>CM072668.1:70713659-70748659 GCA_036884735.1 Huso huso
GCCCAGAACAAAATGATGGGGCTCCATCACTGCAGCTCTCTGACACGCAGCCCAGAACACAATGATGGGGCTCCATCACTGCAGCTCTCTGACACGCAGCCCAGAACACAATGATGGGGCTCCATCACTGCAGCTCTCTGACACGCAGCCCAGAACACAATGATGGGGCTCCATCACTGCAGCTCTCTGACACCCAGCCCAGAACACAATGATGGGGCTCCATCACTGCAGCTCTCTGACACGCAGCCCAGAACACAATGATGGGGCTCCATCACTGCAGCTCTCTGACACGCAGCCCAGAACACAATGATGGGGCTCCATCACTGCAGCTCTCTGACACGCAGCCCAGAACACGATGATGGGGCTCCATCACTGCAGCTCTCTGACACGCAGCCCAGAACACAATGATGGGGCTCCATCACTGCAGCTCTGACACGCAGCCCAGAACACAATGATGGGGCTCCATCACTGCAGCTCTCTGACACGCAGCCCAGAACACAATGATGGGGCTCCATCACTGCAGCTCTCTGTCACGCAGCCCAGAACACAATGATGGGGCTCCATCACTGCAGCTCTGACACGCAGCCCAGAACACAATGATGGGGCTCCATCACTGCAGCTCTCTGACACGCAGCCCAGAACACAGTGATGGGTAGAATGAGAGGAATGTACAAGGTGTCGGAGTGAGGAATCATTTGTGTTTGATTTCTTTTTCTTTGTCTCCACAGATAATGGAAATGCTTAACAGAGAGCAAGGTATGAAGCAGGATGTGCTAGCGCTTAAACATGCTGACATTGCACAGCCCGTGCACAAGGGGGCGCTGTGAGGCGCTGGTGCCAGGATTCCAGATCAGCCCTGATTCTCTCTCTCTCTCTCTCTCTGGTGAGAGTGGAGGGGCTGGGAGGGGGGCAGTGTGGTGTAGTGGTGAGAGCGGAGGGGCTGGGAGGGAGGCAGTGTGGTCTAGTGGTGAGAGAGGAGGGGCTGGGAGGGAGCAGTGGGTGTAGTGGGTGAGGCGGAGGGGCTGGGAGGAGGCAGTGTGGTGTGGTGGTGAGCGGAGGGGCTGGGAGGGAGGCAGTGTGGTGTAGTGATTAGAGCTGAGGGACTGGGAGGGAGGCAGTGTGGTGTAGTGGTGAGAGCGGAGGGGCTGGGAGGGAGGCAGTGTGGTGTGGTGAGTGAGCGGAGGGGCTGGGAGGGAGGCAGTGTGGTGTGGTGAGCGGAGGGACTGGGAGGAGGCAGTGTGGTGTAGTGGTGAGAGCGGAGGGGCTGGGAGGAGGCAGTGTGGTGTAGTGGTGAGCGGAGGGGCTGGGAGGGAGGCAGTGTGGTGTAGTGGTGAGAGCGGAGGGGCTGGGAGGGAGGCAGTGTGGTGTAGTGGTGAGAGCAGAGGGGCTGGGAGGGAGGCAGTGTGGTCTAGTGGTGAGAGCGGAGGCAGTGTATAATTATCTAGAAGATACTGACGATACAATCTGCCTGCGCTGTGAGGATTTCACAGGATAATAGCCCTCGAGATAACAGCATCTCATACACAGCCATTTTACTGAAGTAGCTTTCAAAAATACAGACAGCATAACAGCAGTGTACAGCCGTGGTGCTCCTCTCGCAGTGGAAAGCCCTTTGCTGCAGTGCTGGTTCAGTAATGAACAGAGCCTGCTTCTGGAGATCTGTACAGATACCCTGCTGGTCTGTATTAATCAGGGAGCTCACGCCCTCGTCCCAGGACCTTGTTCTAGCTCGGATCTTCGTTATTCAGTGGCTAGTTAGAGGACTACCAGGGCTGCTGTGTGAGTGGATGCCGTTCTTCAGTAAGGTATGAGTGATACACTAGCCAGCACGCTTAATCAGGATGCGATTCCTGTGAGTGTGCGACACAAAGAAGAAGAACGTTCATGTATTATATAGCGCCTTTCACACCAAGGTGTCTATATAGAAACAATATACATGCTTTTATTACAGGACAATTTCATTCAGAGAATTAGAACAAAAGCCTTAACAGCAAAAATAAACAAAAACAGCGCGTGCTTTAATTAGCAAACATTTCAACTTCTAAATAACGCAGCCCTTTATTGAAAGATTATTTTACAAAACACGAGATCCGCCTGGACAAAACCACCACGTGACGGGACGGGAGCTGTGTATATCTTATCGATAAGTCCTGAGCTGGAACGGGAGGCTGTGCTGGTGCAGGAGAGAGCGAGCGGTGGGAATGCGGGCGATGCAGTCCTGCGCGTGTTGCACTGTTCTCACTGCATGCTCTGCTGTAAGCTGCATGCCCAGCCCACAGGAGAATCAAACCAGCTTCTTCCATTCCATCCTGGTGTTGTGTGTGTCTCTCTCACTGCAGCCCTGTGTCCCAGCCAGGTTTGGAATGCTTTCATTGAATTGGGCGCCCCTGCCCTGCCTGAGTGTTCATTTCTGGCTTGTGGAAGCACGTCTGGGAGAGGCATTGATATTTTCAACGCTCTGCAGTTTAAATGAAACTCTGCTGTGAATTTGTTTTTTTGCAGGTCTTGTTGCCGCTCAGTAGATGGCGATCATGAAGGAGGCAGGCCGCGGCTCTGGAGAGCTGAGAGAGAGTGAGAGAGCGTGAGAGAGCCGCCGCTCTCCCAGGCTTTAACAACAGCGCCCCCTGGCAGCAGCCCACCCATCATTGAGACCGGCAGGCTTCCTCACTGCGGGAGACAGCAAATACTTAGAGCTGACTTTGTATAGCGTAGCGTTAGATCAATATGAAAAAAACTAAAACAACACAAAAACAACGACCATTACGTCATTGTGGTATCATGCACATTACAGACTTTGATATATGTAAAAAAAAAAAAAACAAGATAACATTCACCTACCCTGCATTTACTTCTCAATGTTTAATTAGCTGGCTCTCAGATCCCCAGTACAGTACAGCGATCTCTATACTGTACAGTATTGAATTATCTGGCTCTCTCAGATCCCCAGTACTGAGTTCTCTATACTGTACAGTATTGAATTATCTGGCTCTCTCAGATCCCCAGTATAGCGATCTCTATATTGTACAGTATTGAATGTGCTGGCTCTCAGATCCACAGTATTGAGTTCTCTATACTGTACTGTATTGAATGTGCTGGCTCTCAGATCCACAGTACTGAGTTCTCTAGATTACACTGATTTGAATTAGCTGGCTCTCAGATCCACAGTACTGAGTTCTCTATACTGTACTGTATTGAATGTGCTGGCTCTCAGATCCACAGTACTGAGTTCTCTATACTGTACAGTATTGAATTATCTGGCTCTCTCAGATCCCCAGTACTGAGTTCTCTATACTGTACAGTATTGAATTATCTGGCTCTCTCAGATCCCCAGTATAGCGATCTCTATATTGTACAGTATTGAATGTGCTGGCTCTCAGATCCACAGTACTGAGTTCTCTATACTGTACTGTTTTGAATGTGCTGGCTCTCAGATCCACAGTACTGAGTTCTCTATACTGTACTGTATTGAATGTGCTGGCTCTCAGATCCACAGTACTGAGTTCTCTATACTGTACTGTTTTGAATGTGCTGGCTCTCAGATCCACAGTACTGAGTTCTCTATACTGTACTGTTTTGAATGTGCTGGCTCTCAGATCCACAGTACTGAGTTCTCTATACTGTACTGTATTGAATGTGCTGGCTCTCAGATCCACAGTACTGAGTTCTCTATACTGTACTGTATTGAATGTGCTGGCTCTCAGATCCACAGTACTGAGTTCTCTATACTGTACTGTATTGAATGCGCTGGCTCTCAGATCCACAGTACTGAGTTCTCTATACTGTACTGTATTGAATGCGCTGGCTCTCAGATCCACAGTACTGAGTTCTCTATACTGTACTGTATTGAATGCGCTGGCTCTCAGATCCCCAGTGCAGTACTGAGTTCTGGCTCTTGAAGTATTGTAAAGACATCTATTGATTGTGTTCATGGTATTTCAGTTACAGTGATTTCCTCAAACCTTCCTTTTAGCATGGATCCCTGTAATCATGTGACCCCGAGACTCAGCCTTTGAACTACCTGTCCAGTAGCTGTGTCTCCTCTGAGTCATGTGACTGTGTGATATCAAACATGAAGCATGGGGCAATCTGAAAACAGTTCCAGATACAAAGCTGTTGATTGTTAAGAATGTACCAAACAAGCACAGCAATTCAAGGAAGATGTATTACAACCCTTCCATTTACTAACCCTTATACAGTGCATCCTCTTTATTTAGCACACCAAACGAAAAACCATATGTGTGTATATATATTGAAAACAGTGAATCAGTGAAGGGCCCCTATACAGGAAAACCCAGGCCTGACAAACAGGGAGCCAACCAAAGCAAAGGTGCAATACTGAGGCAGCACAGCAGAGACATTCTGCACACAATCGCTAATGAGAATCAATGGAAGCCATGCTGACGTTTAATGAAGTGCTTGAACAGCAGGTGAGCCCCAGCACTCAGCCTCTGCAGTGATCACAGGCTGCTCTCTCTGTTAACCAGGATCATTCTCATTTAAACAAACCCCAGCGATCCCGCCCGCCTCCCATCTCTTCAATACGGAAGTGTGTCGCAGCCTGGAAGGATCTGTAAAGGAGAGAGTCAAATCAAGACAAACTCCCACATCCACCGAGACGTGCAGTACTGTGTGGCCCCCCTAGATGGCAGCATTCTGATTCTAAGCAGTATGCTTGTGGTTGCCATTGGTTTCTCTGTTTGTTGTGTGCTGTGACTGCCATGTCTGAGGATGCCTCGCCAGCGCGGCCGTGCGGAGGCGGGCCTTTCTGTTTCCTAAAAGGAATCAAAAGAATAACCTGTGACTGTTTCAGAGATTGTTCGTGCAAGAAGGGCTCCTGTTGGGCACCAAAGACATTTCTCAATCGTTTCGTAACTTCCAACAGTTATTGCATTTTGTTTTTCTTTAGAAACAAAAGGGGTCAAACTTTCCGCTTGAGCAAACGCTGCATCGACCCGTCTGTGCCGTGCTGGGATAAACCACAGCTGGGATATGCAGAGCGCTATACAGCAGCGAGGAACTCCCTGCACTGCAGCAGCACCTCAGAGCAAAGACGGGTGGGTTATACAATGCAGGTTCATTCCACAGTGCTGTACAATGCTCTACAACACCGTGTGGCTCATCCCAGTACAGGCTGATCAAACCAGCAGAATGGAACAAGGCGCTGTGTCCCGCCTCCAGTGTGCTTGTAGGAGGGATCGACAGACAGAAACAGTTATATTGTGATAAGTATGTCATTATTTTATGATAAAAAGGGTTAAAAACGGTAATTTAAATATAACATTTTACCAAAATTTGTCAAAATAGTAAGATATTCCGGGTACAGTAAATACCAACATCATACTCCATTCTGTTCAGTATTACATCTTCTGTACAGATTTCTGAGGCTAGCAGTAAGTACCTGTGTGTGTGTGTGTGTGTGTGTGTGTGTGTGTGTGTGTGTGTGTGTGTGTGTGTGTGTGTGTGTGTGTGTGTGTGTTTGTGTGGTGTGTGTTTGTGTTTGTGTGTGTGTGTGTGGTGTGTGTGTGTGTGTGTGTGTGTGTGTGTGTGTGTGTGTGTTTGTGTGGTGTGCGTGTGAGTGTGTGTGTGTTTGTGGTGTGCATGTGTGTGTGAGTGTGTGTGTGTGTGTGTGCGTGTGTTCTACTCCAGTGTTTCCACAGCACACTGTGCATTGATACTGCACTCACTGCATTGTAAACAGAGGCTGAGGGGCGTGTTAGGAGTCATTGCACTGGGGGGACGTCACTTCCACGTCACGTTTAAGCACTCTGTAAAAAACAAAGGTGTTCATTCTACTGACTTTATGGTCACTTGTATATTCCAGTGTAAATATCCCATTAAAGTTTAAAACTAAAATGAAAAATCATCATTTTCCACAAAGCCCTTCTACTTAATAAAAGTTTTCACTGTATAAACAACTTGCTATTCTGGGACTGAATTGATGCTTTCCAAGTGCCACTTGCCACTGTCAGGCCACAGGGGGGCAGAGCACAATCACAGAAGCACAATACCCATCGAACTGTACACACCACTCAGAGCTGGCAGTGCCACTGTCAAGCCACAGGGGGGCAGAGCACAATCAAAGAAGCACAATACCCATCGAATTGTACACACCACGCAGAGCTGGCAGTGCCACTGTCAGGCCACAGGGGGGCAGAGCACAATCACAGAAGCACAATACCCATCGAACTGTACACACCACGCAGAGCTGGCAGTACCACAGTCAGGCCACAGGGGGGCAGAGCACAATCACAGAAGCACAATACCCATCGAACTGTACACACCACACAGAGCTGGCAGTGCCACTGTCAGGCCACAGGGGGGCAGAGCACAATCACAGAAGCACAATACCCATCGAACTGTACACACCACGCAGAGCTGGCAGTACCACTGTCAGGCCACAGGGGGGCAGAGCACAGAAGCACAATAGATTTGGAAAATGGCGTGCACAGCCTTGCCTCACTGTGGAGTGGTGCACAGAGAGAGTGGCATTGCTGTGGAGTGATTCATAGGGAGAGTGGCATTGCTGTGGAGTGATTCACAGGGAGAGTGGCATTGCTGTGGAGTGGTGCACAGGGAGAGTGGCATTGCTGTGGAGTGGTGCACAGGGAGAGTGGCGTTGCTGTGGAGTGGTGCACAGGGAGAGTGGCATTGCTGTGGAGTGATTCACAGGGAGAGTGGCGTTGCTGTGGAGTTGTGCACAGGGAGAGTGGCGTTGCTGTGGAGTGATGCACAGGGACAGTGGCATTGCTGTGGAGTGGTGCACAGGGAGAGTGGCATTGCTGTGGTATAAATAAATGTATTTTATAGCAAGTCGTTACATTGTGTTTAGGACGTCTCTTAATAGATGTTATCTTGTGTGGCCCCAAAAAATCATTCTGTTATAAAAAGAGACCCCAACACACTACCAATGAAGTGCTATGAACTGCTATTAAACATAAAGAGGGCCTGTAGCAAAGTGGTTAGTAGTGCACAGGTGCAGCGGGGATGCTCAGGAATGAGAGACACAACACAGTTCACGGTGAAAAAGCAGCTCTTTATTTGCTGACAAATAATAATACCTGGCTCTACACAACGATGTGTATCACTCAGGCAAACCATGGGGTTCAGTCCCCGAAATAGTAATACACTAAACAAGACACACACAAACACAACACGGTCCCAAGTGCACAGTGAGTGCTCTCAGTGAACGTGGTGATTTACAGGGTTATTCGTGCACAATGGTGAAGTGGAGTCCGGGTTTGATTGCTGGGGGTTTAGCTACAGCTCCCGGAGGTTAGCCTTCTATAACGACAAGCACAGACAGTTAGACACAAACAGAACACTTAACACTCACGATGCGCTTATCACAGTCCCTTTCCTTTCTCGCTCATTCTCATAATTAGTGTACGTAGCAAACACAACAACGGTGTGTCAAGCAGGCTTCATCTCATGCTTTACACAGTTATTTTAGTTGTCTTTATCGATGTGTTCTTTTCCCTCCTCTGTTGACAGAAGATAATCTAATCCCTGCAGTGCAGCCTCACTCATGAGATAACGTACCACTGCAATAGGTCAGCACAGTGCTTCAAAACATGACAGGCAGCAACCATCAGTCTTTATTCAGCCTTGCGTGGCTAGATATGGGCGCTAGGGGGCAGTGTGCTCTCAAATCCAGGTGACTCCAGTCTGCCCGTGGTTTGAATGCTTAACTACACTTTAGTTATCATATCAGGCTGTGCTGAAGTAAACTCTCTCGGTACTGTGAGGACAGTGTCTATCTGTATACACTAGAGGGCGGAGTGCTCACTCGCACTGTAATTCCACCTCTGTGCACTAGGCGTCGCTGTGCATTATCTTCACAGTCATCATGATACAATGGACCGGAAGAGGTGGTTGAAGGTGCCGCAGAACAACAGGAAACGCTTCAATGCCGCTGCGGAGATGATTCAGTTATTTTGTGCGGTTTCCTGTTTTGTTCGGCGCTGGGTCTTCAATCAATCAGCAACACATAATCAATGCGATTTACAAGACGTGTCGCGCGGGACACCAAACAAACTATTAAAGACGCGTTCTGCAACACAAAGCACGTGGCAGTGGCGTCAGTCATGCTGCAGTATTTACTGTTTTTAAAATGATTGTAATACTTGATGTCCTCGTCTCTGTACTGGCAGTCACGGCGTTGCATGTGTTTGCTAGACGCCAGGTTTAGGGATT
Source organism: Huso huso (assembly GCA_036884735.1). NCBI lineage: Eukaryota > Metazoa > Chordata > Actinopteri > Acipenseriformes > Acipenseridae > Huso > Huso huso. The sequence continues at coordinate 70,721,853 of CM072668.1, forward strand.
TTGGCATGTAAAGTCATCTGTGCAGCGCGTTGTAGTTTGAAATCAGAATCGGTGTCAGCCTCTCTCTGTATACAGATATGGCTAGAATGTGACGTCATACCTGACATTCAGCCCGTGTTCATTGTGTCGATGCGCAGGTAGGTCGGTTAACCGCTTCCAATGATTTCTTTTGACTTTGAATCCTCCCCAGTGAAAATGAAAGTGTCTCCGCTATTAATAGCACGTAGTGCCGCGGCAGTTGTTGAAAGGTTCCGTATCTCACCAGTGTAATGCTGTGGGAGTGCAGTCCGTGGGGGGTCGGATCTTGTTGCACACACGCTCGGGCTCCAAGACGTATTGGGCTTGCAGTTCATTTCATGAGTCTGATTGATATTGATGGCTTATTTAATGTTACTTAACGGACAGTCCGGGGACTCGGGCTGTAGTATTAATGCTGCGCACAATTATGTCAATATTGCCCTTCAGATATCCATGTTACAAATACGATCTGTGTTGGCATTGTCAATTACAAATAATGCGATCTGTGTTGGCATTGTCAATTACAAATAATGCGATCTGTGTTGGCATTGTCAATTACAAATAATACGATCTGTGTTGGCATTGTCAATTACAAATAATGCTATCTGTAAACGCCCAGGTAGCTGGCATGTCTGAAAACAGCTTTTATAAAACGCTGCAGTGTCACTTACTGGGTGTGGACGGATCATACACTTGAGCATCAGGCTCATCTTCATGCCTTGTGATTATGCGGGAAGTCTCTTATTGGGTCACTCACTCTGCATACAAACGAAGCAGGTATCCAAGGGAAACGCTGTCCAGCACATAGCATTAGGATCTGCAGACCAACTTAGCAAAAACTGGGCTGCTCTCAATAATCTTTCAGAGGAGTTTCAGTTCGTAACATTTTTGACATGTTTCACCACTACCACATTTTACTAAGGTCATGTTGCCAGTGTTTTTTTGGATCGACAGTCCAGAAGAGATTCACGACACAGGGTTTCATCTTTAATTCAGTACATTTTTAGAGCTTGCATGTTCTCATGTTGCAGTATATCCTGGAAAGCAGGTGCAGCCCAGCTCGGTGAATGTGATGCCTCATGCGGTACACTTCATAACTTTATATGGAACAAGCAGGCAGTCCAGGGCTCTGCCAGTCTCAACTTGACACTGTTGTGACAGATTCATATCAGTGATTCACCTGGATGGAAGCTACACTGAATCAGTACTTTGCAACAAGACTGGAGTTACACCCGATTTCAAAATAATCATGACAGTGTACCACCAGTAATAACAATACTCTTTATTTTATATAACACCTTTCATAGCGGACCACCATCACAAAGCACTTTACAAGATAGGAGACTAGGGTGTGTAACTGCATCAGCTGCAGAGTCACTCAACAACTGATCACCCGAAGCAAAGATTAGTGACTTGGGGTCACACTGATGTGAGCTGGGATTTGAACCGGGACTTGCTGGGTCCAAGCCTGTGTCTAACCACTGACCACACAGCCTCCTAGAACACAGCTGCAAAACAATCCAGGGAGCCCGGATTTAGGACACAGTTGGTTCTCTTGGTGTATTTGAAGTGTGACATACATACATGCTGCTTATAGCCCCAATGAGATGCATGTTGCCATCATTTCAACAAGATCACAAGGTTATATGCTGTAGCTGTTCAGACACACTGAAACCCTTTGTGGGTTTTATTGTTTTCTTTTATAAAAAGCTGCTTACAAAACCGTTTGTTAATCTCCACCATTCCCAGTTATTTAAGCCTTCAAATAACCTGAAGAATCTCAGGTAAAAAGCACTTCAGCCTGATGGAAACACACTGATTCTGGGATAACAATTGTTCAATCATCACATTATACCCCAATGGTTTTAAATGCTGATTTTCCATCATTGAACAAACACATGTGGCAGCTTCCAGGGCCCAGGAATCTCACAGTATCTCACTGTTAAAGGCTCAGTTAAGACTCTGCAGCATTATTAATGGTTAACACTGTAACAACTATGATCTTTGTGAGGAGTGTTTCAATGATGACAAGATCAGTGTGATTTGGACGGGACAATCAATAGGGCTGCAGTGCTCTTTTTAAGATGGAGTTGTGTTTAATATACACACTACTACAATTCTTTTGAAAGACTCTACAATATAGCAAACCTGATTAACCATCACACCTAATCAGATCAGTGACGGGACACACTGATTGATGTGGGTGCTTAGCAATGGCAATGCCATCACAACAAGATCAGGGACGGGACACATTGATGTGAGTGCTTACACAATGCTGATCACAGCAAGATGGGGACGGGACACATTGATGTGAGTGCTTAGCAATGGTAATGCTGCCATCACAGCAAGATCAGGGACGGGACACACTGATGTGGGTGCTTAGCAATGGCAATGCTGATCACAGCAAGATCAGTGACGGGACACATTGATGGGGTGCTAGTAATGGTAATGCATCATCAGTGATTGATGGGGTGCTTAGCAATGGTAATGCTGATCACAGCAAGTTTGAGAGGCAATGATGCACTGCAGCCAGACATGAAGCAACTTGTACAATATGAGGCTTGTGTTCCACTCACACATAGCAGCGCCTGCCAGCAGTGGCAACACAATCTTTGTAACATACTTGCCTGCTTTATGGGTTGGGTGCCAGCACCTGGGTTACAGTTCCAGGACTGGGGGCTTATTTTAATACATGATAGACGTAGTAACATGTTGACAAGAGGCCGAAGTTATTGTTTTGGTTTAGGAGACAGGTCGTCACCTGATCATTTTTAATATACCTGAGAAAGAGAGCCTTTTATAACCTGTTACTCCCCTCAAATGTATTCAGACCTTTCAGTTACATATAGGTTGTTTTACTGAAATTACAACAACAGTCCAGAAGCCATTCCTCAAGCTCCTTCTATATAAACAGTGTATGACATCCTTTGAGCCTGACCTACATACAAGAGTGGGCAGACTGGGCTTGTGCTTCCTTTTACATTGCAGGAGTCACACTTTGTTGGTATTGTCTTAGTATTATACAAGACCAAAAAGCTGTCTGGAGAAATGAAAGATCTTCACCCAACCCTTTCCACATTTCTTTGTAATGTAATGGTGGTTTCATGGGGCAGTCAGAAGTCTGCAGCTCTTCCTGTGACAAACAATAATGCAGGCCAGCTGAGGCACATCCCTCTGTGAGAGCAGCTCAGTGCACCAAGGCACACCAGTGCTAATGAGCCCTCAGTGTGTGGGTGGCACAGGTCGGGAAATCCGGGCTCTCTCTAGCCAATCCAGCAGCATGCATCTCCTCCTTCAGCAGCTATGGTACCTCCCACTTAGCCATCTTGCTGCCAATGACCTTCTCCCTCGGCTGGCACTTTACACACTGTAGAAACACAGCACTAATGCACCAAGAAATGAGAAGAGCATTGGAGGTCATGTTTGTGAATGAGGAGATGTAACAATTGTAAGGCTGAGGCGATGCATCGATTTATCGTTTGACTATCGTTAAGCCTGTGTATCGTTTTTGTGTAAAGGGTTTAAGCAAAGCTTTTAATTTTTTATTAAATTTGTAATCACTAATTATTGTTTGCATTAAGCGCAGAGCTTCTCTGCTCCCCTCAGCTGTGACTCCCTGAATCTGCATGCGATTGAGCTCCCCTTCTCCTCGCTGCCCCGCCCCTGGGAGTGTTTACTGAGGGGATTGCATCTGTGCAGGAGTCTTCAAAGTAACACAGCAAGTTAAGAGTGCTGTGCTACAATTACAAATACTGTATCAACCGAGCTACAAATACAATGCCTTCCGTGCCTTGACAATTCATTTCTAAAGACTGAGAGAAAGTAACGTTTGGGATACCCCACTAACACAACTCATCTGCGTGACCATTTAATAAGATGGCACCCTACAAAACTTCAAACAAAATCCACATTTTTTCATCTGAACTACCCCAGAGTAAAAATGAAGAAAAACAACCAAGATCGTTCCTAACGTCGTGTCTTTGGTCAGAAGCGTGAAGCACGCGGGCAGCGGCAGCCCTAGTGAGCAGGTATTCAGCAATGCTGGGCAGATTGTAAGCAACTGCCAGTCACTGCTTCAATGAAAACAAAATGTGGACCCGATCATGTTCCTTAACACAATTCAAATATAAGCCATGGACAGTGACTGAACTGCTGTGGACAGCGATAACCTTTTTTTTTTTTAAATGAGTTTTTTCTCTTGATTGATTGTTACTCTGACCTTGCTAGGGATTTAAACAACTTATTTTTATTGGATTTTGCTTTGACCCCCAACTGGTACAAATCAACATGAATAAGGTAATAAAGAAAACAACAAATTTAAAAAATGATATTTTGTAATTACTATATGCACAGACTGATGTAATCATTGCAATATGCATAACAGTTTTTAAAGCATTACTAGCAACATTACACAGTAATCAACAGCTCCACCTGTATTACTGCAGGTTCTTTGTTGTTTTCATAACTTTGATAAATCTGCATCTGCTTTTTTGGAGAATGATATATTGATAGTGAAAAATTAGGCATTGCCCCAGCCTTAAAACAATTTCAAAAGATAAAATAAATACATTCAAATGAATGTCTGCATCTTCTAAAATGAGGAAACCGAGCTGTTCAACATGGGGGGTGTGACATTCAATACAAGCAGCTACACACGGAGCTTCACTGCTGTCTATCAGGGTTGAGTAGAACTCAAATGCACTCGAAACCAATATAGGATAACCTTTCAAGGACATACAGCATCTATACTTAAACTGAACACCATGGTATTCCAAGGTATTAATGTGAAATAAAAAAACATTAGAAAAGTATACTAGTAGTACACCAAAACACAGAGGGCAACTTCCAGGTTTTAACCCAACGCAAAGCCCTTCAACTTGACCTACAGCTCCCAGTCCCAAAACCCTTCAACTTGCACCACAGCTCCCAGTCCCAATGCAAAGCCCTTCAACTTGACCTACAGCTCCCAGTCCCAACGCAAAGCCCTTTAACTTGCACCACAGCTCCCAGTCCCAACACAAAGCCCTTCAACTTGACCTACAGCTCCCAGTCCCAAAACCCTTCAACTTGCACCACAGCTCCCAGTCCCAACGCAAAGCCCTTCAACTTGCACCACAGCTCCCAGTCCCAACGCAAAGCCCTTCAACTTGACCTACAGCTCCCAGTCCCAAAGCCCTTCAACTTGCACCACAGCTCCCAGTCCCAACGCAAAGCCCTTTAACTTGAACTACAACTCCCAGTCCCAATGCAAAACCCTTCAACTTGCACCACAGCTCCCAGTCCCAACGCAAAGCCCTTTAACTTGCACCACAGCTCCCAGTCCCAACGCAAAGCCCTTTAACTTGAACTACAGCTCCCAGTCCCAACACAAAGCCCTTTAACTTGAACTACAACTCCCAGTCCCAAAGCCCTTCAACTTGCACCACAGCTCCCAGTCCCAAAGCCCTTTAACTTGCACCACAGCTCCCAGTCCCAACGCAAAGTCCTTCAACTTGACCTACAGCTCCCAGTCCCAAAGCCCTTTAACTTGCACCACAGCTCCCAGTCCCAACGCAAAGCCCTTCAACTTGCACCACAGCTCCCAGTCCCAACGCAAAGCCCTTCAACTTGCACCACAGCTCCCAGTCCCAAAGCCCTTCAACTTGCACCACAGCTCAGTCAACACTTTTTTGAAGATGCCAGGTACGACTGTTCTGGCCTGGGCACCATTATTGCCTACAGCACAGGACACTGCCATGATTAGTGGCAGATTGTTCTATTAGAGAATGGGGGGGTGCAGATCAAATAAACTGCATAGCAGTTCTCACAGTCTGTGCGGGTACAGTGCAATAGGGCTCACGATGCATTGCGATGATTTTGCTTTTAAACTGCATTTAACATTATAAACTTAGTTACAGTATGTGGTAAACAAGTAAATAAACAGTGAATACCACATAACATGTACTATTCTACCACTGTTCGAAGCCAACTGTCACAATTGCAAATGGAATCCTTTTCTAAGGCTGGCATTTTTTTTTTTTTTTTTTTTTTTTAAAACAAGCCCCTCTGCCAGACAGTGTACTCCAACAAAATGGCGTACGCAGTAAACATACCACGTTGCCAAGAACCGTAGCGATCGGAGTGATAGGTTAATCAGATGGTCTAAAAAGAGTACCTTACCGCAACATACAAATAGTTTTGTCCCCCCCCCCCCATCGGAAAAAGCATGCAATGCAATTATATACTTGAGTAGTAAAGACTTAATGATTCAACGAAATCCGTTGTTTTATAAAATGCACGGTTAAAAAACCAGGAAGTTTAACCTCCTGTCTTTATTGTCTTGGCTTCTTGCCCATCGCTCGTGCCCACGCTCGGTGCAGGGAGCGCGCCGAGTCTCGCCCCCGCGCTGCTCGCTCTCGACGAACCCCACAGGGAGCCTCAGGCGCCATCTTGTACAACAGCTTCTCCGTCTCCGAAACAACCACTACTTGTACATTGAAGATACGACATCCCGTTTTGGCGATATAAAACTACACTAACAGAACGTGGCGTTATATACACACATTTCGCTTAAACTTCCATATATGTGTATGTAAATAAAACAATAACAAAATCTGTGCCTACACATCATTCCGATACCTACACTTCCCTCTAATGGCGCCTGCAGGACCTCCGCTCGCGCCACTCTCCCCTTGCAGCTCAGAGCCCGCCCACATTCTCTACTACATGATGTCATCGACAGCCAATTATCTTGCCCGAAAACGGGCAAAACGTTTTTCATTGGATACATTAGTTGTCAATCTTAAATCGACAGAGACAGGGTGTGGTCGTAGACAACAGAGCAGCGCCATTTCGCGAAGTACACAAAGCGTACGTTACTGAAAAACAAACACTTAAAATTCAAGCTTTTAAATACCCCACACACCACGCGAACTGTTGATCTCACACAACAAAAACACATGTCAATCTTATTCTATGTAAATTTATACGTATAGACATTTTAAAACATAAAAAACACTTATTTACACATTTTCACCTTATCAAGCCTAAGAGAAGAACATCCAATATTTCGGTTGAAGGTGTTTTTTTTTTTTGTTGTTGTTTTGTTTTTGTTTGTTTCGGGCGGGCAGTTTCTACTCCAAAGACATTCTTCCTTTTTTTTCCCCAAAATGACTTCTCTGCTCAATCGGCACGGAGCACTGGCCAGCAGATTTTATATGTTGTAAAGCGCATGCGCAGCGCAGTCTGCAGTTGGGGCTGGGAAACCCTGTAGCTGTGCAGTGGGGGAGGGGCGTGCGCAGCGCAGGGTAGAGGAATACGTGATGCGTCGACATGACTCACATGCGCCGTGTTGCTATACAAGTTTGAATTTATATACGTAACACAAGTACATCGTTTGAATTCTCATGCAGTGAAAATAAAAACATGTTCCCCTGTTTTATGAGTACAGAAATGTTTTTGTTTTGTTTTATGATTGGTGGTTAATATATATATATATATATATATATATATATATATATATATATATATATATATATATATATATATTAGTTATCTCTTGAACCAGCGTGAGTCACTCCACGCTCAGTAATTGTATCTGGACGATAGTTATGTTGGCGGCAGATAAAGCCAGCGAGAGCCCATTGGTTCATAACTCAAAATATTCGGTTGTTGCCACAGAGTGAGAGAATCAGATCTTATTTTCTACTTCGCAAACTTCTCAAAATCCTTGCAAGTACTGTACTAGCAACCAGCTGTGTGCAATGACCAACCAATCAGGGGCCATCACATCCAAGACTGACAGCACGGCTGCCCAATAGGAGCCACTACACAACTCATGGGCAGATAGATGTGCTGATGCAGAACTGAACTTGAATGAAAACTGAACTAATTAGTGCACTCCGAGACTGTTACAGGAACGAGGGAACTTGCGGTTATATTGAAGGGAAAACAGCAAGGGGAAACAGAATTAAATGTTCTTACTAATCTTTTCCTGATGTTAAGGACGAAGTGTCTAGGCAGAATTGTGGATTATGCAAGTCATATACTATAAAGCCCTCATAAAGATGGCAGCCCCATTGGCTGTACATATTTTCCATTGCTTGTTTTGTTGGTTTGTGCGTGTGTTACCAAGTTGCCCCTCACAAATATGGCGTCGTTTTATTTCGCAGTGGGGAAACCAGCCGTTACCTAACCGCGCGTGTGCACGCACAGCAACGGCGGGGGCGCGCCTGCCCGCTCGCTGCCGGCGCCCCTGCGGTCGTGGGTGGGTGAACCCCGCGGGGTGTGGAGGCGGGGTCGGGGCGGGGGGCGGGGCCACGTCAGTCCTGCCTGAGCCGCCATTTTTGCAACTAGGTAGGAGAGGAGTATCTGTGATAACACAAGGAGAGAGACTAAAGAAAAGTAAAGCAATTACAACACGTTTCTCCGCAGAAAATCTGCAGATAGCGGGCTCGGGTTGAACTGCAGCAGCAGCTGTAAGAGTAGGGGGGGTCTGTCTGGGGGCTGCTTGGTTGTTTCTCTTTGTTATAGTAAAATCCGCAGTGGAGGTGGTGTATTGTTTTGGTTTTCCGGAGGCTCAGGAGGGGTTTTTCCCCGACTCCCCTGTTTTGTTGACATTATCTCTTGTGGACATTTAAGGTAAGATATTTACTTTCTTACATCAACATGTTTATCATAAAATAAATAAATAAAAAAAACGCTCACAAGTGGGTCTCTCCGGTTGCACTGTGCGGTCTGTCTGTTGTCAGCAGTACTGATGCTGTGTTACATTGAACCTGGTGTAAATAGTAAGAGTTTCGTATTGTGTAAAACAGTGTGGCAGTTCGTACGCATGCTTGTTTATCTTCAAACCGAGGTGGTTCGTGGTGTTTTCTGTTGAATGAAACAAGGGCAGTAATGACATGGATTGTGATGCTGTGGTTCATAAATATGGCGGGTTTATGGCGCTTGGTCAGACTTAATAAACCTATATAGAAACAAATACTTATAGGCTGCTGCCGCTTTTAAAACCCCCTCGCAGAGTCTAAATTCATGTTTGTTTTTAAATATGTCCGACTTAGCATTTGTTTCGCGTAAAATCATTTTTTGAAGAACGAGATTATTTACAATCATAAATCGTGCGTGTAATATAATCTCCAGACATTGTGACAGAAACGTGTGTGTGTGTATATATATATATATATATATATATGTGTGTGTGTGTGTGTGTGTGTGTATATATATATATATATATATATATATATATATATATATATATATATATATGTGTGTGTGTGTGTGTGTGTGTGTGTGTATATATATATATATATATATATATATATATATATATATATATATATGTGTGTGTGTGTGTGTCTATGTGTGTGTGTCTATGTGTGTGTGTGTGTGTGTGTATATATATATATATATATATATATATATATGTATATGTATGTGTGTGTGTGTGTGTGTATATGTGTATATATATATATATATATATATATATATATATATATGTGTGTGTGTGTGTGTGTGTGTGTGTGTGTATATGTATGTAATGGGTTGGCAGCCCCCAAACCATCGGCTCTAACATTGTTTGAGTGCCAACTCTATTTTATTGTATTTATTTTTTTAAAAGAAAAAACGGATTCATAATTATTTTCTATGTACTGTGCTCCCTGGACCGATTCTTCTATAGTGCGCATTATAATATAATAAATGACTGTATCCCGGACAAAAGGGGGGTTCGCTTTTAATTATCTTTATTTGCAAAGGCTATTCTTGGGAGCCCCCCTCGCTATTAATATGGAAATCGTATTTGAATTCTGAAGATAAGCTCTACTGCTGCAAATGTGGGGGAGGGGAGGCAGGCATACTACATGTCATTATATTGAACACTGTCTGTATGGATGGAGACAATACAGTATAGCCACATAATTGGGACTTGGTACAAGTCTCCATTTTAAACCAGATATGTTTGTGTACAAAATGAAAACACCTCCGGGTTTTAATAGCAATGAACTCCTGTTTTCACTCACCGCAAGAAAACAACAATCGCGCTCCTTCTGAATACAGGATTAGCGGTTTCTGTGGATTGATCGTTTCTTCTTCCTTATTGCAAGCACAGCTCCGTAGTTGTGCTATTGTTTTTGTAGTCGTACCAGTGAGGTGTTGTTAACGGTAATCACTTGTGTGTGTGTGTGTAGTGGGTACAGTGGGTACAGTGAAAGCCCCTTCAGGGTTGTTTTAATGCGAGCTGTCCCTGATGGTAGTACAGTGTTACTTTTGTCCCCAGGAAAGTGCTGTAAAAATGGCGGCCTGGGCTTGATGTTGTGGTAATTGAATCAGTTTGGGTCTCCACACCCCTGCTTGTGTACGTGGGTCTATCACTGCAGCGTTTCACACATAATACATGCTATTGAACATATTAGCACGATTTCAAGCCGCTGTAGCTGGTTTCTAACAAGAGGCGTCGTTTCTAAAGTCCCCGTTTTAGTTCTGCTTCTTTTCTCCATATAGCGTCTGGTCTATTTAAAACAGCAGAGCCCCGCCCCCTTAGAAATGTACGCGTTCACACTGCTGTGTGTGTGTGTGTGTGTGTGTGTGTGTGTGTGTGGTAAAGACTGCTGCAAAAAATGACAGCCCCAGTATCCTCGCAGTACACCCTTCCCGTTTGGAGGAACCGCCTAAGAGAGCTTTAATCCCAGCGTTTCGACGTTTGCATCGCTATCTCGATATACAGTCGAATAACCTTTGTTTAAAAATAATTGTAGCAGAGTTTGCAGGTTATTGTTTTGACTTGGATTAGACAAAACACACTGCAGGTTTAGTCTGTGAACAGCGGGGGGGGGGTTTATCCTCTATCTGCGTTTTAGACTGGCTTTGTCAGTGATCATATGGTTACACACACTGATAAAAATACAACTTCTTTGTGAAAAGGAACAAAAGGGGATTTAGTATATTTAACTCTCCAACTAAACAGAAGAAAAAAAAACCAACTGCATCCAACATTGGAGACTTCACTGCCAGATTTTACAGATCAAGGCAGTGCTGTGACAGCTGCAGAGCAGGACTGGGCTGTAGGGGATCCGTGTCCAGATTGCTCAGCAGCTCCGAGCTGTGAGTGCAGTTGCTTACCAGAGATATAAAATGATTTCTTCGCCCGCACTGGAACATTCAGCAGAGACACACTTCCTCAATTAAGTAGATTCATTTATTCTGCTTCAAATTCCTCAAAGATGAATGGTCAGTGCTGGCATGAGAGCACGGGTGTCACTGGCTGTAGGGTTTTGTCTGGGGTCTTGTAGTACAGTCTTTGTTGGTGGCTGCTGCGGCAAAACCGTTGAACAGAATAACTATAGCACAGACCTGCCAATGATAGCGCAGGATATTGTATTTGACGTAATTCATCTCTTTAATAGATCACAAGACCATGTGTGCATTTTCACAATTATCTTTTCTGAATCATTTTATTTAAAAGCACCATTGGGCAGGTCGTAATTTCTTTAACAAAATGTTTACCAGATTAAATCTCTATGAAATTCAACACTTGTTACTGGCTTGGCAGAGAGTAACAGTGAATTCTTAATTGATTGTTGTAGTTTTTATAACTATCTTTTAAAAACATTAACAGCTAAATACATAATGAAACTTGTTTTTTATGCGTGGAAAGGTGTCAGTTTGTATTTGGTTGTCGCGGTAGGTTTGCTTACGAGACTAACCCCCTCCGGAGACCCTACACTCCACCTGCAGGCAATCTCCTGCGAGACTAACCCCTTCCGGAGACCCTACACTCCACCTGCAGGCAATCTCCTGCGAGACTAACCCCCTCCGGTGACCCTACACTCCACCTGCAGGCAATCTCCTGCGAGACTAACCCCCCTCGAGGAGACCCTACACTCCACCTGCAGGCAATCTCCTGCAGACTAACCCCCCTCGGAGACCCTACACTCCACCTGCAGGCAATCTCCTGCGAGACTAACCCCCTCCGGTGACCCTACACTCCACCTGCAGGCAATCTCTTGCGAGACTAACCCCCTCCGGTGACCCTACACTCCACCTGCAGGCAATCTCCTGCGAGACTAACCCCCTCCGGAGACCCTACACTCCACCTGCAGGCAATCTCCTGCGAGACTAACCCCCTCCGGAGACCCTACACTCCACCTGCAGGCAATCTCCTGCGAGACTAACCCCCTCCGGAGACCCTGCACTCCACCTGCAGGCAATCTCCTCGAGACTAACCCCTCCGGAGACCCTGCACTCCACCTGCAGGCAATCTCCTGCGAGACTAACCCCCGGAGACCCTACACTCCACCTGCAGGCAATCTCCTGCGAGACTAACCTCCAGAGACCCTACACTCCACCTGCAGGCAATCTCCTGCAGACTAACCCCTCCAGAGACCCTACACTCCACCTGCAGGCAATCTCCTGCGAGACTAACCCCCTCCGGTGACCCTACACTCCACCTGCAGGCAATCTCCTGGACGTTCCCTGTGTGAAGTGCTTAACGTTTACACCAGTGATGCACTCTGTTGTAAACAGGAGCGTCGCTTCATCTTCCCAGGACCTGCACTGCTGAGAGCGCCCGGATCTCTGTTTCCAGTAGCAAACCGCTCCCTGTGCTGGTCATTTCTTCAGCAGCTCCAGTCTGATCTGCCTTCCCCACTGCAGCCTGGACAGGTGGCCAGCCCCCACCTCACCCCTCTGGATGTCAATGTGAAGATCACGCACCCTCGGCCTCCCAGTCCCACAGCGTCTGTGCAGAAGGAGACACAAAGAGCTCTGTGGACAGCAGGCTTGCAGCGCTGCTGCTGGTGTATTGCAGCGTTGCACAGCTGGTGTGCTTAGCTGTGATGAAAGCTCCTTTTTAGCTGCTTCTTGTGCTCTCATGTCCTGCTAGTGAGGGTTTGGGGGGGGGAGGGGGGGGGGGGGGGGGGAGGGGGGGGGGGGCACCTCTGAGGCACCTGAAGTCCTGGTCGGGGTTAATGTAGGGTTTTAAAGCGCTCTGAGAATTGAGATTTGTTGTAAGGGTGCCACATTTAAAAGTGTGCAGTACATACGCCTGCCGTCTGCCCTAGAACATGTTTATCTGTTAGATTTGTAATGCTTTAACCACAAATGAGATGTCCGAGTGGCTTCATTAAATGGCTTGCAGTGCTGAGTTGAATCACACAATTGCGGAAATGTTAAGTTTTACTTTCTTTGCTTGTTTCCGGCACAAATGTGTAAACGTGGCTGACGTACTGATTTGTGTAAATCTAATACTCTGAGTCCTATTGGTGCAGTGTTTTGTTAAGGTGCAGTGAGTGTGCCAAGCTGGCTTTCTGTTCTAATGTCTGTGGCAGCTCCGCTAATAGCAGTAACAGCGAGACGTGTGTGTGTGTGAGAGAGAGAGAGAGAGGAGGCTCTGTCAGTGCTGCTCGCTCTGTTTGTTTGAAGCAGCTCAATCACTCTAGCGTAAGGCAGTGAAATACAAGAGAGTGAGTTATCTTACATGTTGAAAGAAAGACATTGTTGTGTTTAATCAGATTCTATGGCAATACACATTCTGTTCTGGATTTTAAACACTGCTAGTTTGGTGTTGGATCCATTTTTTGGAGGTTTTAATGTGGTTGCCCAACAACAGGGTATTACATAAAAAAATGTGTTTTGCTGTGAAATGGTATGCAGATTGCAGACATGCAGTTAAAAAAACACTGTAGCTGGTCAGCTAGAATACTTCTCCCTGTTTCAGCCTGCTGGCTACAGACAGGGAAGCCAGAGTGTCATGGCTGGCAGTGCACTACACTTGAAACTTGTGGTATGACTGAGGCCATAGTTGTCTCCTGATTCCACGTGCCATGTTAATAATTTACAGGCAGAGTTTTCGAGCAGTAGTTCTGAACTTTGGTCTCAGCAGCAGCTGCCCTGCTGGACACTTAACTCTGTGTGTGTGTGTGTGTGTGTGTGTGTGTGTTTGTGTGTGTGTGCCCGTGCCCTGGAGGAAACTGCAGTCCAGCAAAGTAAGGTCTATCAGACATAAACAAAGTTCCGAGCGCCTGATCTTGTTGTAGCCATGTTGGCCCATACTGCAGATAAACAAGCCCCTGTCCCTCCTAAGCCAGCACAATCCCACCTCCATGAAATCAGCCTACGCTTCCAGAGACAGCAGTGAGCTCGCACTGTGAGTGCATTCCTCAGCCCCAAACTAATTGTTCCAACACGTAGCTGTGTTTCCGGCAGTCTGAGACTAAGAAAGCAAAACTGAGCACAAGTCCCAGCTTTTAGTGTTTGAGCAGCGCTGGAAATAGCCAGGTGGCATTGGCAGTGACAAGAACAGAGCAGAGACTCTCCGCTTGAATTGGATTGCATCAGGGATTGCAATCACTAAGCGCCTGGCAATTTGTGAACGATACATTGCAGACCGTGCTGTACCGGGCAGAGACTGTAATAACCTGGTAATGAACGTTACATTGCAGACCGTGCTGTACCAGGCAGAGACTGTAATAACCTGGTACATTGCAGATCGTGCTGTAATAACCTGGTACATTGACTGTAATAACCTGGTAATGAACGATACATTGCGAACCGTGCTGTACCAGACAGACTGTAATAACCTGGTAATGAACGATACATTGCAGACCGTGCTGTACCAGGCAGACTGTAATAACCTGGTAATGAGACCGATACACAGACTGTAATAACCTGGTAATGTACCAGGCCGACAGACTGTAATAACCTGGTACATTGCAGATCGTGCTGTACCGGACAGACTGTAATAACCTGGTAATGAACAATACATTGCAGACCGTGCTGTACCAGGACAGAGACTGTAATAACCTGGTACATTGCAGACCGTGCTGTACCGGACAGACTGTAATAACCTGGTAATGAACGATACATTGCAGACCGTGCTGTACCGACAGAGACTGTAATAACCTGGTAATGAACGATACATTGCAGACCGTGCTGTACCAGGCACAGACTGTAATAACCTGGTAATGAACGATACATTGCAGACCGTGCTGTACGGACAGAGACTGTAATAACCTGGTAATGGACAGAGACTGTAATAACCTGGTAATGAACGATACATTGCAGACCGTGCTGTACCAGGCAGAGACTGTAATAACCTGGTAATGAACGATACATTGCAGACCGTGCTGTACCGGACAGAGACTCTAATAACCTGGTACATTGCAGACCGTGTACTGTAATGAACGGGCACCAGGCAGACTGTAATAACCTGGTAATGAACGATACATTGCATTGCAGAGACTCTAATAACCTGTACATTGCAGACCGTGCTGTACCGGCAGACTGTAATAACCTGGTAATGAACGATACATTGCACGTGTAATAACCTGGTAATGAATAACCTGGTAATGAAACGATACATTGCAGACCGTGCTGTACCGGACAGAGACTGTAATAACCTGGTACATTGCAGACTGTGCTGTACCAGACAGAGACTGTAATAACCTGGTAATGAACGATACATTGCAGACCGTGCTGTACCGGACAGAGACTGTAATAACCCAGATGACTTGGTCTGATTTGTGAGGCTTGTTAACGGGAGATACATCTCTTACTGGGTAATAGGGTGTGAGTAGCTGGTCTGTGCTCCAAATGGAAGGGACAGGCAGCGATGACTGACTGAGGCAGATTTCTGCTGCAACTTAAATACTTTGATACTGGAATAAATTGCTGTCTGGAATTCAGCGTGGCTTTAACATTGGATATCTGTTGGAGGTTGGCCCTCGATGACGGTGAGCAGCTGCTTGTTTCCACAGCCATGAAAATACCTGTGTGTTCAAACCATGTCCACTCCACTGCACTGCACTGCAGCATGATAAAACACAGTGCGTTCAAACTGCAAACAAACTCCAGGCTCCCCTCTCCTGCCCCTTTTACTGTTATATAACGAGAGGGTGGCAGCTGATCAGAGTGCCTTTATCACTTTGTTACAAATGAGAGGAGGCTGTGTGCTGCAGTCCATCGATGCTCATCAGGTTCCTAGTATCTGCTTGATGTCTAAACTGTCAGGTTCTTAAAAAAATCCCCATGATTCAGGATCAACAACATGGCCCTGCTTTCATGGTCATGGAGTCATTCTTCACTTTTCCTCTGTATATTGTGATATGTATTTATTATTTCTATTCCCGGTTTCTTTCTCAGGCGATTGATTGCTTTTCTGCAGGAAAGGGAATCCAGGGCTTCTCCTTAAACAGAAGGGATGCACGAGAAGCTTGTAAGATCAGACCGCCTTTACATCCCTGCCAAAAGCCAGCCGGCTCGTTCACGGAGTTCAGGCTCAAGCCGAGACGCACAGTGTAATCTGAGTGGGGCTAGCGCAGATGGCAATGGGTTTCTGCATTCCCTTGAAGGGTCCCGTGTTGATAAGCATTAGTAAGAGCCCAGTAACTGGGGGCTACATTGTTTCTGCAGGGATGGCTCTGCTGTTTGATACCCCAGGTTTCTGCACTCTGACACATGCTGCACCTTTCTCCTGTCGGCAGTACTTAGAGCAAAGCAGCCGGACCTGGTGCATGTTCTTTATCTTTCTAGGAATGTGATGCCACACCTCTTGTGTGGTATAGAGCAGGCATTGCCACACTGCTCCTGACCGCCTCGGCTAGTAACAGCCTGCCAAAGCTCTTGGTCATTTTTATAAAGAAAAGCACGCTGACGTTCTTGTAAATGCTTCACAGAATTGGCCTGTGTGTTGGTCTAGTTGTTGCTTCTGCTCATCAGGCTGGTTGAGAACCGGTTTCTGTGTTTGAGTCGGACGCTCGTAAAGATCAGCCTGATGTTGTGTTCTGAACAGAGCTGGTTTACAGAGCACTTGAATTGCAGTCTTCAGGGTTAACGCTGGCTGCGCATCAGAGCGCCCCTGTTACGTTCTAATGCTTTGAATTAGAAGTCTAACTACAGATCCTGTAATCATAACTGTGTGGTGTGGTGCGTGTATTCATTCCCACAAGATGTCTTGAGTGTCGTATATCAAGGCATGCAGTAACGCTTGGAGAATAATCCTATTGATTGCTGTGTCTTCGTCCAGTTCCAGTTCCGGGTCAGAGGCACTGCTGTTGCAGAAGGAAGGGGGAGGGACCTGTTTGTAATTCCCTCAGGATTCAGCACAGCTTCCCAGCCAGGGGGGGTCATGAGAAGATGTGACGGAATGCAATCTCCTCAGATGGTCTGTTGAGTGAGGGTGCTGGCGCTCTGCTTCAGAGTTACATTAATAACAATGTGAGCATGTCAAGCTGAAGCAATGCCAGCCTGTCTCCGTTCATTATTCATGTAAATGTTTACCATGCAGAATTGGGTCTTATTGTGTGATTTATAGAGTGGAGGCTGGAACAGTGCATGCAAGTAAAACATGACCCCAGGAGAATGTGCTGTTCCTGAATATTGCAGTGTAATGGGCTTAATGGGTAGCTGGGTTATGAGTTCTTAGTGGACGGGTTTTGTTTGCACTTCCAACTGTCGAGTCCAACTGGAGTGGCCAACTGTCGGTGCAAAGGGCGATTCATTTTTGAGAAAGGCCAGGGAGTGTTTAGATCAGCTGGTAGAGTGAGCAGACCGTATCCATGCATTGTGGAGTGAAGCGCTGTGAAGAGAGGGTTATTGAGGCAGCAGGGGTGGCTCACTGTCTCTCTCCCTGCTGTATCTCACTAGAGATCAGTGCTCGCTGTCCACTGCTGGTAAAGGGGACTGAACCCTTCCTACCTTTTTTCTTTACAGTTGAGAGAGCGTCCCTCCCCTCACTCCCCCTTACTTGGACACACGGACCTGCGCTAACTTGTGCCAACGGGGGGAAGACAAGGCAGACTCGTCCGCTTAAACTGTGGCGTCCGCGGCTCTCCGTCGGACCCCCTGCTTTCCTCATGGCTGCTCTGCGGCTGGACGTCAACTCCCAGACTAACAGCCACGCTCCTGTCTGGCTCAACTTTACTGCTCAACTACGTTTCCCAGCATCCTAGTGGCATGCATGTGCACTGGACTTGGACTGATGTGTTTAATGCTTGTTTTTCCAGTAGCTGCCTTGATACCGGAAGCAGAACAGGACAATGTGATGATGTACATGTGATGGGTGTAGAAAGCTTGTTTGTGTGGCGATTGTGTACTTGGGGAGAGGTGGGTTCAAGTGCATGGCAAGGCTGTTGGCAGTGACTGCACAGTGTTCTGTAAACTTTTAGTGTATCTTTGTATGGAATAATTCACTGTAAAATGTAAGATGATATGGCTGGATCTGAATAGAAATGGGAAAACCTACCTGTAAAGCCTCACTTTGAATGACTTTAAAATGTGAACAGTGATCTATGCATCCTTTTTCACAAGGCTCGGATCACTGCTTGTTTTCTTGGTAAATCTGACACTGTTCTACATGTTCTATTGAAATGTATTCAATGCTAATGAACAATAAAAGTTGTATTTATGTAGAAGTGATTAAAGCTGTCCAGATCCCTGCAGTGCTTGTGCTGTGTTAGGTGCTGGAGCTGCATTGCAAGCTCACGTGTGACGTGTTTGAAAGGGTCTCTCCAGCTCCAGCATGCTCTGCTGAGGTTTCCTGACAGGATGAAAAGAATCGCCTCTCTCGCCAGCGCTGCACTTCGAGGTCCAGGGCCTCCTACACTACGGCAGCGCTTCTTCCTTTGAAATGGCATCTGTTTGAGCATTCTCCATTTGACTCATTCAGAAGAACATGAGGCTGGTGGACCGGTGCATTGCTGAGACTGTGAGGATAGTGTTGGAGTTCATGCATCAGAAACATTGCTGACCCACAGGGGCGTGCTCTGCAATATGAGAGCCACCCATTGCAGCACGGAGCTTGGTTTGAAATTCTAATTTCAATGTGGACCTGCTTGTTCTAGAATATATGTAATGGGGTGGTGGGGTTTTATATCTGTTAGTTTCAGATATGTCAGTTAGCGTCTAGGTATCTGTCCAGCTAATCAGTATAGGCAACTGCATGTCCTGTTCTTGATGGAGCCGTTAGTTTTTAATTGCAGTCCAGAGTGCTCTCCTGGCTAACTGCCTGTCTGTTGTGTGAGTTATGTTGAGTTTGCTCTTGTGTGACAAACACTGAGCCCCCCCCGGCTCCTCCCACTCTGCTGATTGGCGGGAGCAAGCGACAGCTCATTAATAATATCTGGGGGGCTGGCCACATATGTTTGGCTTTGCTTTTATAGTGTCAGATCCATAGAGAGCCGCTGCTAGCAGCCACCCCTTTGTTTAGTGACGCTCCTGACTGTGCAGTGCAGTGCAGTAGCAGGTCTGCTCCTCACAGCCTCTGCTAGCAGCCACCCCTTTGTTTAGTGACGCTCCTGACTGTTCATGTTGGTCTAAGGATTGTTCTGTGTTTTTTTTTTTGTGCTTTCCGGCTTGCTCTCTCTTTTCTTGCAGCGGGTTCCACAGTGTTTCTTTTAGTTGTAAGTTTGCCGAGTGCTGCTCTAATCGCAGTGTTTCACACCTTGCGTAACAGTTTGTAGAAGATGATAAAAGTGGGTGTACCACCGCTGCTGCACTGATAAATATAATCTGTGCTGTGAGCTCTATCGTTGCTAGGAGGAGGTTCCAATTCTGCATTGAAATCGGTTGGAACAGCATCCTGCACACCGGCTATTTAAATGTTCCCAAAACCAGAAAAAAAACTAAATACATTTTTACCAAAACCAGTTCTCCATAGACCTGAAACTACCCAGCCCTGAGAAACAAACCAGTACCGTCCTGCCTCTGTGCATCAGTTGTTCAGGCAGGTACAGTCCAGTCCAGGCCTTCTCTGCAGTGTAGATGAATGTGTTTAATAGGATGTCACTGTGGCAGGTTACAGTCTCTGCTGAATAAACCATTCCAGCAGTGTGGATAGACAGCCGCTCTCTCGTTCCTGGGTGTAGAAGAGGAAGCTGGCTCGCTCGTGGGATCGGAGGACGTCCGCTGAACCTTCAGTTCTCCTGAGCTGTGTGGGGAATTGCTGCGGTGAGGGGGAGAGAATCCAGGGTAAAATAATTGGGAGCTCTAAATTTCAAATATAAATAAATAAAACGTTTGATGTTGTTTTGACATTACTCTAAAGAAGACATTCTGGGAAATGCTTCTACTACAGCCTGTGGACAACCACCATAGCCATCTACAAACAGCGGGGACTAGAAACTGGTTCTACAGTGAAGGATCGGGGGACCGCTTAACAAGAGGAGATGTCAGCTGACCTGTGTGCCTCAATTAAAGTGCCGTCTCACGGGATGAGGTGCTGCAGTAACAATGACACACGCACAGACACACAAATACATATACATGAAGCACGCTGTTATTGTTTAGCTGTCTTGAAGAAACGCAGAGCTCTGGTAGTTCTCTTGTGCAGCGCAGCCCCTGGAGCTCCGGTGGTTCTCTTGTGCAGCGCAGCTCCTGGAGCTCCGGTGGTTCTCTTGTGCGCGGCTCCTGGAGCTCCGGTGGTTCTCTTGTGCAGCGCAGCCCCTGGAGCTCCGGTGGTTCTCTTGTGCAGTGCAGCTCCTGGAGCTCCGGTGGTTCTCTTGTGCAGCGCAGCCCCTGGAGCTCCGGTGGTTCTCTTGTGCAGCGCAGCCCCTGGAGCTCCGGTGGTTCTCTTGTGCAGCGCAGCCCCTGGAGCTCCGGTGGTTCTCTTGTGCAGCGCAGCCCCTGGAGCTCCGGTGGTTCTCTCTTAGCAGCGCAGCCCCTGGAGCTCGGTGGTTCTCTTGTGCAGCAGCCCCGGACTCGGTGGTTCTCTTGTGCTTGCGCGTCCCCGGAGCTCGGTGGTTCTCTTGTGCAGCGCGCAGCCCAGACTCGGTGGTTCTCTTGTGCAGCGCAGCCCCGGAGCTCCGGTGGTTCTCTTGTGCAGCGCAGCTCTGGTGGTTCTCTTGTGCAGCGCAGCCCCGGAGCTCCGGTGGTTCTCTTGTGCAGCGCAGCCCGGAGCTCCGGTGGTTCTCTTGTGCAGCGCAGCCCGCGGAGCTCCGGTGGTTCTCTTGTGCAGCGCAGCCTCGCGGAGCTCGGTGGTTCTCTTGTGCAGCGCAGCCCCGCGGAGCTCCGGTGGTTCTCTTGTGCAGCGCAGCCCCGCGGAGCTCCGGTGGTTCTCTTGTGCAGCGCAGCCCGCGGAGCTCCGGTGGTTCTCTTGTGCAGCGCGGCCCGGCCCTGTGGTTCTCTTGTGCAGCGCGCCCAGCGGTGGTTCTCTTGTGCAGCGCGCCCCCGGAGCTCGGTGGTTCTCTTGTGCAAGCGCGGCCCGGACTCGGTGGTTCTCTTGTGCATGGAGCCGCCCCGCGCACTCCGAGTGGTTTCTCTTGTGCAGCGCGCGGGCCCGGAGCTCAGTGGTTCTCTTGTGCAGCGCAGCCCCCGGAGCTCCGGTGGTTCTCTTGTTCTCTGCACGGAGCTGTACTTGTGCAATGCAGCCCTGTCTTTGTTTACACTAGGATCTGAGTCGCTTGCAGTGACATTTGATTAAAGAATCCTCTTAATTTCAAAAGAAACATAATTGACAGCGAGCTGTGAAAATGAGAACAGGGTTAACACTTTACATAAAAATGTGAGAACGGACTAAAGGAATAATCCAGGGAGTCGGTGCCTTGTTTGACTGCCTCTATGGTTAGGAGGTGTACAGCACGAGAGCATGTGCTTTTCTGCTCCAGGCTGCTGTGGTACAGTAGCAGCAGAGATGGAGCTCCCACCTCCACACTGGGAGATCATCCCAGCTGGGAACGAGGCTGCAGCGTTGTCATGGCAGCTGGGGTGTGGGAGGAGCGGGGAAGGGGGCTACACTTGTTAATATCTGAATGTAAAGGGGTCTTTGTAGACAATGACCCGTGTCATTACACACAAACTCCATGGTGACCCAGCACAGCAACGCGCTCTTCAGCACCTGAGCTCCAAGACAGCCGCTTCAAATTAAGCCTAGATTTTGTCTCCTTGTTTTTATGATTTTTTTTTATGATTTTATGTTATTATAATAGGCCTAATACAAAAAAAATCAACTGGATTGATAATTCTACTATAAAACTTACAAGTGGCTAGTGAATGTCTTCATTAAAATAATACAATATAGCAATGAAGCAACAAATATAAAAATGAATGCAGCTTAGTGATTGTAATGGTTGTCCCTTCGTTGTGGGTCTCTGTGGAACTTTAAAAGAAACCAGGCTGTCCTGTGCTCTGTATGGTGGATAATAATAATAGTGATTAGATCTGTCTCTGGTACTGCATTAACCCAGCACAGCACTGTCCCTGTATTATTATTTGTAGCACAGCACTGTCATTATTATTAACCCAGCACAGCACTGTCAGGAAAGCTGTGTTTTTTATTGCACTGTCAGTTGCTATTAATTTAAAAAACCTGTGCACTGTGAGCTGGACTGCATCAATAAGGTAATTGTTTTCATTGATAATTAACCCAAAACACCAGCCACTGCTTAAATTAACTCAGCTCCAGGGTCATGGGGAGATTTTCCTTTGCACAGCAGCACGGAGGCTACTTTAACCCAGCACAGCACTGTCAGACTCATTAATCCAGCAACTGCTACCACTGTCACCACTTACAGCCAGCACAGTATTTGTTTCTTTATGTATTTTGGCCATGACAGCCCTTTTGTTTTGTTATAAAGTGTTTTGTTTATTGTTTGATTTATTACCCTAAAACCCAGCGCTGTCAGCTGTCTGCATTCCCCACCTACCTTTGCCTTTGTTTTTGTATTGCACTTCTTCCTGGTCCGGGATTAACCCACTGCAAACCGCTCTGTCATTAACCCAGTGTCACTGTCAGGATAAAGTCACCCTGTGGAAAGCCGGACCAGGAATAAGAAAAGGGGCTGGTTTTTATTTTTTGCCAAATTGTTTTTCCGTGGAAAAGCCTGTCAATAAATAAAAAAAAAAAAAAAAAATCCAAGGCTGGAACTGGAGAGGCCTGCTGCAGTGAGCTGGGAAAAGAAATCCAGCACTGTTTAGGTTGGAGGACCATGGTTGGTGCCTTGCTGCGCGGGGTGTATGGGCACCTCCCTGGCTGTCTGCCCTTCCAGGAAGAGGAGGACATAGAAACATGCCCAAAGGAGGAAAATAAATTCAAGGAGGCAGAGAGGGGGGAAAAGGGAGTTTTGCATTGTTTTTTAAAATTTGCATTATCTTATTTGACAGTCATTTTTTTCTCTGAATAGTTTTACAGAAAGGAATGCAGCTGAAATCTAGATCCAATTTCGTATTTTGTGGGTTATCAAGGGATTGCCCAAAAGTCCTCCCCTCCTCTCTTTTATAATGTAAATGCTCCATAGCATTTCTGATAACCAGACCCACAGCTGTTAACCTGTCTTCTGTGTGACTTCACTTCAGCAGCACCTTGCAGTCCAAATGAGATGGGTCATTGATTGTGTGCCACTGTATGTATTGTTGTTGCAGTGTGTGTGGGGTACACTGTGTGCACAGTACTGCACTTTGAATTGATCTGTGCTTTTCTCTCTCCTGTAATCCAGTTACAGGATGATCAAACCCCAAACCCTATTTTTTTGCAGGCTTTGTGGATGCACTTAGATGGTTGCAATGAGCACTGTGGCTGGCATGCCTCAGTGTTTTGGATACCAATGCTTAAGGGACCCCAGGAATCAAATTTTCAGACCAGCTGAGCATAACCCCCTGTTGGGGTTGATACAACAGGAACCTCATACTTGGAAATGGCTGCAGGTTCAGGAGTGAGTACAGTGTCTCTTCGCTTTTGTTTCTGCTGTCCTGCCACCTCTGAATGCATTGCTCTCAGGATAGGGTTTTCCTGAAATTCATCTGCAACTTTACTACTAATCCCCAGTCTGTGAAGGAACCAGCATCCCGCCAAGCTGCTTGAGGTCATGGAAAGGGCTTGCAGTTTACAAATAAAGGGGTTTACCAGAAACCCAGTAATAAATGTACTGCAGGTTATGCCTGTGCCTCCACCACCACCACCACCCGAGGGAGTTGGATTAAGATACACAGCAGGTGTCTCTGCATACCCCACTATGACAATGTACCTTGCTTAACAATGAGGCTCTCATCACACTGCCTCTGGCTCCACCAGGTTGGGAGAAGATCCAAGCTGCCAGGAGGACCTCTGCCTCCACATTCAGCTCAAACTGTTTAGGCGTGGAAGTGACCAAATTGAGAACAATGAAAGGAAGAGAGAGGCACCTGGAGCTGCCTTCAGTACTGTACCAGAAATGTTGCACGTTTTAGGGCTGCCTCTGCCTCCACCAACATAGGACACTAATGGAGGCTTTCTTTGCCTCCACCACCAAACAATCTGATAAGGTTAAACTGGTTTAAGATGTTTATCTGCCTTTAAACACCAACCCCCAGGGAGAGGAGCCCTCCCTTGAGAGCGTGGTCTGCCTCCACCGAGAAGCCACTGCAGCTTTCCATGGAGAAGGTGGTCACTGCAGCTTTCCATGGAGGCGTCCACCACCCATGGGGCGTGGTCACTGCAGCTTTCCATGGAGCTGGTCTCTGCCTCCATGGAGAGCCACCAGCTTTCCATGGGAGTGGTCAGGCAGCTTTCCATGGAGGCTCCACCACCTTTCCATGGGGAGAGGTCACAGCAGCTTTCCATCTGCCTCCACTGCAGCTTTCCATGGAGAGGGGTCAGGGCTTTCCATGCCTCCACCACCACCACCCATGGAGAGGTCTGGTCACTGAGCTGGAGGCCTCACTGCCTTTCCATGGAGAAGCGTGGTCACTGCAGCTTTCCATGGAGGCGTGGTGCTGCAGCCGTCCATGGGCTCCACCACCGCTGCTGCTTTCCATGGGCTGTGGTCACCACAGGATCCATGGAAAGCTGGTCACTGCAGGCGCCATGGATCCTGGTCACTGGGTCGCTTTCATGGGGATCCTGGTCACTGCAGCTTTCCATGGAATCCTGCAGCTTTCCATGGGTTAAGTGGTCACTGGAGCTTTCCATGGAGGGGTCTGCAGCTTTCCATGGAGAAGTCTGGTCACTGCAGGTTTCCATGGAGAAGTGGTCCTGGTCACTGCACTTTCCATGGAGGCGTGGTCACTGCAGCTTTCCATGGAGATCGTGGTGGTCACGGAGTTCCCATGGAAGAGGAGGTCTGCAGCTTTCCATGGAGAGTTCACTGGCTTTCCATGGAGAAGTGGTCCCAGCCCATGGCCACCCAGCTTTCCATGGAGAAGCTGTGGTCACCGCAGCTTTCCATGGAGGCGTGGTCACTGCAGCTTTCCATGGGGGAGGTGGTCATTGGAGGCCATGTGCAGCTTTCCATGGAGGGGTGGTCACTGCAGTTTCCATGGAGGGTGGTCACTGCAGCTTTCCATGTATTATTATTTGTTCCATTTCATTCGTATTATTATTATTATATTTGTATTTGACGTGGAAAGCTTTGTTTTTTTTTTTCCATTGTTCGTTTTGTTTATTAATTTAAAAAAACTGCAGTGAATGTGGCTGGAGCCTCAATAAGGTAATTGTTTTATTGATAATTAATTAAGGGAAAGCCACAGTTAAAAGAACCAGCTCCATGGTAATGGGGGTCATTTTCCTTTGAGTTAGAGGCGGAGGGACAGTTTAGGGCGTCATACATCCAGCTTTCCATGCTACCGCTGTACCACTGTGGTGTTGTTTCTTTATGTATTTTTGGCCATCTTGCCCTTTTGTTTTGTTATGTGTGTGTGTTTTGTTTCTTGTTTGATTTACTAGCCCCGCCCGAGCAAATCTTGGTGCCTGTGTTTGTGTGTGCCTTTGCCTTTGTTTTTGTATTGCTTCTTCCTGGTCCGGGACGTCAGTACTGCAACCGTGCCTGTCACACTCTGGTACTGCATTAACCCAGCACAGCACTGTCAGCTGCTACTGCATTAACCCAGCACAGCACCGTCAGCTGCTACTGCATTAACCCAGTGTCTGTCTCTCTGTGTCTCTGTCTCTGCATTAACCCAGCACAGCACTGTCAGCTGCTGTGTGTGTGTGTGCACAGCACTGTCAGCTGCTACTGCATTAACCCAGCACAGCACTGTCAGCTGCTGTGTGCATTAACTCAGCACAGCACTGTCTCTGCTCTGCATTAACCCAGCACAGCACTGTCAGCTGTGTGTGCATTAACCCAGCACAGCACTGTCAGCTCTGTCTCTGCATTAACCCAGCACAGCACTGTCAGCTGCTCTGTCTGCATTAACCCAGCACAGCACTGTCAGTGTGTGTGTGCATTGTCTCAGCGCAGCACTCTCAGCTGCTACTGCATTAACTCAGCAGCACTGTCAGCTGTGTGTGCATTAACCCAGCACAGCACTGTCTGCCACTGCATTAACCCAGCACAGCACTGTCAGCTGCTACTGCATTAACTCAGTGTGTGTGCACTGTCAGCTGTGTGTGTGTGTTAACCCTGTCAGCACTGTCTCTGAGTGCTACTGCATTTGGTCAGTGCAGCACTGTCAGCTGTCTACTGCATTAACTCAGTCTGGCACTGTCAGCCTGCTACATTTGACCCAGCGCAGCACTGTCAGCTGTGTGTGTGCATGTAACCCAGCGCAGCACTGTCAGCTTGCAGTCACCCTGTGAGAAAGGGCAGAGCAGAGCTGGAAGTGTGTGGGCTGGTTGTGCTCTGACTCTGTCAATCATTGTGAAGATTTTCCGTTCCTCCACGCCAGCCTGTCACAGCTGACAGTGCAGTCAGTCTCAGCATGATTATAATATTATAATATCCACCTCTATAAATAACAGGCCTGTCTCTGTTAAGCTAGCCCGAAAGAAATCCAGTGTGTGTTTACATCAGTGTTCTCATGGGTGCTGACCCCCTGAGCTTGAACTTGGTGTCATGTGCCTGCCTGCCTCCCTTGTCCTGTTGTCCTTCTGCCATTTACAGGACATAGAAACATGCATGGAAATT
>CM072668.1:70753659-70784733 GCA_036884735.1 Huso huso
CTGAGTGCTTGGTGCCCTGTGTGTGTGTGTGTGCTTGATCTTGGTGTGTGTGTGTGTGTGTGTGTGTGTGTGTGTGTGTGTGTGCCTGTCTCTGTGTGTCTCTGTCTCTGAGTGCTAGCCCATGAGCTTGATCTTGGTGTGTGTGTGTGTGTGCCTGTCTTCTCTGTGTCTCTGTCTCTGAGTGCTAGCCCCTGAGCTTGAGCTTGATGTGTGTGTGTGTGTGTGTGTGTGTGTGTGTGTGTGTGTGCCTGTCTCTGTGTCTCTGTCTCTGAGTGCTAGCCCCGCTGAGCTTGATCTTGGTGTGTGTGTGTGTGTGTGTGTGTGTGTGTGTGTGTGTCTGTCTCTCTGTGTCTCTGTCTCCTGAGTGCTAGCCCCGCTGAGCTTGATCTTGGTGTGTGTGTGTGTGTGCCTGTCTCTGTGTCTCTGTCTCCTGAGTGCTAGCCCCGCTGAGCTTGATCTTGGTGTGTGTGTGTGTGTGTGTGTGTGTGTGTGTGTGTGTGCCTGTCTCTGTGTCTCTGTCTCTGAGTACTAGCCCCGCTGAGCTTGATCTTGGTGTGTGTGTGTGTGTGTGTGTGTGTGGGCCTGTCTCTGTGTCTCTGTCTCTGAGTGCTAGCCCGCTGAGCTTGATCTTGGTGTGTGTGTGTGTGTGTGTGTGTGTGTGTGTGTGTGTGTGTGTCTGTGTGCCTGTCTCTGAGTGCTAGCCCGCTGAGCTTGATCTTGGTGTGTGTGTGTGTGTGCCTGTCTTTCTGTGTCTCTGTCTCTGAGTGCTAGCCCCGCTGAGCTTGATCTTGGTGTGTGTGTGCCTGTCTTTCTGTGTCTCTGTCTCTGAGTGCTAGCCTCGCTGAGCTTGATCTTGTGTGTGTGTGTGTGTGTGTGTGTGTGTGTGTGTGTGTGTGCCTGTCTCTGTGTCTCTGTCTCTGAGTGCTAGCCCCGCTGAGCTTGATCTTGGTGTGTGTGTGTGTGTGTGCCTGTCTCTCTGTGTCTCTGTCTCTGAGTGCTAGCCCGCTGAGCTTGATCTTGGGTGTGTGTGTGTGTGTGTGTGTGTGTGTGTGTGTGTGTGTGTGTGTGTGTGTCTGTGTCTCTGTCTCTGAGTGCTAGCCCCGCTGAGCTTGATCTTGGTGTGTGTGTGTGTGTGTGTGTGTGTGTGTGTGTGTGTCTGTGTGTGTGTGCCTGTCTCTGTGTGTCTCTGTGTGTGTGATCTTGGTGTGTGTGCCTGTCTCTCTGTGTCTCTGTCTCTGAGTGCTAGCCCCGCTGAGCTTGATCTTGGTGTGTGTGTGTGTGTGTGTGTGTGTGTGTGTGTGCCTGTCTCTGTGTCTCTGTCTCTGAGTGCTAGCCCCGCTGAGCTTGATCTTGGTGTGTGTGTGTGTGTGTGTGTGTGTGTGTGTGTGTGTGTGTGTGTGTGTGTGTGTGTGTGTGTGTGTCTGTCTCTCTGTGTCTCTGTCTCTGAGTGCTAGCCTTACGGTGTGAGCTTGATCTTGGTGTGTGTGTGTGTGTGTGTGTGTGTGTGCCTGTCTCTGTGTCTCTGTCTCTGAGTGCTAGCCTCGTGAGCTTGATCTTGGTGTGTGTGTGTGTGTGTGTGTGTGCCTGTCTCTCTGTGTCTCTGTCTCTGAGTGCTAGCCTCGCGGAGCTTGATCTTGGTGTGTGTGTGTGTGCCTGTCTTTCTGTGTCTCTGTCTCTGTCTCTTGGTGAGTGCTAGCCTCATGAGCTTGATCTTGGTGTGTGTGTGTGTGTGTGTGTGCCTGTCTCTGTGTCTCTGTCTCTGAGTGCTAGCCTCCCGAGCTTGATCTTGGTGTGTGTGTGTGTGTGTGTGTGTCCTGTCTGTGTCTCTGTCTCTGAGTGCTAGCCTCGCTAGGCTTGATTGATCTTGTGTGTGTGTGTGTGTGTGTGTCTCTCTCTGTGTCTCTGTCTCTGAGTGCTAGCCTCTGTGTCTCTGCTTGATCTTGGTGTGTGTGTGTGTGTGTGTGTCCTGTCTCTGTGTCTCTGTCTCTGAGTGCTAGCCTCGCGGAGCTTGATCTTGGTGTGTGTGTGTGTGTGTGCCTGTCTCTGTGTCTCTGTCTCTGAGTGCTAGCCCCGCTGAGCTTGATCTTGGTGTGTGTGTGTGTGTGTGTGTGTGTGTGTGTGTGTGTGTCTCTGTGTCTCTGTGTCTCTGTCTCTGAGTGCTAGCCCCGCTGAGCTTGATCTTGGTGTGTGTGTGTGTGTGCCTGTCTCTCTGTGTCTCTGTCTCTGAGTACTAGCCCCGGTGTGTGTCTTGGTGTGTGAGCTTGATCTTGGTGGTGTGTGTGTGTGTGTGTGTGTGTGTGTGTGTGTGTGCCTGTCTTTCTGTGTCTCTGTCTCTGAGTGCTAGCCCCGCTGAGCTTGATCTTGGTGTGTGTGTGTGTGTGTGTGCCTGTCTGTCTCTGTGTCTCTGTCTCTGAGTGCTAGCCTAGCCCTTGATCTTGCTGAGCTTGATCTTGGTGTGTGTGTGTGTGCCTGTCTCTCTGTGTCTCTGTCTCTGAGTGCCCCGCCCGAGCTTGAGCCTCGATCTTGAGTGTGTGTGTCTTGGTGTGTGTGTGTGTGTCTGTGTGTGTGTGTGCCTGTCTTTCTGTGTCTCTGTCTCTGAGTGCTAGCCCGCTGAGCTTGAGCTTGATCTTGTGTGTGTGTGTGTGTGTGTCTTTCTGTGTCTCTGTCTCTGAGTGCTAGCCTCGCGGAGCTTGATCTTGGTGTGTGTGTGTGTGTGCCTGTCTTTCTGTGTCTCTGTCTCTGAGTGCTAGCCCCGCTGAGCTTGATCTTGGTGTGTGTGTGTGTGTGTGTGTGTGTGTGTGTGTGTGTGTGTGTGTGTGTGTGTGTGTGCCTGTCTCTCTGTGTCTCTGTCTCTGAGTGCTAGCCCCGCTGAGCTTGATCTTGGTGTGTGTGTGTGTGTGTGCCTGTCTCTGTGTCTCTGTCTCTGAGTGCTAGCCCGCTGAGCTTGATCTTGGTGTGTGTGTGTGTGTGTGTGTGCCTGTCTCTGTGTCTCTGTCTCTGAGTGCTGTCCCCTGAGTGCTAGCTTGTGTGTGTGTGTGTGTGTGTGTGTGTGTGTGTGTGTGTGTGTGTGTGTCTCTGTGTCTGTCTCTGAGTGCTAGCCTTGATCTTGGTGAGATCTTGATCTGTGTGTGTGTGTGTGTGTGTCTCTGTCTGTGTCTCTGTCTCTGAGTGCTAGCCTCAAGGAGCTTGATCTTGTGTGTGTGTGTGTGTGTGCCTGTCTCTCTGTGTCTGTCTCTGAGTGCTAGCCCATCATGGGGAGCTTGATCTTGGTGTGTGTGTGTGTGTGTGTGTGTGTGTGTGTGCCTGTCTCTGTGTCTCTGTCCCTCTGAGTGCTGAGCTTGCAGGTGCTTGTGTGTGTGTGTGTGTGTGTGTGTGTGTGTGTGCCTGTCTCTGTGTCTCTGTCTCTGAGTGCTAGCCCTGCTGAGCTTGATCTTGGTGTGTGTGTGTGTGTGTGTGTGCCTGTCTCTGTGTCTCTGTCTCTGAGTGCTAGCCCCGCTGAGCTTGATCTTGGTGTGTGTGTGTGTGTGTGTGTGCCTGTCTCTGTGTCTCTGTCTCTGAGTGCTAGCCCCGCTGAGCTTGATCTTGGTGTGTGTGTGTGTGTGTGCCTGTCTCTCTGTGTCTCTGTCTCTGAGTGCTAGCCCCGCGGAGCTTGAGCTTGATCTTGGTGTGTGTGTGTGTGTCTGTCTTTCTGTGTCTCTGTCTCTGAGTGCTAGCCTCGCTGAGCTTGATCTTGGTGTGTGTGTGTGTGTCTGTCTTTCTGTGTCTCTGTCTCCTGAGTGCTAGCCCTGCGGAGCTTGATCTTGATCTGGGTGGAAAGGGAATGGTGTGGAGTGTGTTTGGAGCAGGCTGTGGCAGTGCTTTGCTGGATTCAGATACAGGAGCAGATGTCAGACAGGGACACAGTCCGCAGCTCTGTGTGTGTCTCTGCAGTGACCCGGGCTGCAGGGCCAGGCTATTGTACTGCTGCTCCACATGCGACCTGGACCCATGTTATTCACCAGGTAGAATATTCATTTATATGCAATGTCTAATATACAAGTCTACTGTAAGTGGCCAGTACAGGCATGAAAACAAGACTCCCATTGCATAGTAGTTATGGAAACATGATCCCCTGCGGGAAAGCTGAGCTGCTCAGTGCACCATGTGGGGTGTCACGAGTTGGTCCGTCCCTATTCTACCGAGTCTAAGTTTTGTTTTGGAACTAAAGGATGTCAAGTGGCTTGCATGAGGCCACCTCAGTGAAAGCTGTCCTCATCAGGGTAAAGACGCAGGCTGGTTCCAGTGCTGTGAATTAATATTCTCACTGTCGTCATCAGCGCTCCCCGTGTAGCGGCAGCTGCCCCTAGCAACCAGGCTGCGCCCCTCCCCTGGGTACCAGGAGCTCGAGGGTCGCTGGCCAGCTGTCTGTCCTCCTGTCTGCAGACTGGACACATACCGTACACCACACGCAGACCTGGGGCAGTTCTAATCACAGTTACAGCTACAGCACAATTGGGTGCTGGAATTGCTATTACACTTGCAATGCTATTTTGTTCCATTACAACTGCAGTTACACAACATGCTGCAGTGATTACAATTCTAACTGCAATTACAATAAAGTACCATGAACAGCTCCACGCATTAACATGCTCACTGTCTTTATTCTGAATAACCAGCAGGAATCACAGGTACAAATGCACACATACTAAAAACAAGCGGGTCACTAAAAGTGTTTGAAAATACAACAATAACGATCGTTTGACAAAGAAATGCATAACTGAACTGTAATCGATCAATTCTAGAATTCCATTTGCAGTTCTGTAGGTGTGCCAAGGTTCCAGTGCAATGACTCTGTGACTGCAGTCAATATGAATTGGAATTGACCGCTGGCCTGCAGCACAGCTGCGCGTCTCTCACGCAGGTTGTGGATGCTGGCTCTGTGGGGTCGGGTTGGTAGGTATCTTAAAAGCCAACCCTCTCAACAGCTAACAAAGGCAAGCTGCAATTGGAAGGAAAAGCCTCCATGCTCCCTTACTGCTCTGTGCTCTACAGTCTTCAGCAGGGTGTTCTCAACATGCCATGGGTTTACATTTACAAACAAAACAGCTGTGATGGTGATGAAAGTAGAGCAGGTCCCTTGATTAACCAGCGGTGTGAGTTGATTGTGTGAGTCTGTCTGACTCCACCCAGCCCTGCTTCCTCAGCTAGATATCCTGTTCACAAGTTCACAAGCACCGCGCTTCACTTACAGAAGGGGTTAAGCTGCGCTCACACCCAAACTGGTCAGGAGCCAAAATAGACAACCAGCCGTTACTGATGGTCAGGACTAGCTGCTTAACTATTTTAAAACAGACCATTGCTTAGCGGGTTCTGATTTCGGTAACACGCTCAGTCCTTGAAACTGACCCCATCTCGCTGTTATCTTGCCTGATTTGGTGACTTGTGACTGCTCAGTGCTACAGTCACTTCACTGAAACGTTATTAGACATCAGTTTTAAACAGTGATGATGATCATGGGTGATATTAAAAGGGTTCATTCAGTGTGTGTGTGTGTGTGGAATACAAACAGTAACCTGGCAAATTAATACAATAACCTGGCAAATTAATACATGCTAAAACTTTTACAAAATGAAAGAGGTTTCATTGGAGGATGTTTCCTCTTTAATGGACCTACCATAGGGGGGATATTTGCTGAAATGAATTGCCCAGATTATGAAATACTTTTAAATTCATTGTTTAAGCGAGTGTCATCCGTTTAACTTCAGTGTCCAGCATTATGAGATGGGACGAATGTTAAAGGATTCAGTGTCCAGCATTGTGAGATGGGACGAATGTTAAAGGATTCATTGTCCAGCATTGTGAGATGGGACGAATGTTAAAAGATGGTGCTTAAAACGAGCAACATTGTGTAGAGTCAGACCTCCTAATTTCCGCTGCTAGAATTTGTGAAAGCCTGAGATATCCATGTAGTTCTGAGACTCGAGCCACGTATCATTACATTGAAGTTGATTGATGGCATTAATGCGAGTGATAAGCGCTGCTGCTGTTCATTTTGTGAATGGTGAATCAACAGGATGCCCCCCCTGCTTTCTCAGAATGACTGCAGAACCTTTGAGAAACAAGCGGCTCTGCTCTGTCTCATGGTTCAAAGCACTTTACTGGTCAGAACCAACATAGAGATTACATTCATAAATAAATAAACAAAACAGTTTAAAAAAAAAAAAAAAAAAGGTACCAAGCACTTTGTTTTTTCTGTTCTTTTTATATTTTTTCATAATTGGCTTTTCATTAGTCATTCTTGTGTTTGGATATATACAGTACTTTGATAATCCTTAAAGGGAGAAATACATTTGTGTAGATATTTGATTTCCCCCCCCTCCGGCCCAACAACCTATTTTTTAGTATCTTGAAACTGTGGGATAGGAACTTGAAGTTCTCTTCCTCCCTGTACTCTGTCTCCCTCTCTCCCTCTCTCCCTCTCTCTCTGCCATTACACTGATGCCTCTGCTGGCACTGCTCCAAACCCCATTGTGGGAGAGAGAGGGAGAGTGATGCAATCCCTGCCAACACAGGCGCACTGAGCAAGGGGGAATGAGAAAAACAAGGGGAGGAGTCGAGCACAGTGCAGATCACATGCCTGCGCTGGCAGGTCCGCAGGGTGTGTGTGTGTGTGTGTGTGTGTGCGCCTCTCTTGCAGGCTGCCTCACTCTCGCGCTGCAGTAGCACGCTCTGCAAGAGGAAGTAGAGAGACAGCTTCACTAGAGCACAGCTCCAGCCCTTTTGAAGAGCGAGCGAGCGAGGACAGAGCCGTGTGCTGCCGGAGAGTCTGCCAGGTACGGATTGTGTCTCTGGGGTTCAGTGCTGGGTATAGAGGGGGGTAGTGACTTTAACCATTCAGCATTAGGCTCTGTGCAGTAGCTGTCCTGTAGCTCTGAATGAAAGAATAGACATGAGGTTGGGCTCTACAGTATGAGGAAGTGTAGAACTACTGTAGCTCGAACAAACTAGAGAGAGAAAGGGGTTTGTGAAGTGTTCCCATTGCCGTGTGTGTGAGAGTGTTTGTTTTGATTTTTATTAATACTGGTACTGGATTCAGTCGTGTTATTCCCCTGCTTTGACGGGAACTCTGTGGGCTGTAGAAGTTGCCTCTGTAGGGGTGATTCCTAAGAAATGAAGCCTGTCTTTGTATATTAAGAGAGCAGTAATAATGGAGTGGAGTAGCTGTGTACCTGTCCTGTTCCCAGGAGCAGGTGTCTGCCAGCAGGGCTGAAGCACAGCGTGAATCCCTCAGTGCTGTCACTGCGGATCGGACTGTGTCGAGTGCTCCTTACTGCAGAGTCGAGTGATGGCACGTACTGCACATGGTCTTCTAGCGGGGGCTGTGTGTGTTCATACTGTAGGTTCCTTTTCTTTCTGTGTCATCTTGTTGAGTGTGATCTGCCTGCTGTCAGGGTCCCTCCTGTTAATGAGCCCAGCCTGCTTAATAATGCATAGGCCTGGGATTACAAGGCTTGCACAGTCCGTGCAGAGGCAGCACAAGGGCTGGGCTTCGGCGGGTGGTGTTGTTTTAGCCGTGTGTAATTTTTTAAAAACTAATTTGCACCAGTCTGATCACAGACTCACTTAACATTTTTCTGTCGCTGTTTCTAGCAGCCTCATGCCACGGTTTGGTTGATTTGTACAAATTGAAGGTGTGTTTGTTCTTTTTTCTTTTTCACTAGCCACACCTCTGCTTCTGAGCTCTAGTTCTGTGAGCCCTGTGAAGTACACACAGTGACACACACGCACGCACGCACGCACACACACATGATAGGTTGGACTCGGGCAGCAGTGTGTCTTGCTGGTGCTACTCTCAACACAGCATGGTGTTTAAACCCTGGAGCCAGGGTCCCAGGGGTGGCGGGACCGCTGCACTGCTCTCAATCCACTTTCCATGAAGAAGCTTTTAAATGGATCAATATCACAACAGGCGATTAGCGTGCGTGCGGTGTGCCTGCGCTGTGTCTGTGTATTAGAATGGGCAGGACCTTGGAAAAGAAGAATAGAATTCTCTCTTTAGAATTTCATTTCTTCTTGAATGCTCTGTCATGTGCGTTCTGTATCATTGTGGTTTTGCAGTTTATTTATTTGATTTATTTATCTATTTTAGTTGCTAGTATTGTCTGAAGTTTAGGGGTGGGTGTTGCATGAAGGCGAGAGTCAGGGCTTTCTGTCATCTCGGTCCTCTTAGTCTTGAATCTGAACAGCCCATTGCCAAGATCACTGCTCTGTCCTGTCTGGTATTGAGTTAAAGGGCTATGACTTTCAAATCAAATAGCAGAACATGTAGCCAGTAGAGATGACAGAAGTCCTGGTCTGTGGAAAGTAAAATAAATAAGAATGGGATTTTACTTGTAGTCCGGTGCGATGTAGCTTTTAGTGCAATGGCTTTACTAAAAGAACTGCTCTGTAATAAATGAAGAGAAACGCTTCGATGAGACATGCTAATAAATCATGGCGCGCTGTCATTGCAGTTTATGGTTTTCGGTGCTGTCATGGTCTGCTGAAGTGCGAGCAGAAGGCTCAGTATAATAATACAGATGCATTGCTTTTGTCTCTAGACTGGAACACAAAAGCAATTGAACTGTGTTACTGCTGTTGCACTTGTGACAGAAAGAGAAATCGTGTTGCTGGTTGATTCTCTCTCCCCTGTATTAGATTTCATGACAGTGAACATATGGAGCAGTTTTTTTAAGTGTGCAGGATTTGATTGCCCTCTCTAAAGGTCTGTAGGAACGAGCCCTGCTCTGTGGGTTACAGCTGAATGCACCATTGTCTGTGCCAAGGGGGCAAAACCAGTCTCCTGTGCAAGAGCCCAGGCCTGATAGCGATGGACGTGCAAAGACACAGACACACACACTGTCACACTCGCACACTGTCACACAGACACACACCGTCACACTTGCACACTGTCACACAGACACACACCGTCACTCACACACCGTCACTCACACACCGTCACACTTGCACACTGTCACACACACACACCGTCACAGTCGCACACTGTCACACAGACACACACCGTCACTCACACACCGTCACACTCGCACACTGTCACACACACACACCGTCACAGTCGCACACTGTCACACAGACACACACCGTCACTCACACACCGTCACACTCGCACACTGTCACACACACACACCGTCACAGTCGCACACTGTCACACAGACACACACCGTCACACTCGCACACTGTCAGTCACACACAGACACACACCGTCACACTCGCACACTGTCACACACACACACCATCACTCACACACCGTCACACTCGCACACTCACACACACACACCGTCACACTCGCACAGACACACACCGTCACACACAGCGACCCACACTGTCGCATACACACCATCACACACGTTACACTTGCTCGCACACTGTCACACAGACACACACCATCACTCACACACCGTCACTCACACACACACACCGTCGCATACACACCATCACACATGTCACACTCGCACACTGTCACACACAGAGACCCACACTGTCACATGCACACTGTCACACAGAGACCCACACCGTCACTCAAACACTGTCACACACAGAGACCCACACTGTCACATACACACCATCGCACACCGTCACACTCGCACACTGTCACACTCGCACACTGTCACACACAGAGACCCATACTGTTACATACACACACACACACACACACCACTCACACACTGTCACACACAGAGACCCACACTGTTACATCCACACACGCTCACACACACCATCACACACACACACACACAGTCACATACACGCACGCTCACACGCACATACATGCACACTGTCACACATACACGAACGCTTACAGACACATACACACACACACACTTCACGCTGTGAAGGCACTAATTGGCACTTCTCACTTATTACAGCCCCACGTGGTGAAACCAGGATTAGATCACAGGTGCTCCCCCCCTAAGCAGTTTGACCAGTTTCTGTTGAGTTTCCCCACCATAGTACCTGATTCCAGGTTCCCATCCTTGTAACTGCAGTACGTTTCGTGTTGCTTCAGTAACTCTGTTCATATTACATTTGTTCTCAGTGGGGCTTTGTGTTTCACATTCCAGTTCCACACTGTCATACACTGTAACATGGCTGCTGGACGGGACATACTAATCCCTAGCATGCGCGAGTGCAAACAATACAAAGCATTCAATCCAAGCCTTGTTTGTGTTGAAGGAACCGGAAGTAACGTGCTTCCGCATGGAATTGTACAGTATTGTCACTGTTGAGTCACCACAGCTGAGAACCTGAGAAACTGAACCTGCGGCACTTCAGTTCCCCCGGCAGCTCCCATGCTGTAGAGGAGTGGGGGGCTCTGTTCCCAGGCTCTCATATTGCAGGTGGGGGTTGTTGTGATCACTGGCTGGACTGTATCTGGCTGCTGTGCACTGTGGGAGCGGCGCTGCTCTATTTCTATTTAATAATCTTTGTCTCAGTGTTATGCTAGTCTGTACCAACAGCAGGTGGAGGAGAGACCAGGCCCCCAGCTCACTCTCGGCACTGACCTGGTTAGGAGGAAGATGCTGTACTAGTCATTATAAACCTCGGCTCTGAGTTTGGCTGTTATTATCGCACAGGTCGGTCCCCTTTCAGCTGTTTGTGTGGATTTGACTTCCTCAGAATTCATAATTGAGTGTTTATGAAGTCATGGGTGAACCTCACTGTTAACAGAGACTTGTTTTCGAGGACTGTAGCATCTCTCGCTGCTTATACTGCAGCCTACGTGTTTTTCCTTGTGTTTCCTTGCTGCATCCTGCAGATTCCTCATTCTGCAGTTCAGGGAATGTGATTCAGTCACTGGGCTGTGTAGCCGGTGTGCTTGTGCCGTTCCTGTTTCCAGTGCATCCAGTGTGTTCCAGGCTGCTACCAGGAATCGTTTCCCAACCATGCAGGAAAATGACATGCCGCGTGCATGCGTGCGTGCGCTCTCGTGTGTGTGTGTGCGTGCGTGTCAGCACTTGCATCCTAGCTCAATTGTGGAGCTCCTCTCCACCTCCCTGTTGGCTCCACCTGTCTTTGACATTACAGTTAATTTCTGCAGTGTCTATTTATTTTGGCTCTGCATAGTTCTATTTATTGTTGTTATGCATGCTAAGTGTAGGCTGTGTGTGTGTGTGTTTGTGTGTGTGTGTGTGTGTGTGTGTGTGTGTGTGTGTGTGTGTGTGTGTCAGTGCGTGGGTGCGTGCGTGCGTACAACAGTTACAGTGCAGTCTGACGGCAGCTTGCCAATCACACAGTGCCTCATTAAACAGGGATGGATCAAGCCACCTGGTATATCCAGTATGAAACGTGTTAAATACGAAGAGGTTGATGTCAGTTAAATAAACCTGTTCTTAAATTGTCGGTTTCTATTTTTATGTCCTTGAGGCGGGAGGTGTGGTGAGGTGAGGCGCGGTGTGAGCTGTTGGTTTGCACAGCGCTGCTGGATGCTGGTACAGTACAGACCCCGAGTACTGGGTGCTGGTACAGTACAGACCCCGAGTACTGGGTGCTGGTACAGTACAGACCCCGAGTACTGGGTGCTGGTACAGTACAGACCCCGAGTACTGGGTGCTGGTACAGTACAGACCCAGAGTACTGGGTGCTGGTACAGCACAGACCCCGAGTGCTGGGTGCTGGTACAGCACGGACCCCGAGTGCTGGGTGCTGGTACAGCACGGACCCCGAGTGCTGGGTGCTGGTACAGCACGGACCCCGAGTGCTGGGTGCTGGTACAGCACGGACCCCGAGTGCTGGGTGCTGGGCGCTGGGCTTCTGATCCGCTCCACACACCACAGTCTCCTTTTCAGCTGCTGATTAGCAGCTAATCCAGAGAGGCTGGAGCCCGTCTGTTTCTTTTTCTTCATGTTCTTAGTTTGGGTTTTTGTTGTTTTTTGCATAGACAGTGTATTGCTTCAATGCAGCCCTTCTTGCATCTTTGAAATGGTGTTAATAACTGAATATACATACATACAGTAAAACACACATTCTCATACACAGGAAAGCACCGCGAGAGACAGACCAACTTTGACATGATGATTTTATTTTTTCATAGCTCAGCAGTGTCAGACAGGAAGCCCGTGTGCGTGGAGGAGGAGGAGGAGGAGGAGGAGGAGGAGGTGGAGGGGGATTATGTTGAATGAATCTTCATTTAAACATTGAATTTGAAACCTTGCACCGGTCCCCCCCTGTGCCTCAGCCTCTCTCCCCCAGGCGAGCAGGGAGCTTCAGGGAGGCAGATCATGCTGTGGGTGCCAGTGCACATATCTTCTACGTCGCTTCAGTATTTCTGTTCCACTCAAGGGACCTTCAGGTCCCAAGGTTGTCGGTAAAATTCAGATTCACATTTTCTATCACAGCTTAGTAGCTGTACAACTTTTAAAACAGTTACCACAGTACTGGGTTCACTGGCAAAGCAATTCACCAACCTTTCAATGTATATAAAAAAAAAAACCAAATGCACCCTTCCCATATAAGCAGTGAACTGTGTGTGAGTGAGAATGTGTTTGTTTGTCTTCTTCCTTGCTTCCTGTGCCATGTAGTTATCAAAAAGAAAGAGCAGACAGAGGAGCGAGTCTGACAGACAGGCCCGCGATGGAGATCTCCTTCCAGTCACTGCAGAGCGCTCTGCTAGTCTGTGTGCTGGAGCTCCGCAGGCAGGTCCCAGCCAGGCTCTGCTCACTGCTCCACAGACACACACGACTCTTAAAGTCCCACGCAGTCTCATTTTCAGGAATGCACAGCACAGTACCGTGGTCTTTATTGTGGCTGTAAGTGACAGACAGACACTGGGGTCGTTTTATTGCACCGAAGTGTTCAGTTCTCTGGACTCGGCAACCTTCTCCTGTTTGTGCACCTGTGGACTTTAACCTGTCTAACATAGGCAATAAAGTACTGAACAATGAACTGAAACCAGGATGGCTAGCTTTTCTATTTATTTGTGCATGCCTGCACTGCACTGCGCTGTCTGTTTGAAATGTGTTTGTACTAAGCCAGCTGCGGTTCTCTTTGATGACCCCTGGTGATACTGCAGCTGCGGTTCTCTTTGATGACCCCTGGTGATACTGCAGCTGCGGTTCTCTTTGATGACCCCTGATGATACTGCAGCTGCGGTTCTCTTTGACCCCTGATGATGCTGCAGCTGCGGTTCTCTTTGATGACCCCAGCTGTTCTCTGATACCCCCGATGCAGCTGCGGTTTCTCTTTGATGAGCCCTGATGATACTGCAGCTGCGGTTCTCTTTGATGAGCCCTGATGATACTGAACCCCTGCTGCAGCTGCGGTTCTTTTGACCCTGGTGATACTGCAGCTGCGGTTCTCTTTGATGACCCTGGTGGTTCTCTTTGACCCTGATCGCATACTGCAGGTTCTCTTTGAGCCCCTGATGATACTGCAGCTGCGGTTCTCTTTGGTGACCCCTGGTGATACTGCAGCTGCAGTTCTCTTTGATGAGCCCTGATGATACGGTTCTCTTTGCATGATACTGCAGCTGCGGTTCTCTTTGATGAGCCCTGATGATACTGCAGCTGCGGTTCTCTTTGACCCCTGATGATACTGCAGCTGCGGTTCTCTTTGATGACCCCTGATGATACTGCAGCTGCAGTTCTCTTTGATGACCCCTGATGATACTGCAGCTGCGGTTCTCTTTGAGCCCTGATGCACCGGTTCTCTTTGATGACCCCTGATGATACTGCAGCTGCAGTTCTCTTTGATGACCCTGATGATACTGCAGCTGCGGTTCTCTTTGACCCCTGATCATACTGCAGCTGCGGTTCTCTTTGACCCCTGATGATACTGCAGCTGCGGTTCTCTTTGATGAGCCCTGATGATACTGCAGCTGCGGTTCTCTTTGATGACCCCTGATGATACTGCAGCTGCGGTTGTCTTTGATGACCCCTGATGATACTGCAGCTGCGGTTCTCTTTGATGAGCCCTGATGATACTGCAGCTGCGGTTCTCTTTGATGACCCTGATGATACTGCAGCTGCGGTTCCTTTGATGAGCCCTGATGATACTTTGCTGCGGTTCTCTTTGACCCCTGATGATACTGCAGCTGCGGTTCTCTTTGACCCTGATGATACCCTGATGATATGATACTGCAGCTGCGGTTCTCTTTGATGAGCCCTGATGATACTGCAGCTGCGGTTCTCTTTGATGAGCCCCTGATGATACTGCAGCTGCGGTTCTCTTTGATGAGCCCTGATGATACTGCAGCTGCGGTTCTCTTTGACCCCTGATGATACTGCAGCTGCGGTTCTCTTGATGACCCCTGATGATACTGCAGCTGCGGTTCTCTTTGATGACCCTGATGATACTGCAGCTGCGGTTCTCTTTGATGACCCTGATGATACTGCAGCTGCGGTTCTCTTTGACCCCTGATGATACTGCAGCTGCGGTTCTCTTTGAGCCCTGATGATACTGCAGCTGCAGTTCTCTTTGATGAGCCCTGATGATACTGCAGCTGCGGTTCTCTTTGATGAGCCCTGATGATACTGCAGCTGCGGTTCTCTTTGAGCCCTGATGATACTGCAGCTGCGGTTCTCTTTGAGCCCTGGTGATACTGCAGCTGCGGTTCTCTCTGATGAGCCCTGATGATACTGCAGCTGCGGTTCTCTTTGATGAGCCCTGATGATACTGCAGCTGCGGTTCTCTTTGATGAGCCCTGGTGATACTGCAGCTGCGGTTCTCTTTGATGAGCCCTGGTGATACTGCAGTTGCGTTGTCACGCCCTGTTGAAATGTGTACCCGCTCGGCTTACTTACACTACAATCAAGGACTTACCTGCTGGTGCTGTATAGCTACAAGATAACAAGTGCCAAAGTGTGTGTGTGTGTACATATATATATATGTACACACACACTGACAAGCACACACACTGACACTCACACACTGACACACACACCAATAAATACTCCACAACTGCAGTATATGGGGGTCTATGCCTCTATCTTTCTGAAGGTCAAATTAATAGTTTTGCCCTAAGTTGTGCTAGAAGGAATGCTAGTTTGGTTAGATTAGGCTCTGAAGTATCTGCATGGCAGTATCGGTGGTGTGTCCGAGTTGGTATAGCG
The DNA here is from genome assembly GCA_036884735.1 of Huso huso. Classification (NCBI taxonomy): domain Eukaryota; kingdom Metazoa; phylum Chordata; class Actinopteri; order Acipenseriformes; family Acipenseridae; genus Huso; species Huso huso. The sequence goes on from CM072668.1 coordinate 70,768,746, forward strand.
GAGTGTGCCCGCTGCACTGCACAGCACTCTAGCATGCACACTCCTGCCATCTCCTCTTTTTGGAAAAGTGTTGTGTTTTTTTTTTTTTTTATAACATATATTCTCATCTCTACCGCATATAATATGCCTGATCCTGCAAATTTTTTTTTTTTTTTTAAATGTAGTCGTTGCCAATCAGTTTTTATTATTTTCCCCCCAATTTGAGATGCCCAATTATTTTTAGGCTCAGCTCACCGCTACCACCCCTGCGCTGACTCGGGAGGGGCGAAGCTGTCCTCCGAAGCGTGTGTCGTCAGCCGCCCGCTTCTTTACACTCTGCAGACTCACCGTGCAGCCGCCTCAGAGCTACAGCATCGGAGGACAACGCAGCTCTGGGCAGCTTACAGGCAAGCCATGCAGGCGCCCGCCAGACTACAGGGGTCGCTGGTGCGGTGAGCCGAGGACACCCTGGCCGACCTAACCCTCCCTCCCCCGGACGACGCCGCCAATTGAGCGCCGCCCCTCGGAGCTCCTGCTCACGGTCGGTTGTGGAATAGCCTGGACTCGAACCGCGACGTCCAGGCTATAGAGCGCATCCTGCACTCCACGCTGGAGTGCCTTTACTGGATGCGCCACTCGGGAGCCCATGATCCTGCAATTTTGTGGTCTTTCATTTGATATAAGAACATAAGAACATAAGAAAGTTTACAAACGAGAGGAGGCCATTCAGCCCATCTTGCTCGTTTGGTTGTTAGTAGCTTATTGATCCCAGAATCTCATCAAGCAGCTTTTTGAAGGATCCCAGGGTGTCAGCTTCAACAACATCACTGGGGAGTTGGTTCCAGACCCTCACAATTCTCTGTGTAAAAAAGTGCCTCCTATTTTCTGTTCTGAATGCCCCTTTATCTAATCTCCATTTGTGACCCCTGGTCCTTGTTTCTTTTTTCAGGTCAAAAAAGTCCCCTGGGTTGACATTGTTACATGCATGCAGTACAAACTATCCAGTAGTTAAACATAAATAAATGAAAACGGTGAAAAACAGGCAGAAATAGGGCTGAGTGTAAAGAGTAAAAAAAAAAAAAAAAAAATGGAGCGCTGGTTAAAAAGAAAAGCACCTTCTGCTGCAGCAAAACCTTCACGTCTGGCAATGGCAAAAGCAATGCAGTGATGAACAGCTGTAGGTCTCCTGAAAGCAGCTTATTTTAAAGCAACTCCAGTGTGAATGATGATGCAGTTAAAAAAATATATATATATATATATGTAAGTTTTTTATATTTTTTATATTTAATTTTTTTATTTTTTTTTTGCCATTGCCCCCTAAAATTTTGGAAATCCCCCCAGCGCACAAAAATGAAATTGAAGCCCTGTGAACTGTGCTTGTGTACAGTACAAGCAAGATGCATGTTAAAGTTGCATTGGTACCGTAATAGACAAGCCAAAGCATATCTGCAGTGTTCATATGTGTTTCTTGAGATCTGCACCCAGCACCCTGTATACAGTAACTAGGCAGTGCAGCACAAAGCTGGCTGGCTGTGTTTACTGAGATGAGTGGAGGTTCTTGTTGCACAGTCCAGTCCAGTCCAGTCCAGTCCAGACTAGTTGCTGGATACCGCAGTCCAGACTGCAGGATCTCATTGACCCTAATACAGATCGACAGGCCTGGTGTTAATTGCCTTTGAAATGATCTCCAGGCAGATGCTTCCTTTTCTGGCAGACTTTGTACTGCACTCGGACAGTATCTAATCCATTTTACTGGAACAGGAGTCCTTCGATTGAGCTTCCTGGTAACAGGGAGCGTCTCTTATCCCAGCGTGCATGTTACTGCACAAGCTGGCAGCGCTGGCAGTCCTGCTCCTCTCGCCGAGGTGGCAGTTCAGTGCGTTTAGTCTCTGCGGCGGCCGAGCAGTTGGCTGCACAGTATGGATTGCTGCTGATTGCGCTTTGCTGATTATCGGTTAATCCCCCCACCATATTATATAAGCACTGTAGCCAGGCTTTGTAGAGCAAGCTAGCTTGAGCAAGGGGGTCTGTCTGCCACTCGGTGCCCGGTGAAGAGTCGAGGCGGGCCACACCAGAGCTGGGAGCGCACCTTCAACACTTCTGCTTTTCCAGCCTGCTGGCAGCTGAAAGGTTTTAAAGACATTGTTTTAGAATGCTTTCCTCTCATGCGCCTCTGTGCCGACCAGGCTGAAACCAATTCTTTTTTTTTTTTAAGGGTGTCCTTTCAGTGCTAGCTGGATTCTCACCCCGGCTCCCTGCTGCTCTTTTACAGGGTCAGTGGACTCCACCAAGGGCACGGGGCCCCTGCTGCTGTTCTGGCAGTGCTGCTGATCAGTGGCTCTGTAGCCTGTCCTGATTGCTGGAATCTGTCCTCTGGTATCTTCTCTACTGTGTGAGCCAGCAGCACCTGATTGGAAGGTGCATCACTAACTCCTTGTATTTATCTCTCTCTTTCCCTTGCAGACCTGAATCCGTAGAAGCTAGCTCAGTGGTAGTTGAGAAGTCCAACAGTTATCCACACCAGATCTACACCAGCAGTTCTCACCACTCTCACAGCTATATCGGTCTGCCATACGCGGTATGTATGGGGGGGGGGTTGAACATTGTGTGATGTTACTGTCCGATTATTGATAGCTACCTGGTGTAAACAGAGTTGTCCCACAATGTCATGTGCTGAATTAAACATTCCCTCTTCTGTTTCTTTCTTTTTCATTTAAAACCTGTTAAATGCAAGCAGTTGGCTTGATGACGTTGAAATTGGTGGTTGCCCCAAAACCTTTGCTACTGCAAATTTAAATCCAGGATGAACTCCCCCAGCAAGCAAGAAAAAGAATCTGTGGGAGCTGTCACAGCTGTGCTGCCTGCACTGTCACAGCTCAGACTCCCGTACTGTCACAGCTCAGACTATTAGGAGACAGTTGTCACAAGCCAGGGCACGGCAGGCTGGATACAAAGAGGCCATGTGGAGTGAAACGTGCACACTTCCCTCGTCCGGTTCAGGTTTCGTCCAAAATTATTTGTAATTTTACATTTGATAACACAAAAAAATAAGAAATTCACTCTGCACTCTGACAAGGGATATAAACTAATGTGTCCCCTTTAAGAAGCCTGGCGATGTTAATCAAGGTGGTCAAATCTAAAAGCCTGGCAATGTTAATCAAGGTGGTCAAATCTAGCCCGATGGAGCTCTGTGCTTTCATACTGCCTGCTGCTGCACTGACAGGCTCCAGACCCTGCCTCTCTCGCAGCAGATGCTGTGTAGACAAGTTTGTGATGAAGATGATACAGCTTTAGAAGAATATTGCTTGTGTCCTGTGAAACTTGCAGCTTTCCTGTGTCTGTCTGTCTCTCTCTGTCTCTCTCTCTCACTCTGTCACTCTCTCTCTCTCTCTGTCTCTCTCTCTCACTCTGTCACTCTCTCTCTCTCTCTCTCTCACACTCTGTCTCTCTCTCTCTCTCTCTCTCTCTCTCTGTTTTGGGTTGGAGAGCGGGGAAGCCCCCACCCACTGGTGGATTTTTCTTTTATCACAGACGGTCTAAAGGGCTGAGCAGCAGCCCTTAAAAGGAGTGCCAATGATCTCTGGACCAGGAGCTAGTGTCCAAATCCACTGGAAAGTGGTTGTGGGGTGGTGTAGCGTCTCAGGGACTGGGAGGGAGGCAGGGATGCAGTGGTTAGAGCTGCAGTTGCCTTGACTTGGTAGTGAATTATAATCTGATTCCTATGTGTGGTTGCTGGTTTATTCTAACATGCCCCCCCCCCCCGTTCTCCAGGACCACAACTATGGTGCTCGCCCCCCACCGACGCCCCCCGCCTCGCCCCTGCCGGCTGTCCTGATCAGTAAGAACGACGTGAGCCTCTTCTCCAGCGCGGCACACTTCGATGAGACCTCCAGTGCCACCACCATCAGCACCTCTGAGGACAGCAGCTACGGGACCGACGTCACCCGCTGCATCTGCGGCTTCACACACGACGATGGATACATGATCTGCTGTGACAAGTGCAGGTAACTTCGCTCACACTCACGCGCAGAGATACACACACTCACGACGATGGATACATGATCTGCTGTGACAAGTGCAGGTAACTCGCTCACACACTCGCACGCACGCACGCAGAGATTCACACGTGCACACATAGAGGGGACCTGCTGAAATATAGCCTTGTGTAAAGGAGACGCTTGCCCCAATGAGTCACTCAGTGCTACAGCCAATAGTGGAAAAAGTCAGTCAGGATTTGAGTCATAACCTGGTAACAGTGTAGGCTGAGTCAAAGTGTTGGAGTTTCCCGAGCCCTGATGCGCTCTGTACTTGTTTCACTTTTATAAATTGTTTCCCTATTTTTAGTCAGAACTAGAAAGGCAGTGCTAGGCACTGTAAGCAGACGACACAGTCGCACACCCCTTGCCGATCTCTACCTGTTTCTGCACCCCCGTTGCTCAGCCCAGTGTCAAGACAGACCCCCAGCAATCTCTACCTGTTTCTGTACAGTTATCTTACCTTGTTTCACCCCAAGAATCTCTACCTGTTTCCCCCCCACACTCGACCGTGTTGACACCCCCCAAGAATCTCTACCTGTTTCTGTACCCCCCGTTACACACGGTATCACGATACACCACACCCCCCCAGCAATCTCTACCTGTTTCTACACTTAGGCTGTGTCCCCCACGACCCCCAATAATCTACCTGTTTCTGCACAGTATACGTGCTAAGAGTTGTCGTTACCCCCACAATTGTCTACCTGTTTACCTGTTTCTGTGCTTTCGCACAGTATCGATACACACGGACCCCCCACATCTCTACCTGTTTCTGCCCCCGTGCTGCATTGTCGATACACCGACCCCCAGCAATCTCTACCTGTTTCTGTAACCCCCGTTAACAGCGCGGTATCGATACACACGTTCCCAGCAATCTCTACCTGTTTCTTGTACCCCCACGCACAGTGTCGATTACACCCCAGCATCTCTACCTGTTTCTGCACCCCCCGTTAACGAGCACAGTTCTACCTTGTTTCTGCAATCTCTACCTCATTCCAAGACAGTATCGGGATGTCGATACCGACCCCAGCAATCTCTGCCTGTTTCTTGCACCTCTCGGCGGCGTATCGTGTCCATTACCCCGTCCCCTGCAATCTCTACCTGTTTCTTGCACCCCATCGTTAACTTTTGATTAGTATCGATACACACGTTCCCCAGCAATCTCTACCTGTTTCTTGCACCCCACGTTGGCGCATTGTATCGATACACAATAACCCCCAGCAATCTCTACCTGTTTCTGCACCCCCACGCGCTGGCAAGCACGTGTCGGAGCCGCCGACCCCCAGCAATCTCTACCTGTTCTGCACCCGTTAACAGCTCGGTATCGATACGACCCCATCGATCTCTGCCTGTTTTCGCACGCATAGCGCGGTGTTATTCAGCCCCAACAATCTCTACCTGCTTGCACTCACGTTGGCCTTTGCGTATCGAGTAAGCGCGATTGTCGACCCCAACGTACCTGTTTCTGCACCCTTTGCGTTAACCACATTTGTGTCGATACGACCCCCAGAATCTCTGCCAGTTTCTATTTTACGCTCTTGCAGTATCGTTTGTTGTAATCTCTACCTGTTTCTGCCGCGTGCGTTAACGGCACGGTATCGATACACACGACCCCCAGCAATCTCTACCTGTTTCTGCACTTTGCGTTAACAAGCACAGTATCGATTTGGACCCCAGCAATCTCTGCCTGTTCTTTACCCCCACGTTACTTTCATTGTATAGTATCGACCCCAGCAATCTCTACCTGTTTCTGCACCCGTTGCTCGCCTGTTTTCGATCACCCAACCCCCACAGTCTCTGCCTGTTTCCCCCAGCGTTAACCGTGGCGGTGTCGATTTCACAGCCCCCCCCTCTGCCTGTTTCTGCCCCCCGTGCTGAGCACAGTCACGATACACCCCCAGCAATCTCTACCTGTTTCTTGCACCCCCACGCTTTCCAGACACCCCCCCAATCTCAGTCTGCCTGTTTCGCGGCGCTCGCACGGTAATTGCCCCAGCAATCTTCTACCTGTTTCTGCACCCCATTGCGTTAACAGACAGTGTCGATTACACCAATTTGTGGTCCTCTCTACCTGTTTTGTACCCCCCCAGGACGGACAGTATCGATAATACCCGACCCCAGCAATCTCTACCTGTTTTGCGCCCCCGCGCTTGCATTGTCACGTTCATACACCCCCAGTCTCTCTACCTGTTTCTTGCACCCCCCCGTTAACGGCAAGACAGTATCGATGACCCCCCCCAGCAATCTCTACCTGTTTCTGTACTTACACGCTCGGACAGTATCGTTACCACCGCGACCCAATCTCTACCTGTTTCTGCACCCCCACGCGCTTGCACAGTATCGATACACCCATCGACCCCCAGCCTGTTTCTCCTGTTTCTGCATCCCACGGTGTCGCTGCCCGATACCCACAACCCCCAGCAATCTCTACCTGTTTCTGCACCCCCAACTCCCCAGTGTTAATTCCCCCCAATCTCTGCCTGTTTCACCCCCACGGCTTTCGCACAGTATCGATACACACGACCCCCAGCAATCTCTACCTGTTTCTTGCACCCCCATCGCTCGGACGGATGAGACACCCCCCCCCAGCAATCTCTACCTGTTTCTGCCCCCCGTGCTCGCACAGTATCGATACACACGACCCCCAGCAATCTCTACCTGTTTCTGCACCCCCACACACTCGCACAGTGTTGACACCCCCCCCAGCAATCTCTGCCTGTTTCTGCACCCCATGCAGCTGGGGTGTCGATACACACGACCCCAGCAATCTCTACCTGTTTCTGCACCCCCACGCGCTTGCACAGTATCGATACACACGACCCCCAGCAATCTCTACCTGTTTCTTGTACCCCTCATTGCAGCTCGCAGTTAGTATCGATACCTGCGATTCCCCAGTATCTCTGCCTGTTTCTGCACCCCACGCTTGTATTGGTATCGATACACAACCCCCAGCAATCTCTACCTGTTTCTTGCACCCTTTGCGGCTGCTGCAGACATAATCGATACACTACCCCAGCAATCTCTGCCTGTTTCCCCCCACGCTCGCACAGTGTTGATCCCCCAACGATCTCTACCTGTTTCTGCACCCCACGGGTTCAAACAATTCCGATACCCTGACCCCAACAATCTCTACCTGTTTCCGTTCCTTTTGTGTTCATTGCATCGATGTCGTTCACCCCCAGCAATCTCTACCTGTTTCTACCCCTTGCGCACAGTGTTAACCACGACCCCCACGATCTCTACCTGTTTTCTGCACCCCCACGCACTTTTGACACCCCCAACAATCTCTACCTGTTTCTGCACCCCCACACACTCGCACAGTGTTGACACCCCCCCAGCAATCTCTACCTGTTTCTGTACCCCTCATTGCTTTTCAGACATGGTATCGATACCTGCCACCTTAGCGATCTCTGCCTGGAACTTGCACCCCCATTGCGAAACAGGGTGTCGATGGGGCCGCACTCCCCAGCGATCTCTGCCTGTTTCTGCGCCCCACACACTCGGACGGTGTTGGATACCCCCCCCCAGCTCCCTGCCTTTTCTTGTACCCCCACGTTGCGGCGACAGTATCGTTCAATACCACCCCAGTGCAATCTCTCCTGCCTGTTTCATGGCGCCCCCACACAACAAGCGCAGTGTTGAGCATACCCCAGCAATCTTCTACTGTTTCTGTTTCTGCGCCCCACGCGCTGTGTATCGGTGTTTACCTAATCCCCAGCACTTTCTGCCTGTTTCTTGCTTTGCCACACACTTCGGTGACAGTGTTGACCCTGACCCCAGCATCTCTACCTGTTTCTTGCACCCCCACTGCTCTGCACGGTGTCGTTACACACGACAATAATCTCTGTTTCTGCACCCCATCACTCGCAGTGTCGACACACCCCCCCAGCAGTCTGCCTGTTTCAGAATTTCACGTGCTTGCAGTGTCGATACACACAACCCCCCCAGCCATCTCTACCTGTTTCTGCACCCCACGTTATCAAGACGGTGTCGATTACATTAACCCCAGCAATCTCTACCTGTTTCTTCATCCCGCGTCGCACAGTGTCGATACACACCTAACCCCAGTCTCTCTACCTGTTTCTGCACCCCATCGGGACAGTGTCAACACACCCCCAAGAATCTCTACCTGTTTCTGCACCCCCACACACTCGCACAGTGTTGACACCCCCCCAGCAATCTCTACCTGTTTCTGCACCCCACGCTTGCACAGTATCGATACACACGACCCCCAATAATCTACCTGTTTCTGCACCCCCACGCGCTCGGACAGTGTCGACACACCCCCAAGAATCTCTACCTGTTTTTGCACCCCCACACACTCGCAGTGTTGACACCCCCCCAGCAATCTCTACCTGTTTCTGCACCCCCACATGCTCGCACAGTGTTGACACCCCCAGCAATCTCTACCTGTTTCTGCACCCCACGCCGGCAGCTCAATCTGCAGCTGGGGTCTCCAGGATTGTTTGTTTTATTGCCACAGCCCTGGTATGTTCATTCATGGTGTCGTTTGTCTTGTTTGCAGTGTCTGGCAGCACATAGACTGCATGGGGATCGACAGGCAACACATTCCCGACACCTACCTGTGTGAGCGCTGTCAGCCCAGGTGAGTGCAGCCAGCAGACAGCACTGCAATCAGACATACAGCACAGCAGTTTCACCCGTTCCAGGTTTTGCTACAAGCTTAATTAGCCACAGTGTGTATGTAGCAAGCTCTGATGTGTCTTATTAAACCCATAGTAAACCATGCAGTTATTATCCCTGCAATAGCTGAAATAGCTCTGGTGTTGTACGCTGAAGAAGCCCCCAAGTTGTTATGTGTATATTGGGGCACACTGGAGAAAAGGTTTTCTCTCCCAGACATCTTGATCAGTCCCGCGGTGTTGGAAAGGGTGCTGCTGCAGTGCTTGCGGTTAGAAGGACAGGACAGCCGATAGCTGGCAATTCTATAAAGAGCTCCTGCTGTTTTGTTTGAAGAAGGACCTGTTTGTTTGCCGAGGGAGTCTCCCAGGAGACCGGAGTTGATATCTCATGAGTCACCTGGAGTGTTGTGCTTCAGCTGCTGCACACGTGTGCTGCTGCTTTTCTTACTGCATCTCCCTGCCCAGTCCTGTGCGTGTGTGTCTTTGTGTGTGTGTGCCTGTCTCCACTCTCTCGCTCTCTCTTCCCCCTCTCTTTGTATTCCTGTTAACAAATCCCCTTCCCTGTGTCTCTCTAATCCTCTTTCATTGAAGGATGTCTGGCTCAGTCCCTCACCTCTCTGCTTGCTCTTCAAGCCCCCTGTTGTCTGCTGTCATCAGCCCCTGTTTCACAAACTCTGCCTTCTGTGCAAAAACAAGCAAGAAGAATAGCGAGGGAGCTTCTGCATGGTCACCCAGGGGCTGGAGTCTGGTTTATACTGTGGGGATCCTTTACAGTTAATAATCATTTGACCTCTGGAGGCTTAACAGTAGGTTAAATACCTTTGATCCTCCACAGGTGTTGTGTGCTGAGACAGGTGGTTTAAAGACCCGGGTATAATAAATCAATAACAATAAATAGAATATTATTTGATGCCAGATCTGAATTTCACATACGGTACATTTTTTAGCTGCTTGAATAATTTAATTGAAATGGCATCAGGAGCTAACATTGAAAATGATTCAGTCATGGAATGAGAAGGAGAATGGGTTGTTTGTGTCCTTGTTTGTGTCCTGTTTCTGCTTGTTGGGGTGGGTGGGTTGTTTGTTTGTTTGTTTGTTTGTCCTGGGTTGTTTGTTTGTTTTGTTGGGGTGGGGGTGGGTTGTCCCGCTGCTTGTTTGTGGGTCCTGCTCCTGCTGCTTGTTGGGTGGGTGGGTTGTTTGTTTGTTTGTGTCCTGCTCTGCTTGTTGGGTGGGTGGGTTGTTTGTTTGTTTGTTTGTGTCCTGCTCTGCTTGTTGGGTGGGTGGGTTGTTTGTTTGGGTGTTTGTGTCCTGCTCTGCTTGTTGGGTGGGTGGGTTGTTTGTTTGTTTGTGTCCTGCTCTGCTTGTTGGGTGGGTGGGTTGTTTGTTTGTTTGTGTCCTGCTCTGCTTGTTGGGTGGGTGGGTTGTTTGTTTGTTTGTGTCCTGCTCTGCTTGTTGGGTGGGTGGGTTGTTTGTTTGTTTGTGTCCTGCTCTGCTGCACAGTCGCTCTGCTGTAAGCTGGGTTTGCACACAGATCTGATTGTGGGCTGTGTTTGGTTGCAGGAACTTGGACCGAGACAGGGCCATTCTGCTGCAGACAAGAAAAAGGGAAAATATGTCAGGTGAGTGAAGACAATGATTGCACGGCTTTAGAAAAAAAAATGCTGTTGAATTTTCCTGCCTCTGTAATAGAGATTGTAAGACAGAGCAGCTTACTGCAGCATTTGTGTGTGTGTGTGTGTGTCCCCTTAAAGATGGCGACACGAAAAGTGACTGAGAGCGGGACTAAGTGCCCATGGAGCTGTACACTGCCTTCCAGCACCGCCCACCACATCACCCTGACCGCAGCCCGTGTTAGTAAGGGCAGCGACAAGAAACGCAAGAAGAGCGGCGACAAGGGCAGAATGCAGCCAAGAACAAGAAGGTGAGGCTCGCTAAGCCCTGCACGTGTCTGTCTGTCTGTCCCTCTGTGTGTGACTGGCAGGGCAGCTACCTGGGAGAACCTCAGCTTAGACGATCTTAACAATGTAAAAATAACTTTCCGTGGGATATTTTGAAAGTGTGTGTGCTCACTGCTGTTTATCGCATTAGTACTCAGTCATTTGTTTTCTTCCTGTGTGGCTCTTGAATTTCTGCAGTGCATTGAAACATGCAGGCTGCTCACTGTAACTTTCTCTGTGTCTCAGGCCTTCCGGGAAGGATCTCGCAAATCTTCCAGAGTCAAGGTAATAACCAGCATCATGAAATCAACAGTAAAATATATAGAAGAATTTCTAGAGCACTGATGTTGACTGGAGGACAAAGTGTTTTTTATGAGTTGTATTTTCTTCTACTCTAATCACAATCGAGTTCTTGACAGTAAGTATTAGCATCAGCATTGCTACATCAGGGTCGGAGATGTTCATCTTGGCAGGCGTTACCAGTGTGGTACTTCAGATCTAACCCCCTGGTGTAATTGGCTCAGGTAGTCTGTGAGGTTTATTGTAAGTCATGTCCCTGTTGGAATGTGTTACGCAGATATTACACTGATCTCTGATAGTGTAGATCTCACACTTAGAATGGCAGTGACGAAGAACTCTAAACATTTAATTGACCACAGGTTCTATAAAAGCAAGTTAAGTGTGTTAATAGCAATTTTTGGTCTGTTTTTTTATTTAGATTTGATTGACTTATGTTTCCTAAGTGTTCAGTGGCTTCCTCTAATGAAGCTGACCCTGTCTCTCCCCTCTCTCAGTATGTTTCCTAAGTGTTCAGTGGCTTCCTCTAATGAAGCTGACCCTGTCTCTCCCCTCTCAGGGCTCTGCCCCGGAGGTGGACCCCTCTGACCCTCCGAACTGCATGTGGGAGAACAAGATCAAGGCATGGATGGACCGCTACGAGGAGGCCAGCAGCAACCAGTACAGCGAGGACGTGCAGAGCCTGCTGGCCTTGGGGTTGGGGGAGACTGGAGATGGCAGCAAAGCCCACTTCAACACCAGCAACAACACTGGCTTCAAGCCCCCAGTCGAGGTACAGGCATCCTCTCAGAGACACAGTGCACGCATACGCACGCACGCACACCACACACACACACACACACACACACACACACACACACACACACACACACACCAACACCAACACCAACACACACACACACACACACACACGCACTTAGAGACACTGAAACACCTGATCACACACAAGCACATAGAGACACTGAAACACAGAAACACCAGTGCTGCTGCTTTGAGTGTGCTGGTCTTCATACCAGCAGAGAGCAAGACAGAGAGCTTGATTGTTGCCGCGATGCCTCTCCCCCCTCCCCCTCCCTGCCTCCTCTCTTTCAGAGTCAGGTGCAGAAGAACAAGAAGATCCTGAAGGCTGCCAAAGACCTCCCCCCCGACACACTGATCATTGAGTACCGGGGGAAGTTCATGCTGCGCCAGCAGTTCGAGGCCAATGGTTACTTCTTCAATAGGTGTGTGCCTCCGTCAGTCTGTGCAACAGATACACAGTGAGACATTCACGCTGCAGATGAGTCAGGGCAGGAGAGGAAGCATTCTCAGTAGCCACTAGATAGCAAGTCCTTTTTATAACATTCAGGCTGGCTGTTCCAGTGTCATGGGGCTGCTGTATTCTGGGACACTGGCGCACACACAGGGGTATCTCCCGGGCTGCTTCAGATCAATCTTTTCCTGTCTGAAGACTAGTAGAGGTGGGAAGAGTGAGCACCCAGGTTAATGTCTTGATTGCAGTTTTTATTTTTATTTTTTTCTGTACACATTACAGAAAAAGGATAGAACCCAAAACCCAGAGGAAGTGTATTGGCACATTCTCATTGTCAGCTTTGATCATGTGATGTAAGAACACGTTTAACCAGGAACAAACCCCTTTGCAGGGCGCTTGTCAGAGATGCAGATGCTCCACAAACATCAAGAAAACGAAATAATAATGCAAATATATATATATATATATATATATCTAGACACTGGAGGGGTGCAAGAGTGTGAGCTGTTATTCAAGTTTCATTAGAAGGATGTTTATTCTGTAAGCAGGGGCAAGTATAAGTGTGTGTGTGAGTGAGTGAGAGAGACAGGCAGGGTTTTCACTATGCTCCCACCCCCCTCCCATGCAGGCCGTACCCCTTCGTCCTGTTCTATTCCAAGTTCCATGGGCTGGAGATGTGTGTGGATGCCAGGACCTTCGGGAATGAAGCCAGGTTCATCCGACGCTCCTGCATTCCCAACGCTGAGGTGAGCTGAGCTGCCAGTCACATCATCCTGCATTCAGCCCTTGGTTCACTCTAGAGGTCCAGTCACATCGCCCTGCATTCAGCCCTTGGTTCACTCTAGAGGTCCAGTCACATCGCCCTGCATTCAGCCCTTGGTTCACTCTAGAGGTCCAGTCACATCGCCCTGCATTCAGCCCTTGGTTCACTCTAGAGGTCCAGTCACATCGCCCTGCATTCAGCCCTTGGTTCACTCTAGAGATTCAGTCACTTTACTGTTCAACCCTTGGTTCCTCTAGAATTCAACATGTAACGCATGTGTTAACAACATGTAGTTCGCTAATTCATTCATTCATTCATTCATTCATTCATTATTATCATTGTTATTTATCTAAACAGGAAAGTACACATTGAGACCAAAGCCTTGTTTAAAAGGGGATCCTAGCACACAAAGAATCCTGAAGTCTGTAAACTGCTGATATGAAACAATGGTCTTGTGGTGTTTCAGGTACAATTCCCAGCAGAGAAGAACATGCTCCAGTACAGTGTGCTGGGAACCAAAGGGTTGACCCTCACAGTGGCTGTGCTCCAATCTCAAACTTAGAACCTTCTCTCAGTCGTGAAACAGACTCTCTGTGTCGTGTAAGAGACTCTCTGTGTCGTGTAAGAGACTCTCTGTGTCGTGTAAGAGACTGCTGTGTCGTGTAAGAGACTCGCTGTGTCGTGTAAGAGACTCGCTGTGTCGTGTAAGAGACTCTGTGTCGTGTAAGAGACTCTGTGTCGTGTAAGAGACTCACAGGTCGTGTAAGAGACCTCAAATGGTAAGAGACTCTGTGTCGTAAGAGACTCGGCCAGTCGTGTAAGAGACCTCTGTGTCGGTAAGAGACTCCTCTGTGTCGCAAGAGACTCGGCCAGGTCGTGTAAGAGACTCACAATGGTAAGAGACTGTCGTGGTAAGAGACTCACAATGGTAAGAGACTCGCTGTGTCGGTAAGAGACTCTGTCGCAGACCTAGGTCGTGTAAGAGACTCTAGTCGGGTGACCTCTTGTGTCGTAAGAGACTCTGTGTCGCAGGTAAGAGACTCTGTGTCGGTAAGAGACTCTGCAATGTGGTAAGAGACTCTCTGTGTCGTAAGAGACCTGGCTGTGTCGTGTAAGAGACTCAGGCTCAGGAAGAGACCTCTGTGTCGTAAGAGACTCCTGTAAGAGACTTCAAATGTGTAAGAGACTCTCTGTGTCGTAAGACTCCTCTGTGTCGTGTAAGAGACTCTCTGTGTCGTAAGAGACTGTCGCAGAGACTGTCGTGGTAAGAGACTCTGTCGTAAGAGAGACTCTGTCGTGTAAGAGACTCTGTGTCGTGGTAAGCAGACTCGCTGTGTCGTAAGAGACTCACAATGGTAAGACTCGCCAATGTGGTAAGAGACTGTCGCGGTAAGAGACTTCAATGGTAAGAGACTCTCTGTGTCGTGTAAGACCTCTCAGTCGCGGTAAGACCTCTGTGTCGTGTAAGACCCCAGGCCGTGGTAAGAGACTTGTGTCGTGTAAGAGACCTGGGCTGTGTCGTGGTAAGAGACTCCGCTGTGTCGCAAGAGACTCGCTGTGTCGTGTAAGAGACTGTCGTAAGAGACTCCAGTCGTGAAGACTCGCTGTGTCGCTTAAGAGACTCACTGTAGTGTAAGAGAGACTCCGCTGGGTGTCGTGTAAGAGACTCGCTGTGTCGTGTAAGAGACTCGCTGTGTCGTGTAAGAGACTCGCTGTGTCGTGTAAGAGACTCGCTGTGTCGTGTAAGAGACCTTGTACGTAAGAGACCCGCTGTGTCGTAAGAGACTGTCGTGGTAAGAGACTCTGTCGGTAAGAGACTCAGTCATGTAAGAAAACTCCTGTCGTAAGAGACTCTGTGTCGTAAGAGACTCTGTCGGTAAGAGACTCTCTGTCGTAAGAGACTCTGTGTCGTGTAAGAGACTCTGTGTCGTAAGAGACTGTGTCGGTAAGAGACTGTGTCGTAAGAGACTCACGTCGGTAAGAGACTCAAATGTGGTAAGAGTACTCTGTGTCGTGTAAGAGACTCACAAATGGGTAAGAGACCCGCTGTGTCGCGGTAAAGACTCTGTCGCAAGAGACTCGCTGTGTCGTGTAAGAGACTCTGTGTCGTGTAAGAGACTCTCTGAGCCAGTAAAGCTCTGTGAAATATAAGGCCAGAGACTTCCCTGTGATCAAAATAATCAGGACTCGCTGTAATAAATTAGGTGGCAAGAGCTGCTTCATTGGGTGGCCAAAAAAGGGAGCTGTCGGGTAAGGAGCTGGCTTTATTGGTATTATGCTTTGTGTGGTGTAAGACTCTGTGTGGGTGTAAGACTATGCTGTGTGGGTGTAAGGGCTCTCTGTAAGACTATTAGGTGTAAGAGACTCTCTACCGTGTAAACTCTCTGTCATGTAAAAACTCACCAGTATCGTGTAAGAAACTCTCTGTGTATGTAAGAGACTCTCTGTAAGAGACTCTGTGTGGGTAATAAGAGACTCTCTGTGTCGTGTAAGAGACTCTCTGTGTCGTGTAAGAGACTCTGTGTCGTGTAAGAGACTCTCTGTGTTGTGTAAGAGACTCTCTGTGTCGTGTAAGAGACTCTGTGTCGTGTAAGAGACTCTCAGTCCTGTTTAAACTCCCCTGTATAAGTTGTAGTTCGAATGTGCCTGTTCTATTAGTAAGGTGTGATGTGGGAATATTACCTGTGTTGCCCGCAGGTGCGTCACGTGATGGAAGAAGGAATGCTCCACCTGTACATCTACTCCATCCGAAGCATTCCAAAGGGATCCGAGATCTCCATCGGCTTCGACTTTGACTACAGCAGCTGGTGAGTGTGTCCCGGTGCCACCAGGACCTGGTTTAAAGGGCCCTGTGTCCGTACTTAGAAAAGAAGACTGTGCTTCTGCATCTCCCATCTTCAGCCTTGCCAGCGCAAATCTGAAGCTGATATTTGTGAAAGCCTGTTTGGAAAAGGTTCATCTCTTAGATTTATTTATTTTTGATCTATTCGCATACAATTTTTTAATTTGTTAATTTTTTTTTGTTTTTTATTAATTTAGTAGTCGCCAGTTGTTTTAAATTTTCTCCCCAATTTGAATAGCCA
>CM072668.1:70785233-70825233 GCA_036884735.1 Huso huso
CTCATCTCTTCACTGTCTGTCTGTTCATCCCCTTCACACCTCCCTCCTCCCCACCTCATCTCTTCACTGTCTGTATCCTATTTCACACCTCCCTCTCCTCCCCACCCTCATCTCTTCACTGTCTGTCTATCCCCTTTCACACCTCCCTCCTCCCCACCCTCATCTCTTCACTGTCTGTATCCCCTTTCACACCTCCCTCTCCTCCCCACCCTCATCTCTTCACTGTCTGTTCATCCCTTTCACACCTCCCCTCTCCCCACCCTCATCTCTTCACTGTCTGTCTGTCTATCCCTTTCACACCTCCCTCCTCCCCACCCTCATCTCTTCACTGTCTGTCTCCCCTTCACACCTCCCTCCTCCCCCACCCTCCCTCTTCACTGTCTGTATCCCCTTCACACCTCCTCTCCTCCCCCACCCTCATCTGTCACCGTCTGTATCCCCTTTCACACCTCCCCTCCTCCCACCCTCATCTCTTCTGTCTGTCTGTCTATCCCCTTTCACCTCCCTCCTCCCCACCCTCATCTCTTCACTGTCTGTCTGTCTTTCCCCTTTCACACCTCCCTCTCCTCCCCACCCTCATCTCTTCACTGTCTGTATCCCCTTTCACACCTCCCTCTCTCCCCACCCTCATCTCTTCACTGTCTGTCTGTCTGTATCCCCTTCACACCTCCTCTCCTCCCCACCCTCATCTCTTCACTGTCTGTATCCCCTTTCACACCTCCCTCTCCTCCCCACCCTCATCTCTTCACTGTCTGTATCCCCTTTCACACCTCCCTCTCCTCCCCCTCATCTCTTCACTGTCTGTCTGTATCCATTTTCACCTCCCTCTCCTCCCCACCCTCATCTCTTCTTCTGTCTGTCTGTATCCCTTTCACACCTCCCTCTCCCCCCCACCCTCATCTCTTCACTGTCTGTATCCCCTTTCACACCTCCCTCTCCTCCCCACCCTCATCTCTTCACTGTCTGTATCCCCTTTCACACCTCCCCTCTCCCCACCTCCTCATCTCTTCACTGTCTGTATCCCCTTCACACCTCCTCTTCTCCCCACCTCATCTCTTCACTGTCTGTATCCCTTTCACACCTCCCTCTCTCCCCACCCTCATCTCTTCACTGTCTGTCATCCCCTTTCACACCTCCTCTCCTCCCCACCCTCATCTCTTCACTGTCTGTATCCTGACTCACACCTCCTCTCTCCCCCCCCCTCATCTCTTCACTGTCTGTATCCCCTTTCACACCTCCCTCTCCTCCCCACCCTCATCTCTTCACTGTCTGTCTATCCCCTTTCACACCTCCCTCTCCTCCCCACCCTCATCTCTTCACTGTCTGTATCCCCTTCACACCTCCCTCCTCCCACCCTCATCTCTTCACTGTCTGTCTATCCCCACTCACACCTCCCTCCCCACCCTCATCTTCACTGTCTGTCTTGTATCCCTTACACCCTCCCTCTCCCCACCCTCATCTCTTCACTGTCTGTCTATCCCTTTACACCTCCTCTCCTCCCCCCACCCTCATCTCTTCACTGTCTGTATCCCCTTTACACCTCCCTCCTCCCCACCCTCATCTCTTCACTGTCAAACTCATCCCTTTTCACACCTCCCTCTCCTCCCCACCCCATCTCTCTTCACTGTCTGTATCCCTTTTCACTCCTCTGGTCGTCATCTCTTCACTGTCTGTCATTCCCTCTCCTCTCCTCCCCACCCTCATCTCTTCACTGTCTGTCTGTCTATCTCCTTTCACACCTCCCTCTCCTCCCCACCCTCATCTCTTCACTGTCTGTCTGTCTGTATCCCCTTTCACACCTCCCTCTCCTCCCCCCCCTCATCTCTTCACTGTCTGTCTGTCTGTCTCCTTTCACACCTCCCTCTCCTCCCCACCCTCATCTCTTCACTGTCTGTCTGTATCCCATCCTTTCACATGATTGGGTATTCCCTCCTCCCCACCCTCATCTCTTCACTGTCTGTCTGTCTGTATCCTTCTCCTCCCCCACACCTTCCTGTCTGTCTGTTTCCCCCCACCCTCATCTCTTCACTGTCTGTCTGTCTGTATCTCCTTTCACACCTCCCTCTCCTCCCCACCCTCATCTCTTCACAGGTTTATAGCACAAGGCCCAGTGCAATCACATGCTTGTGTTTCCACAGGTACTCATTTCTTTGCCTCTCTGTCAGACCCAGGATTAACTCTGTCTGGTCTCCATGCTTGTTTGTAAGATTCCCCTTCCTTTTATCATCCCCCAATCATCCCTCCCTTCCTTACTTCTAATCATCCTTCCTTCCTTCCTTCTTTCTAGTCAGGAAGCTAACTACTCAAGGTGTGCTTTCGTGAGACTGAGCAGGCTGGACAGCCCTGGACAATCTGCTTTGTTGAAGCCGTTTTTCTTTCCATACCTTGAATGTGTTGCCCTGAACTGTCAGTGATCCGCTCCCAATCCCTGCTCCTGTTCCAGGGGAACAGCAGTTCCTCTCCTGTAATCCTACCCGCGGTCAGTCTGTCTCGGGAGTACTTGTTTCTGAGATTTGAACCCAGGGGAGCTATGGTCACCTGCATTGGCAGGTTTGGTTTGGTTTGGAGAGACTGATTTTTGCACTGGGCTTCCCCAGCTGTTCTGTACCCAGAGGCTGAATATCCCTCGCTGTGAAGAGCTGCACAAAGCTACAGTAAAGCGTCTTTCCCAGCCTGCTGGATCTGCAGTCCTGAGCTGCTTGCCTGATGGTGAGTGTGCAGCACAGTACAGGCTGCCTTGAGCGACCGCACAGGTCTGTGTGCGAGATGCAAAGCAGCCAGGTCAGGGTTATTCCAGGCTGAAGGCAATCTGGAAAGCTTCATAGACTGCTGATCCATTTCCAGTTGCCTTCAGCCTGGAATTAGCACAACCTGTTTTTTTTGTTTTTTTCTTTTTTCTCGGTATGCTCGTCATTAGCTAGCCCCCCTCCCCGATTTTATTGAGCACTGGGACTCCTGTTCCCCCTCACTTCCATGGACAGAGTGGCCTGTCTGCCAGTGGCACACAGTCCTTCCTGACCTGCACGCCGTGGCCCTGGCCCCTGGTTAAGTGTCCCGGGCAGTCCCTGTGCCCTTTGCCAGCTCACACTAGACACCACTCCACTGTCTGTATCTATAGCTGCTTCCCCTCCTATCCTACCCTGTCCTCCATGCCTATTCCCTCTCTCCCCTTTCCCCTTTTAGCCTGTAGCCAGACTAGCCAAGCCGTGATAGAGGTCATTTCCGTCTTGCAGGAGCCAGATGATATTGCCGATATAGAAGAAAAAACTCCTGTTAGCAGTGAAGTAGACATGGAGTCAGAGGAACAGCTTGCAGAGAGGAGGAGGAAGATGGTAAGTCGACAGGCTGCTTTCAAACCCAAACAATCAAGCTGTGCTGGGGCCTGGCCATAGCTCGCCCATTTTTTTCTCACTAGTTGCTGCTGTTTTGCTGCTTTTTTCCCCCTTAATAGTTTGTACTGATTTTGAGGCTTCTCAGATGGTTAGTGTTGTGCAGCGTCTCGGTGTGCGTGCGAGTGTGTGTGTGCGTGCCTGTGTGTGTGTACGTTAGTCACTGAGCCAGCTCTCTTCACTCCTCTGCTGTTTCTACTGCTGCTGCTCTCTGACCCCCAGCTCTGGCGTGGACTGTCTCGCTCTCCGCTGGCTCAGTCCTTTGTATTCAGGGAGTCATTATTCACATAGCAAATAGAGTGCCCATGACACTTTTGTTTAGCAAGGAATAGCCAGTACTTCAATCACTATCACAGATTCAGACAGATTGTTTAGGGCACTGTAAACTCCTGAATTGTGGAGGGCAAACTAGACCTGAATTGTGGAGGGCACTGTGTGACTCCTGGCTTGTGGAGGGCACTGTGTAGACTCCTGGCTTGTGGAGGGCACTGTGAACTCCTGGATTGTGGAGGGCACTGTCTAGACTCCTGGATTGTGGAGGGCACTGTGTAGACTCCTGGATTGTGGAGGGCACTGTGTAGACTCCTGGATTGTGGAGGGCACTGTGTAGACGCCTGGATTGTGGAGGGCACTGTGTAATATTATTTTCTATATTTTAAACTGTGGAATGTAGTACTGCTTCCCTAGAGAATGATTTCAAACTTAAGCACAGTTGAGGTATACTGCAGAGGTTTCTGCCCCTCATTTTACATGATGTTTTAGGAGTCGCAGAGCTGTGCCTCTCAAAGCCATATTGGGAGTGCTGTACTGATAGGAAACAGAACTGATCATGTAGAGAAGAGCTAGAGGACAGACTCCAGTCTCCAGTCTTGCTGTCGAGCTTCACAGTGATTCTCTTTGCTGCTGCTGTTGTTTTTGGTTTTCTTAGTGTTTTTGACCCAGACGGGGATTGTACAGGCAGCACCGAGCAGCTTGCTTTCTCTGTACTATTGCTGAGCTCTCCTTGTTTTGTTTATTAGTGTCAATTCTTTTAGGCTGAACAGGGATGGGAATAGGACTCCCATTGCATAGCAGTTTGAGCCACTGCAGGGTTTGTAAGAGTTTAAACAGACACAGTGTATCTGGAGTGTCTAAACATGCTCTTAAAAGGAACCAGATTGGCTGAAACTGCCAAGCAGTGGGAGCTTTACTTCCGCCGCTGCTGTATAAAACATTTTCCACTTTTTGTAAAAGCTATTGGCATCCGGGGGGGGTTACAGTATAATAATGTTTTAAAGGAAATGAGATTCGGACTGTGCACAGCAGTGGGCTGTCTACCTTCATATTCCTTGTCAATAGAAAGCAGTCCGAATTGTTCCCTAAATGAGATTCAGACTGTGCACAGCAGTGGGCTGTCTACCTTCATATTCCTTTTCAATAGAAAGCAGTCCGAATCATTCCCTAAATGTTCACTGGTCTTCAGACTGCCCCGCTTGTTCAGAAAGGAAAGTGCCCTTGAGCCCGCCTCGTTGTGAGCTGCACTGAGCAGTGGCACGCTGTGCTGGACTGCTCACACTGAAGCCACAGAGGCCTGTCTGCTGGGTATATTCAAGTAATACAGCAGAAAGCGATGCTATTTCACCTCATTGGCCTGCACAGGAATGTTTAGGATTAGGGATGGAAGTTTGATTACCAGGCTGCACTCCCACATCACTGTACCATCTTAACCAGCTGGACTACATTTCCCAGAAGCCCCATGGGATTACCTAGCTGCCATGACCCTTAGAAAATCGAATGGTTTGTCTTTCTCTCTTTGTTCCTGATAATTGATATTGCTGGTGTCAGCGGTGAAGGTACTCGAAGCAGGCTGGAGGAAGCTCTGTTGCTGAGGGTGGGGTTATATCTTGTGTCAGGAGTTTTCTTTTTTTTTTTTTTTTTTTTTTTTTTTAAATTTAGTCGGTAGCCAATTATTTTACCCGGGTTTTCACCCCAATTTAGCATGTCAATAATTATCTGTATCCTCGGCTCACCGCCGCAACCCCCGCCGACTCGGAAACGGAGGCTGGAACACGCGTCCTCGGCGTGCTCCTGCCAAGCCGTCATTTTTCGCACTGCAGATCCACAGCAATGCCACCAGACCTATAGTGCCCGGAGGACAACACAGATCTGGCGGCTCGCTGCAGAGCCACAGGCGCCCCTATCGGCCACAGGGGTCGCTGATGCGCAGTGAGCCGTGGATTCCCCTACAGACCTAAGCCCTCCCAACCGGGCAGCGCTCAGCCAATTGTGCACCGCCCCTAGGAACTCCCGGTCCGCGGTCGGCTGTGACATAGCCTGGATCCGAACCTGCGATCTCCAGGCTATAGGGCATCCTGCACTCGGCGGGCGCCTTTTACTGGATGTGCCACTCGGGAGCCCCTGTGTCAGGTAGTTTTCGGCCTGTTATATTGTGGTATGTGTGCACCTGGACTGTACAGCCGGAACAGTTGTGCCTGTTGGCTCTCAAGGGGCTTCCATTGAATTCATGTAGCTTGATAGGGGGCACCACACTAGGTCATTCGCATTCCTGTTAAGGCAGTGTTTAACCCCATGTTGTAGCCATGTTTAAGATCAACGTAACAAATTCTTCTAATGTCAGTAACACTATTTTTTTTATTTTACATCCTGACCCAAAGTATACTAAAATGAGTACAACTGTGTCTCTGAACAAGACAAGGATCCCCTTTGTACAGCACTGTGTGTTCCTAATTCAGTCCGTCTCTATTGGTAATGTGTGAACTGTGCTAGTGAGTGAGTGTCTGAGGCCAGTCTGCAGAACTAGATCTTGTGACCTCACTATGTCAGAGCCGTCTTTCTCAATACCAGTGCAATGGTGTTGTAACGACTGTTCGATGACACAACTGTATAGGAACTTGAGTCAAACCCCTGTGGCCTGGAGTCGTCTGGGAGCTCCAGGCATTATAGAAAAGTGAGTTAGTCTTCAGTGCATGTAGGACTGTGCCTTCTAAATCAAGTATTTTTGTTTAAAACTATCCAGGATAGCCCAGCTGAGATGTCCCATCTTGATTCCACAGGGGGCTCCAGCTGGATGGGACTGAGGCACAAGGAGGTAAAGTGACAGTGGTTGAACTGAGATCCGAATCCAGGGCCCCCTAGCTCCCAGTCCCCGGCTTTTACCACTAGTCCAGTAAATAGCATGGTGAGCAGCCATGCCTAGCAGTGCGGCAGAGCTAAAGAGTCAGTCTGGGTACGAGGCCCTTGTTTCTGATTTCGGAGCCCCGTTTCATTGGGTGCACGTTGTTTCAGGTTATGCCCCCCGACATTAAGAGGATTTGGGTGGTTAATGTGGAAAATGTTTTTGAAATGCAATGTTTTCAGTGTCGTTCATTGGTGCAGATGTCTTTATTCTAGCATACTATAATTTTGCTTTTACCATGATGTTTTTTTCGTCTGCTTTTCCCCCTTTGCTTGGGTGGGTGGGGGTGGGGGTTGTCAAACCCATTGGAGCGATGCAGGGTTGCTCACAGCCTCTCTATTCTCCCTCCCTTGCAGACCAGGGAAGAGCGCAAGATGGAGGCGATCCTGCAGGCGTTTGCGCGTCTGGAGAAGCGAGAGAAGCGCCGGGAGCAGGCGCTGGAGAGGATCGGCACCACCAAGCCGGACATCAAGGAGGAGCCCCCCACGCCCGAGCTGGACACCCCGCTGCAGGTACACCCCGGGGGGCCGAAGCAAACATCATCAGTGAGGGAGGGAAGACAAGCACCGAGGGATACGAGTTTTTGGCTTCACTCATAAGTGGATTGTTTGAGTTACCCATGAAGAAGCATGGTGTTTTCTGAGCACGGAGGGGTGTGTGTTTTGTGGTCGAATAAACAGAAATGATTATCTAGCTCCTTCATCAGTGCACTCGGTACTGGAGTTTTACTCGGCAATAAATGATTTCCTTGTGTTTGAATTGTGTGGAGGGACTGTAGAACGTGGAGCCCTATAGAGATATAGAGATTGCAGAGCAGAAGTTTGGACAGATGCTTTTGCAGAACAGAGTCTCTTATTGATTGACTGAGTTTATGGAGACCCCTCCAGCAGAGCAGGCTGCACTGATGCTATCGGAAGGAGATGCTTTCTGTTTAAACGGGGCTCTGTGTAACTCGGGAGGGCAGGGGAAACAATGGGCAGCCTCTTGCGCCTCATCAATCTTTCAGGGATGAAATGGGAGCGCCTGCCTGCTGCCTAGGCATACCGGCACGTCTCTGTTAGAGGAGTCCACTCGCTTACAGGAAGTGGGATAAAGTATTTGTATTATCGGTAGGAACTAGGCAGTGGTACGAAGAGCTGAGACTGTAATCGGGGCTGTGATGTCTCATTCTAAGCTCTAAGCCAAACGAGAATGTGCTGACTGGTGCTGTGTTCAGGGTCTTGCTGTGGGGTAATGTCATGCTATACAAGTCTTACCAGTGGCAATAAAAGCGTTTCTTCGAAGTGACTGATCGGATCATAGGAAAGTCTAACACGTAGGAACGACTAAAAAGTCTCTGTGGGTTTGCTTGGTTTGATTTAAAAAAAAAAAAAAAAGTAATTATCTTCACACTATAGCGGTACATTATGTAACAGTTGTGTAACACAGACCTCTGTAGACCCTCCTGTCCCTGGATAAGTGCTTGATGCTGTAACTCCCCCCTCCAGCAGGAACCTGTGAAGGAGGAGCCGCCAGCAAGCCCACTCCCGGCGGTGAGCCGGAACAAGCAGCGCAAGAGCTTCTCCAGCGAGCCGCACACATTGGGCAGCAACGCCGCGCCACCGCACCATCAGCACCTGCTCCAGACCTGGCGCCAGCTCGGCCCGGGGGGGACACCCCTGCGGAGCAGAGAGAGGCTGACCCCTCCACACCCCTTCCCGAGACAGAGGCAGAGCCGGGGGGCCAGCCGAGCATCGCCCCTGAAGCCTGCCCGTGCCCAGCAAGACTGCCCCAAGTACCCCAAAACTAAAAAAGGTAGGGCCGCAGTCAGCCTCAACGAGCAACACCAAACAGGGATGTGTAAGGATGTGGAAGCAGTTATATGAATTTTGCTTTGAATTAATCCATGTTATTGATGATACTTGACAACAGAGAGTTAAGTCAGTCAATCTTATTTATTAAGATTACGTTATTCAAGGATTAGCACTCATAGATTATTAGTAATACAGAAATACACAGTTATTGCAATTATACCTCTAGGTGTGATATAATGGTCGCCTAGTTTTAAACAGTTACAGAAGAGGGGTGTGTGATCTACCTGCACTGGGACTAGTTTTAAACAGTTACAGAAGAGGGGTGTGAGATCTACCTGCACTGGGACTAGTTTTAAACAGTTACAGAAGAGGGGTGTGAGATCTACCTGCACTGGGGGTTATTCTTTCAGGAACAGGAGTGAAGGATGTCCTCTTGAATCTCCTGAATAGCTACAGCTCTAACTCTATCACCCCATGGTTATAACAGATATTATGCAAAGTCATCTCTATCACCCCATGGTTGTAACAGATATTATGCAAAGTCATCTCTATCACCCCATGTACTTTCAATCTTGTCCTGTTCACTTTGCCACGTACACAACCTTATACGACTGGTGCTCATAGCTGTGGTGTTACCTGCTGTATGTGGCTATACAGCTGTGAAATGAAATAGAGGGTATCTGTACACTTTTGCCTTTTCCCTTCCACGCTAAGTCGTGCTATTAGGTTACAGTGTTGGTGATGTCATAGTATAGGGATCTCCTCATGTTTGTTTTTGAGAATTACAAGCAGTATGTAGTTATTTAGCAATGCTAGTTATTTAATCATCACAAACACATCAGTGGGTTCAAACCCTGCCTTGCTTAGTGGCGAAACAGCAGAGGACACTGTGTGTGAGTGCATGCTGTCGCTTGGCTGTACTATGCCGCTCCTCTAACTGTGTTTCTCCTCCCTGGTCTGTGGCAGCACTTAGTGAGCGAGTGGCTGAGTGATAAGCAGGAGAAGAGCGAGCGGGCCCCCAGGACCCCCGAGCTGCCCCCGGAGAGGCCCCTGCGCATCACCACAGACCCCGAGGTTCTGGCCACCCAGCTCAACTCCCTGCCCGGCCTGGCCTACAGTCCCCACGTCTACAGCACTCCCAAGCACTATATCCGCTTCACCTCCCCCTTTCTGGCGGAGCGCAGCAGCACCGGCAGCAGCAGCCGGCGCAGGAGAGAGCTACCCGACCCCATCGCCACCTCCACTGGCTCCTGTAAGAAGGTAGGTGCCCCTGCCCCTCCCCGGGCTCCCAGCCTCTCCCTGCCGCTCCCCAGGCCCCCTAGCTAATGCTACACAGGTACCTTGTTTGCTGAGCTGTCCTGTGGTTCAACAGGTATGCACTTCGACATGTTGCTTACCAACTAAAGAAAAACACATTTTACATTTGTATATAACATCAAAACGTTTAGGATTTGTGTGTGAGTGTGCGAGAGTGTTGCGCTGTGCCTGTGCAGTGCTCACTGGTGTCTCTGGTCTCTCTGCAGCGCTGGCTGAAGCAGGCACTGGAGGAGGAGAACTGTCCGGCTGCTGTCAGCATGTTCAGCGCCCTGCTGTCCAGCGAGGGGCCTCTGAGCCCGGCCATCAACGGGGACACAGACAGCCCCCTGTCCATCAACGGGGGCTGCAACCTAGCAGGTAAGGCAGTTCGAGTCAGTAATCGGATGCCACTGTGCACTGCAGAGTGATTAGCCAGGCTGGACTGACAGCTTGTTCTCATTACCAGCAGTAATCACAATGCCACTGTGGGTTGTGTTTTATGTTTTTTCAAACTGTGTGGTCATGCCCTCTCTTATAAAAGTTTACAACTGTAATCTGCACGGTTTTCCCATGATTTGTCCCATTGTTTTCTACATTTGCTTTACCATACCTCTCTAAGCTTTCCCATGCTTTCACTGTGTTGTATTACCCTTGCCCATGCTTTCACTGTGCTGTATTACCCTTGCCCATGCTTTCACTGTGCTGTATTACCCTTGCCCATGCTTTCACTGTGCTGCATTACCCTTGCCCATGCTTTCACTGTGCTGTATTACCCTTGCCCATGCTTTCACTGTGCTGTATTACCCTTGCCCTTGCTTTCACTGTGTGCTGTGCTTTACTGTGGTGGATTACCCTTGCCCTTGCTTTCACTGTGCTGTATTACCCTTGCCCATGCTTTCACTGTGCCCATGCTTTCACTGTGCTGTTACCCTTGCCCTTGCTGTTTCACTGTGCTTTGTATTACCCTTGCCCATGCTTTCACTGTGCTGTATTACCCTTGCCCATGCTTTCACTGTGCTGTATTACCCTTGCCCATGCTTTCCATGTGCTGCTTTTACCCTTGCCCATGCCTATCTTTCACTGTGCTGTATTACCCTTGCCCTTGCTTTCACTGTGCTGCATTACCCTTGCCCATGCTTTCACTGTGCTGTATTACCCTTGCCCATGCTTTCACTGTGCTGTATTACCCTTGCCCATGCTTTCACTGTGCTGTATTACCCTTGCCCTGGCTTTCACTGTGCTGTATTACCCTTGCCCTGGCTTTCACTGTGCTGTATTACCCTTGCCCATGCTTTCACTGTGCTGTATGACACTCTGCTGTGCTGTTACTGTGTGTTCTCTGTCGTTCTCACTGCATTCTAACCCTGCTTGCGGCTCATCTGATGCGGTGATTGTGTGTGGATTCCCCCTCATTCCCGTGCTGTGATCTCATTTCCCTCCTCGTGGTGACTCTCTCGCTGTGCTCTCCCCTCCTCAGAGCTGCCGACCCCCCTGAAGAAGCGGAGGCTTTGCCCCCTGGACACGGCTCTGTCAGACAGCTCCACGCCCAGCGCCTCCCCCTACGCCACGCCCACACACACGGACAGCGTGGACCCCGCCCTGTTCACCACACCGCCGCGCGCCAAGCCCGAGGACGAGACGGGCCGCAGCGGCTACAAGCCGGTGTACTCCCCCGTCACCCCGTCCACGCCCTGCCAGCACTCTGCCAGCACCAGCTTCACCCCGTCCACGCCCTGCCAGCACTCTGCCAGCACCAGCTTCCAGGTGAGATCTGGACCGCTGCATCCATTCAACACAATCACCAGCTCACGGATACTGCTACTTGCATCAAACTGATTTCCTGCTAGTTTTAAAAAATAAACGTGCAAACTTTTCACTGGAGTAAAAGCTTAATAAATATGGCAAGAAAAGGTCATGCTTTAAGAGGTGTCTGTAATTTGACTTCAGAGTACATTAAAATGTGTCTTATTTCATTACTGCATGCACTGTTGATGTTCCTCACAACATGTTTTTGTATTAAAAAAACGACTTTGCTGTGCTTTGATATTCCTTGCTATATAAGTAGTATATAAGAGTGTGTGTGTTTCAGTGTGTGTGGTGTGTGTCAGTGTGTGTGTGTGGTGTGTGTGTCAGTGGGTGTTGTGGTGTGTGTGTGTGCCAGTGTTTGTGTGTGTGTGCCAGTGTTTGTGTGTGTGTGTATTAGTGTGTGCCTGTGTGTGTGTTAGTGTGTGTGTGTGTATCGGTGTGTGTGAGAGATGCACTTTAACATATTCATTCCCTTTCATTGAGACGGGACCGAGTTCTGTGCTTAGGAAGAGGTCTAGAAAGAGCTCAGATTGACAGCCACCAGCTGCAACCCTGCTGAAATGGTTTTATAAAGCAACAGCGAAGGAAACATTAAGACTTGTGACTTCAATGAGAATCTGTGTGTGTGTGAGAAAGGAACTGAACTGACGGCTCTGTCTGTCTGTCTGTCTGTCTCTGCAGAATGTTTCGTCCCCGGACAGCTCTCCTGAAGTGAAACGGAGAATGAGCCTGCAAGAGGTGAGGGGGGTAGGGGGTGAGGGGTGAAGTGTGTGAGGGTGGAAGTTGGGATGACGTCAGCAATGTGATTTTGTGTGTGTGTGTTTTGTGCAGAGACTGGAGAGACCGCCTCACTGCTGTGTGTCTGCCCCTGTCCGAGCTCCAGCCTGCCAGAGTCGGCTCTGCTGGAGATAAAGACTAGCGGCACTCTGAGCCCCACCCCGGGCAGGACTGAATGCAGCCGGCGGGAAGGCCGTGGCCCCAGAAACAATAGACTCTGGTGGGGGAGCAGGAACAGGAGGAGGAGGAGAGGGGACAGTGGAGCTCTTAGCAGTGTCAGAGAGCAGTGAACCTCCTCACACAGACTCCCCAGCCCCTGTCCCTGCCCCGGCCTCCGAGCACTGTGACCCAGCGGCCCAGGGAGAGGCACTGTTCACTACCAGGGGGGGCTCCGTCTGGATGAAGAGTCCTGAGAGGAGCAGCCTCACCTTCTCCCCTGTCAACTCCAACCTGCGGGACCTGACCCCCTCGCACACCCTGGAGCTGGGAGGCGGCTTCCGCGTGAGCGAGCTCGCCGGCGCCCCCTACAGTGAGGGAGCCCTGTACTACCCCTGCGCGGAGGAGGGGGCCTACACGCGAGCCCTGGGGGGAGAGGGTCTGGCCGACGGGGGCGGCATGCCACACAACCCCCCCCAGAAGAAGAAGGTGAGCCACTCTTATCTCCTGCTGCCAGGGGAAAGCTTTCCGCTCCGAAGCAAGACATGCAGGATGTGTTTCCGAGCTTTATCTGGTCTGACATCAAATCCAGCACTGCAGTGTCTAGATCCCCCTTGTGTTTGAAGTCCCTAACAGAAAAAAGAAAGGGCAATGGGATTATATAGTACAGGGATGGAAACAAGACTCCTATTGCATAGCAGTTTCACCCATTCCAGGGTTGATTAGGAGCTTGATTAGCCACATTGTATATAGGATCTGTCTTATTAAAATAGCAAACCAGTCTGCTGTGCAATGGGAGTCTTATTTCTATCCCTGTCGTATGTGTGAAATACTCAACCAGCAGAGCTTGTGTTTTGAATTAGGCTCTGAAAAGTTGGAGCTAAGTAACTGGCTATCTGATTTTTAGTTATTCAAAATTTTAATGCATTAATAAGAAAGCCAAAATCAGATTTATGATACCTTTCTAGATGCTTGTTAGAAGACACACCTAGGGGTTTGTAGCAGAACTGTGCAAACCCCGAGTCCTAGAAAGGGTTACAGGATGTTCTACCTTCCTCATGCATGTCTTACATACTTCAGATCTCCACATGCATGGAGACCCTTATTTCTGCACAGTGTGTGTGTGCTTTTCCCATGGTTGTACTGTCACAGTGTGTGTGTGCTTTTCCCATGGTTGTACTGTCACAGTGTGTGTGTGTGCTTTTCCCATGGTTGTACTGTCACAGTGTGTGTGTGCTTTTCCATGGTTGTACTGTCACAGTGTGTGTGCTTTTCCCATGGTTGTAGTGTCACAGTGTGTGTGTGCTTTTCCCATGGTTGTACTGTCACAGTGTGTGTGTGCTTTTCCCATGGTTGTACTGTCACAGTGTGTGTGTGTGTGCTTTTCCCATGGTTGTACTGTCAGTGTATGTGTGCTTTTCCCATGGTTGTACTGTCAGTGTGTGTGTGCTTTTCCCATGGTTGTACTGTCACAGTGTGTGTTTTTCCCATGGTTGTACTGTCACAGTGTGTGTGCTTTTCCCATGGTTGTACTGTCACAGTGTGTGTGTGCTTTTCCCATGGTTGTATTGTCAGTGTGTGTGTGCTTTTCCCATGGTTGTACTGTCACAGTGTGTGTGTGCTTTTCCCATGGTTGTACTGTCACAGTGTGTGTGTGCTTTTCCCATGGTTGTACTGTCACAGTGTGTGTGTGCTTTTCCCATGGTTGTACTGTCACAGTGTGTGTGCTTTTTCCATGGTTGTACTGTCACAGTGTGTGTGTGCTTTTCCCATGGTTGTACTGTCACAGTGTGTGTGTGCTTTTCCCATGGTTGTACTGTCACAGTGTGTGTGTGCTTTTTCCCATGGTTGTACTGTCACAGTGTGTGTGTGCTTTTCCCATGGTTGTACTGTCACAGTGTGTGTGTGCTTTTCCCATGGTTGTACTGTCAGTGTGTGTGTGTTTTTCCCATGGTTGTACTGTCACAGTGTGTGTGTGCTTTTCCCATGGTTGTACTGTCACAGTGTGTGTGTGCTTTTCCCATGGTTGTATTGTCAGTGTGTGTGTGTGTGCTTTTCCCATGGTTGTACTGTCACAGTGTGTGTGTGCTTTTCCCATGGTTGTATTGTCAGTGTGTGTGTTTTTCCCATGGTTGTACTGTCACAGTGTGTGTGTGTGCTTTTCCCATGGTTGTACTGTCACAGTGTGTGTGTGCTTTTCCCATGGTTGTACTGTCACAGTGTGTGTGTGCTTTTCCCATGGTTGTACTGTCACAGTGTGTGTGTGCTTTTCCCATGGTTGTACTGTCACAGTGTGTGTGTGCTTTTCCCATGGTTGTACTGTCAGTGTGTGTGTGTGTGCTTTTCCCATGGTTGTACTGTCACAGTGTGTGTGTGCTTTTCCCATGGTTGTAGTGTCAGTGTGTGTGTGCTTTTCCCATGGTTGTACTCTGCATTGACCGTAGTTTACCCTGGGTTCTGTTTTTTCATATGCTTTACCATACCTCTCTGTGCTTTCCATTGCTTACCTATGCTGTACCATGCTTTCACTGTGCTTTATTATTGTGTTTCTTGGTTGAGGTTCTGCTGTAGTAGTAGTCTGGTTCATTGCAGTCAGTCTGAAGCCCTCTCCCTCTCACTCCCACTCTCCCTGTCTCTCTCCCCCAGGTGTCTCTGCTGGAGTATCCCAGCGGCAGCCATGGTTGTACTGAGTGGCTCCAGGAGAGCTTTCCCCCCATGTGCATGTCTCCGTGATCCACAGCGTGTCTGGCTGGATTCTGCAGCAACCAACGTGGTGGAAGTCTGTCGCTGCAGAGATGCAACCTGAGGTTTTCCCCTGCCCAGTACCCTCACACACCCCCCAGTGACCCAGAACCCCTCCGACAGCAAGGGCCCCCCAGGAGGAGACGGAGTCACAGAGAGGGACAGTGGTATGTCCCATGACAAGATTTCTAAACACACTGAGTGACAGACTCCTATTGCCATGCAGTTTTCACCCATTCAAGTTTTAATGTGCTTGATTCCCATGGTGTGTAGCTAACAAGCTCAGGTTACCCTTAAACATAGCAGAACTAGAATGGAGCAAACTGCAGCGGCAGTATTATTATCATCCCTGCATACTGTAGATTCACACAGGAGCCCATTATTCGCACTCACTGCACTCAAACAAACACACACAGTCACATTGCACATGCACAGTCACTGCACTCACACTCACACACACGCACACTCACTGCACGCACACACTCACACTCACACTCACACACACACACACACATTCACACTGACACACTCACACTCACACTCACACACACACACACATTCACACTGGACACACTCACTCACATTCACTCACACACACACACATTCACACTGACACACTCACACACATTCACACACACGCACACACACACACACACACATTCACACTGACACACTCACCACTGGTGGACTCACTCACACACACAGGTCACACACACACACATTCACCTTCACCTCACACACACACACACTCACACTCACACACACCCCATTCACACACACACACATTCCACACATTCCATATTCACACACACACACACACACACATTCACACTGACACACACACATACACACACACACACACACACACACACACACACAGTTTTGTTGTCCTGGTTGTTGTACAGTGTGTGGGGGACCATTCTTATCCTGCTGTTCTCAGCACTACATACACATTGCAGAGGGGGTGTGAGGAGGCAGGGTAGAGACAGGTGGTCTGAGTCTCCTCTTGTGGCTTTCAGGACGTCCTCTACATCGGTGGAGTGGAGAGGAGCTACCAGCGAGCACTGCTGCTGGCGACCACCGAAAGACAAGGATGGAGGTGCAGAACCAGAGAGGGACCCTGCCAGCTCAGCAGGGAACTCGCTTTCATCTTTAAACTGGAACTCACCCCTGCAAAATAAAACTGCATTCTCCAAACAAACAAACAAACAAAGACTGGCCCCTGTTTTATATGGAGCTGGCCCTGTGTTTATATGGAGCTGGCCCCTGTGTTTATGTGGAGCTGGCCTGTGTTTATATGGAGCTGCCCCCTGTGTTTGGCCCCTGGAGCTGGCCCCTGTGTTTATTGGAGCTGCCCCTGTGTTTATATGGAGCTGGCCCCTGTGTTTATATGGAGCTGGCCCTGTGTTTATATGGAGCTGGCCCCTGTGTTTATATGGAGCTGCCCCCTGTGTTTATATGGAGCTGGCCCCTGTGTTTATATGGAGCTGGCCCCTGTGTTTATATGGAGCTGGCCCCTGTGTTTTTATATGGAGCTGGCCCCTGTGTTTATATGGAGCTGGCCCCTGTGTTTTTATTGAGCTGGCCCTGTGTTTTTATATGGAGCTGGCCCTGTGTTTATATGGAGCTGGCCCCTGTGTTTATATGGAGCTGGCCCTGTGTTTTTATATGGAGCTGGCCCTGTGTTTTATATGGAGCTGGCCCTGTGTTTATATGGAGCTAGCCCCTGTGTTTTATATGGAGCTGGCCCTGTGTTTTTATATGGAGCTGGCCCTGTGTTTTTATGGAGCTGGCCCCATATGGAGCTGCCCCCTGTGTTTATATGGAGCTGGCCCCTGTGTTTATATGGACTGGTGTGTTTATATGGAGCTGGCCCCTGTGTTTTTATGGAGCTGGCCCCTGTGTTTTTATATGGAGCTGCCCCCTGTGTTTATGTGGAGCTGGCCTGTGTTTATATTGAGCTGGCCCCTGTGTTTTTATATGGAGCTGGCCCCTGTGTTTTTTATGGAGCTGCCCCTGTGTTTTTATGGAGCTGGCCCCTGTGTTTATATGGAGCTGCCTGTGTTTATATGTTTTTTTTATATGGAGCTGGCCCCTGTGTTTTTATATGGAGCTGGCCCCTGTGTTTTTATGGAGCTGGCCCCTGTGTTTATATGGAGCTGGCCCCTGTGTTTTTATGGATGGATATGAGCTGCCCCTGTGTTTATATGGAGCTGGCCTGTGGATGGAGCTGCCCCCTGTGTTTATATGGAGCTGGCCCTGTGTTTATGTGGAGCTGGCCCCTGTGTTTATATGGAGCTGGCCCCTGTGTTTTTATATGGAGCTGGCCCCTGTGTTTTTATATGGAGCTGGCCCCTGTGTTTATATGGAGCTGGCCCCTGTGTTTATATGGAGCTGGCCCCTGTGTTTATATGGAGCTGGCCCCTGTGTTTATATGGAGCTGGCCCCTGTGTTTATGTGGAGCTGGCCTGTGTTTATATGGAGCTGGCCCCTGTGTTTATATGGAGCTGGCCCCTGGCCTGTGTGTTTATATGGAGCTGGCCCCTGTGTTTATGTGGAGCTGGCCTGTGTTTATATGGAGCTGGCCCCTGTGTTTATGTGGAGCTGGCCTGTGTTTATTGGAGCTCCCCTGTGTTTATATTGAGCTGGCTGTGTGTTTATATGGAGCTGCCCCTGTGTTTATGTGGAGCTGGCCTGTGAGCTGGCCCTGTGTTTATATGGAGTTGGCCCCTGGCCCCTGTGTTTTGTGGAGCTGGCCCCTGTGTTTAGCTGAGCTGGCCCCTGTGTTTATATGGAGCTGGCCCCTGTGTTTATATATGGAGCTGCCCCCCTGTGTTTATATGGAGCTGGCCCCTGTGTTTATATGGAGCTGGCCTGTGTTTTATGGAGCTGGAGCTGGCCCCTGTGTTTATATGGAGCTGGCCCCTGTGTTTTTTATATGGAGCTGGCCCCTGTGTTTATATGGAGCTGGCCCCTGTGTTTATATGGAGCTGGCCCCTGTGTTTTATAGCTGCCCCTGTGCTGGGCCCCTGTGTTTATATGGAGCTGGATGGAGCTGGCCCCTGTGTTTATATGGAGCTGGCCCCTGTGTTTATATGGAGCTGGCCCCTGTGTTTTTATGGAGCTGGCCCCTGTGTTTTTATATGGAGCTGGCCCCTGTGTTTATGTGGAGCTGGCCTGTGTTTATTGGAGCTGGCCCTGTGTTTTTATGGAGCTGGCCTGTGTGTTTTTTATATGGAGCTGGCCCCTGTGTTTTATGTGGAGCTGGCCCTGTGTTTTTTATATGGAGCTGGCCCTGTGTTTTTTATATGGAGCTGGCCCCTGTGTTTTTTATATGGTTTTATGGAGCTGGCCCCTGTGTTTATATGGAGCTGCCCCCTGTGTTTATGTGGAGCTGCCCCCTGTGTTTATATGGAGCTGCCCCTGTGTTTATATGATATGGAGCTGGCCCCTGTGTTTTTATGGCCCCTGGAGCTGAGCCCCTGTGTTTATATGGAGCTGGCCCCTGTGTTTTATATGGAGTTTTTATATGGAGCTGGCCCCTGTGTTTTTATATGGAGCTGGCCCCTGTGTTTTTTATATGGAGCTGCCCCTGTGTTTATGTGGTTTAGTGGAGCCCCCTGTGTTTATATTGAGCTGGCCCCTGTGTTTATGGAGTTGGCCCCTGTGAGTGGAGCCCCCTGTGTTTATATGGAGCTGGCCCTGTGTTTTGTGGATGGTGTTTGGCCCCTGTGTTTATATGGAGCTGGCCCTGTGTTTTTATGAGCTGGCCTGTGTTTATATTGAGCTGGCCCCCCTGTGTTTATATGGAGCTGGCCCCTGTGTTTATATGGAGCTGGCCCCTGTGTTTTATATGGAGCTGGCCCCTGTGTTTTATATGGAGCTGGCCCCTGTGTTTATATGGAGCTGGCCCCTGTGTTTATATGGAGCTGGCCCTGTGTTTATATGGAGCTGGCCCCCTGTGTTTTATATGGAGCTGGCCCCTGTGTTTTGTGTTTAGCCCCTGTGTTTTTTATATGGAGCTGCCCCCCTGTGTTTATGTGGAGCTGGCTGTGTTTTTATGTGGAGCTGGCCCCTGTGTTTATATGGAGCTGGCCCCTGTGTTTTTGTGGAGCTGGCCCCTGTGTTTATATGGAGCTGGCCTGTGTGTTTATATGGAGCCCCTGTGTTTATGTGGGCCTGTGTTTATATTGAGCTGGCCCCTGTGTTTTATGGAGCTGGCCCCTGTGTTTATGTGGAGCTGGCCCCTGTGTTTTATATGGAGCTGGCCCCTGTGTTTTTGGAGCTGGCCTGTGTTTATATTGAGCTGGCCCCTGTGTTTTTTGGAGCTGGCCTGTGTTTATGTGAGCTGGCCCCTGTGTTTATATGGAGCTGTCCTGTGTTTATATGGAGCCCCTGTGTTTATATGGAGCTGGCCCCCTGTGTTTATATGGAGCTGGCCCTGTGTTTTATATGGAGCTGGCCCTGTGTGTTTATATGGAGAGCTGGCCCCTGTGTTTATATGGAGCTGGCCCCTGTGTTTATGTGGAGCTGGCCCCTGTGTTTTTTTGGGGCTGGCCCCTGTGTTTATGTGGAGCTGCCCCTGTGTTTATATGGAGCTGGCCCCTGTGTTTATATGGAGCTGGCCCCTGTGTTTATATGGAGCTGGCCCCTGTGTTTATGTGGAGCTGGCCCCTGTGTTTATATGGAGCTGGCCCCTGTGTTTATATGGAGCTGGCCCCTGTGTTTATGTGGAGCTGGCCCCTGTGTTTATATTGAGCTGGCCCCTGTGTTTATGTGGAGCTGGCCTGTGTTTATATTGAGCTGGCCCCTGTGTTTATATGGAGTTGGCCCCTGTGTTGCAGCACCAGCTCTGCTGTCTCCCCTCCTCCTCCTCCTCCTCCTCCACCTCTAACGCTCCCCGGCTCTCTCTTGGTTTCAGGGGCCGAGTCGCCTCCTCCCAGCCCTGCCTCCTCTCCATGGCCTCAGTTTCATGTGCAGACTCCACCTTCATCTCATTCCAAACCCGTCTTGCGCCTGCAGCTCAAGATGCCAGCGCTGTGCCCCAGCGAGGCCTCGGCAGGTCAGTCTCCCCGATCAACCTCCCTCCCCCGATCAACTTCATTCACTCCCTCCCTCCCTCCCTCCCCCGATCAACTTCATTCACTCACTCCCTCCCTCACTCCCCCAATCAACTTCATTCACTTACTGGGCAGCAGTGTGGAGTAGTGGTTAGGGCTCTGGACTCTTGACCGGAGGGTCGTGGGTTCAATCCCCGGTAGGGACACTGCTGTTGTACCCTTGAGCAAGGTACTTTACCTAGATTGCTCCAGTAAAAATGGTATGTAAAAATAATGTGGTATCTTGTACTCATTGTCCCCTGGATAAGGGCGCCAGCTAAGAAATAAATAATAATAATAATAATAATTCCTCCCTCCCCCTCCCTCCCCGATCAACTTCATTCCTCCCTCCCTCCCCTCGATCAACTTCATTCACCTCACTCCTCCCTCCCTCCCCCGATCAACTTCATTCACTCCCTCCCTCCGTCCCTCACTCCCCCGATCAAACTCATTCACTCACTCACTCCCCCGATCAAACTCACTCCCTCACTCACTCCCCGATCAACTCATTCACTCCAACTCCCTCACTCCTCGATCACTCCTCTCTCTTTCTCCCTCCCGATCCTTCCCCTCTATTTATTTTCCTTCTTTTGATCAACCTCACTCACTCTCTTCCTCTCTCACTCCCCTGATCAACCTCACTCACTCTCTTCCTCTCTCACTCCCCTGATCAACCTCACTCACTCTCTCCCTCCCTCACTCCCGATCCCTCCTCCCTCCCCAATCAACCTCCTCCCTCCCCGATCAAACTCCTCCCTCACTCCCCCCAATCAACCTCCCTCCCTCCCCCCGATCAAACTCAATTCCTCCCTCCCTCCCCCGATTTCACTCCCCCGATCAACTTCATTCACTCACAACCTCCCTCACTCCCCCGATCAACCTCACTCACTCACTCTCTCCCTCCCTCACTCCCCCAATCAACCTAACTCACTCACTCCCTCCCTCACTCCCCCGATCAACCTCCCTCCCTCCCCCGATCAAACTCACTCACTCACTTACTCACGTGTTTGTATTGCTATCCTCCAGGAAACATTTCATTGATTCCTAACCCAGTATAAGCTGACCTGCACATGAATGTGAAAAGTAAGGCATGTCTGCTTCAAAGAGAGATCAGAATAGTCATTGTTTAAATACATATTCAGAAGCTCCCCACAGTGCTAGACTATTAGAATGCTATATTTTGTGCATCAGTTTATCTTGAACAGACTAACACAGTTACACACACATGTGCTGTTGCACCAGCATCACACTCACACCCTCTCTGCTCAGTCACTGTCTGTCTGGGGATGTTCTTCCTCCCAGGAAGGGTGGGGTGTGATATGCTGGTATCTGTGTCTCAGTGCACTGCCCTGACTTCCTGCACTGCTCTCTAGCACTGCAATGCTCTCTGTGTCTTAGTGCACTGCCCTGCACTGCTCCCTGCACTGCTCTCCTGTGCACTGCAATGCTCCCTGTGTCTCAGTGCATGCTCCCTGTGTCTCCCTGCACTGACTCCTGCACTCTCTAGCACTGCAATGCTCTCTGTGTCTCAGTGCACTGTCCTGACTCCCTGCACTGCTGTTTTTTGGTGTTGGTTTTCGTCGCTGTCTCTAATGGATCCCTGAACACTCAGTGTTTTTCTTGTCTTGTTTGCAGATGGTCCCGAGTGGGAGGGCCCTGAGCCGACGGGGGCGCTTAGTGAAGGTGTGTGCGTCTCCCAGCAGCACACAGAGATCCTGCAAGAGCCCCCCGCACTGCTGTACGGCACCCTGCACTGCACTGCACCCCTGCACTGCACCAGCACACTCCTACACTGTAGTGCACCACTGCACTCCTACACCCCTACACTGCACCCCAGTATCTTGGCCGTGCAAGTATCACTTAGCTTTAGTATTTATGGTCTTCCAAGTTATTTTGATGCTTGCTCCCCTTACCTAAACAAACACCCATTCGAAACCCTGCAGGGAAACCCTTTTGGTTCCTCCTAGTCCTCAAGTGGGGTGGGTGGGCGTGTGTGCGCGCATGTATTTGTCACTGTGGTTGTCAGTGTGTGTACCACTTACGTGTATGTGTGTGTGTTTGTGTGTGTGCCTGTGTGTTTGTAACTGCATGTCTGTCTATCTTTTTGTCTGTCTGAATCATTGTGTGTTTGATGTCAGGATACTCAGCATTCTCCTCTCTCTCTCCTCAGCCCTCTTCTCCAGCCCAGTCTGCTCCTCACCAGCTGGCCGGGAAGGTGCCAGTGAAGCTGGATCCGCAGCCCGAGGGGGGCCCAGAGAGCGTCAGCAGCAACAGCCAGCCCAAACCCCCTCCCCCCTCCCCCTCCTCCACCCAGCCCCCCTGCAAAACCAGCCAGCACTGGGAACAGAAAGCCACCCCGCTCACCCCCTCCAAACTGCACTGCCCTCCTGGGCCCGTCTCCTCCTCCCCTCTCAGTGAGCGCACCCCCAAACCCTCCACCCCTGCAGGCATCCCACCCCGGCCCCTCGCTGCTGCTCTCCCCACTGGGCTCCCCCTTCAGGGGGCAGAGAGCCATCCTCCAGCACGGTGCTGCCCCAGCACAGCAGCAGCAAGGCAGTCCTGCCCTGTACAGCCAGTATAACCAGCAGGGAGTCCCCCCGCCCCCTCCGCCTCCCCCTCCTGCCCCTGCCAGCGCTGCGTACTTCCCAGCCCAGGCCCCTCCCGCCGCGGGCAGCTTCCCCGGGTACAGCGGGCAGCTCAAGCAGGTGAGCGCCTTCCCTGCTGGCCCCGGCCAGCCTCTCCTGCAACAGGGGGCACCACAGCCCTCTGCCCTGCTGCCTCCCAGCATCCACCACCTGCAACACGCCCCGCACACACCACACCCACACCTCCTGCAGTCAGGGCCACCCGGGCACTACCTCCCAGCCCAGGGGCCTGCCACTTCCACCGCCCCCCCTCCTCCACCCCCACCTCCCCCTCCCCCCAACCCTCACCTGCAGCCCCAGAGCACCCCGCAGCTCCTGCACGTCACCCTGACGGCCCCCTCCCCCTCCTCTGCTCACCACCACCCCCCTTCCCCCGCCCCCTCGCTGCACCCCTCCCCCCCACTGCTCCTCCAACAGCACGTCCTGAGCTCCGTGCCCCCCCCTCCGCCTCCCCTCCCCTCCATCACACACCACTATCAGACTGTGGCTAGTTTCCCCGCCCACGGGCCCACGCTGATCCACACCCCCCTGCTCCCCACACAAGGACCAAACCCCAGCTCTGCTGCAGGGTACCAGACACACCAGCAGGGGGTGCCCCTGCCTCCCCCTCCACAGCAGCAGCTGGTTGCCGTGCCCCGCACTGCCGGCACCTTCCAGCCCAGCAGCTACCTGGGCTCTGGCTGGCATTGAGCAACGCAGGAGGAACGCTCAGCAAGAAGAATTTTAAATGTCATGTAAAATAAGCTGTAAATATTTTATATGTACCCGGGAAGGTACTTTTTAAAAGAAAAAAAGACTTTGTATAAAAAAACAACAAAAAACAAGTGAACCCCAGAGCTCATTATTTCTCACCCTCTCCCTCCCTCCCTCCTTCCTTCCTTCCTTCCTTCCTTCCTTCCTCCTGCTCAGCAGGGTTTGTTATTTTTGTCCACTCTCTCTCACTCGTCTCTGTCTGTCTGTCTGTCTGTCTGTCTGTCTTGCAGTATTAGAAACTCGGCACCTCTCCTCTCTGACATTCCAGTTTCTTCGTTACCTTCGTTTCATCTTTTTTTTGTTTATCGCTGAGTGTTTCAGATTTAATTGTTGCTTTTAGAGGCTCGTTTAGTGAATCTCTTTTTCTACTCTTGTATGTAATTAAATCTGTACACAGCGAAACGTGAGTGCAGCTGATCTTCATTCTCTCCCCTGCCCCAGACTCAGTGCTCTTGTGTGTGTGTGTGTGTGCGTGCGTGAGCGAACGTGTGTGTGCGCGAGCGAGCGTGTGTCTGCGTGCACGCGTGAGCGTGCGTGTGTGTGCGTGCACACTATAGACTGGGATGAAGAGTGGATACCTCACATCTCTAGGCGTGATGTTGCAGGTTATTTTTGGATTTTAATGGTTATTTGTAGAAATGTAATTTAATGTATAAATTTGTTTCTTACATCTTTCCACAGAAAATTGTGTAAATAATGCTTTTCTTATATTTTTTTTCTTTTTAATGCTTGTAAAATTGCTTCCATCCATTCCTTTTTGGAATATTGTAAATATAAAAAGCTCTCTTTGCAAAGCTGTATGTTCTCTTTGAAAGTAGTGGGAGGGTCTTTACATTTGAATTTTTTTTTTTTTTTTAAGAGAGATACTGTCCCACGCAGCGCTGGTTGGTTATTTTCATGATTCATGATAATAAATCACAGTAATGTCAGTTTTATACCATGTTCCGTGTTTGGAGTTCCATGAGATTCTGATTGGGGAGGATCCTGAGTGCAGTGTCTGTGTCTGGAAGACAGACAGACAGACTGCATTGGAGTGCAGGTTTGGATTGGAGATGCAGGTCGTAGTGATGGATGTTGCTTCAGGAAGCGACAGTGAGTAAACCCTTTTCACACTTAAATGAATGAAAACACAGTCATGCTTTTATTACAGAACCCCAGAAAGTACTTTTTCAGAAATCCTTCAAGACCTAGAGAGTTCTTCAGTTGGTCGCGAGCTAAGTAAGGAAGCGCCGCTGCTCCCGTTACACTGACAGGCCGAGGGTTAACTTGTACAAATGCTTGAACAAAGACCACAATAGAAAGGTAGGGCTCTCGTGGAACACCAGGGGGCATCACAGCGTTCTGTTACTGTGGCAAAAGTAATTGCAGCTAACAAAATATATCTTCACACGGCCTCCCTCACAGCCCCTCCGCTCTCACCACTACACCACACTGCCTCCCTCACAGCCCCTCCGCTCTCACCACTACACCACACTGCCTCCCTCACAGCCCCTCCGCTCTCTCCACTACACCACACTGCCTCCCTCCCAGCCCCTCCGCTCTCTCCACTACACCACACTGCCTCCCTCCCAGCCCCTCCGCTCTCTCCACTACACCACACTGCCTCCCTCCCAGCCCCTCTGCTCTCACCACTACACCACACTGCCTCCTCCCAGCCCCTCCGCTCACCACTACACCACACTGCCTCCCTCCCAGCCCCTCTCTCACCACACCCACTGCCTCCCTCCCAGCCCCTCCTCTCCACTACACCACACTGCCTCCTCCCAGCCCCTCCCCTCACCACTACACCACACTGCCTCCCTCCCAGCCCCTACTCTCACCACTACACCACTGCCTCCTCCCAGCCCCTCCGCTCCACTCACACACCTCCACCAGCCCCTGCCTACACCACCTCCCAGCCCCTCCGCTCTCACCACTACACCACACTGCCTCCCTGCCTCCTCCCAGCCCCTCCAGCCCCTCTCTCACCACTACACCACACTGCCTCCTCCCAGCCCCCCCTCCTGCCTCCCCTCCCAGCCCCTCCGCCTTCCACTACACCACACTGCCTCCTCCCAGCCCTCCGATCTCACCACACCACACTGCCTCCCTCCCAGCCCCTCCGTTTTCTCTCCACCACACTGCCACACTGCCTCACCCCTCCCAGCCCCTCCAGCCTCCCCTCTCACCACTACACCACACTGCCTCCTCCCAGCCCCTCCCCTCCGCCTCCCTCAGCCCTCCCACCACACCACCTCCTCCCAGCCCCTCCGCTCTCACCACTACACCACACTGCCTCCCTCACAGCCCCTCCCCTCACCACTACACCACACTGCCTCCCTCCCAGCCCCTCCGCTCTCACCACTACACCACACTGCCTCCTCCCAGCCCCTCCGCTCTCACCACTACACCTCCCTGCCTCCCTCACCCCAGCCTCCCTCCCAGCCCTCCGATCTCACCACTACACCACACTGCCTCCCTCCCAGCCCTCCCCTCCGCACTCACCCTCCCACCACACTGCCTCCCTCCCAGCCCCTCCCGCCTCACCACTACACCACACTGCCTCCCTCCCAGCCCCTCCGCTCTCACCACCACACTGCCTCCTCCCAGCCCCTCCCTCCCTCCCAGCCCCTCCGCCCCTCTCACCACTACACCACACTGCCTCCCTCCCAGCCCCTCCGCTGCCTCCCTCCCAGCCCCTCCGCTCTCTCCACTACACCACACTGCCTCCCTCCCAGCCCCTCCGATCTCACCACTACACCACACTGCCTCCTCCCAGCCCCTCCGATCTCACCACTACACCACACTCCCTCCTCCCTCCGCTCTCACCACTACACCCAGCCTCCCTCCCACCACTACACCCACTGCCTCCCTCCCAGCCCCTCTGCTCTCACCACTACACCACACTGCCTCCCTCCCAGCCCCTCCGATCTCACCACTACACCACACTGCCTCCCTCCCAGCCCCTCCGCTCTCACCACTACACCACACTGCCTCCCTCCCAGCCCCTCGGCTCAGGTTTATAACTGCTCTTCACGTGTGTTGTCCTTCCTAGGTCTTCATGTGCTTGTAAGTAAAGTCCTGTAATTAAGCAGGATGTTTTTCTTTAAACCTGGACCTAAGAAACGCTGTAAATTCCAGAAGTGTGGGCGTGTCATAAGAACATAAGAAAGTTTACAAACGAGAGGAGACCATTCAGCCCATCTTGCTCGTTTGGTTGTTAGTAGCTTCCCAGTCCTGTTGCTCTGGATTTTTATGTAAAATATTGTCTCCCTCTAGTGTCAGATTATGGTAAAGCAGAAAATCTAGTGAATCAAAGTAATTGGACAGTATGAACAAATAATAATACTGTAACAAATGTAGCCACCTACCAAGACCCTGGTATATGATGAGAGCCAGACACGCCCTTCATTTAACAGCCAGGAAACCAGACTAGAACCGTTTCAGTGCATTGTGTGAAGAGCAGCGCTTCTCAAACGGGCTCCTGACGCAGTAGGGAGTCGCGTGATCACAACAAATACTGACATAACCTTAAGATCCTTAACATTACATTCCAGCACAAATCCACATAATCCTTCACTGTAAAAAAAAAAAAAAAACTTTAAAATGTTCAGGCTTTTTTTTGTTTCACACTTTCTCAATTTGTCACAAGCCTTGACAGTGTTGTGATTATTGTCACAAGCCTTGACAGTGTTGTGATTATTGTCACAAGCCTTGGACAGTGTTGTGATTATTGTCACAAGCCTTGGACAGTGTTGTGATTATTATCACAAGCCTTGGACAGTGTTGTGATTATTGTCACAAGCCTTGGACAGTGTTGTGATTATTGTCACAAGCCTTGGACAGTGTTGTGATTATTGTCACAAGCCTTGGACAGTGTTGTGATTATTTATTTTGGACAGTGTTTGATTATTGGAAGCCTTGACAGTCTGATTTTGCAAGCTTTTGGACAGTGTTGTGATTATTATCACAACTTTGGACAGCATTGTGTTGTCACAATCTTTGGGAACTCTGTTTGCAAGTAGCAGTCCCCAGAACTGCATCCTGTTGTCTGAAAGTGACATTTTCAGACTAATGTCTAATGTCTACATACCCCTGAAGAGACTTTGAAAGTGGAACTTAAAGAAACAGCCATTGTTTATAAATCAGAGGAGTCTAAAGTAGACTCTGCCGATACTATATACAAGTCTGCATGCTCTGCTCCATTTCTGATGGCAAAATGAAATCTTAATTCACACAGAACGACCGTCGTGAAGTTTAAACACACAAGTCACATTTTAATGCCAGGCTTACTGTTGATTTACAGACTTCCACCTGTGTGGGTCTAATATTATGCCATGGTTTCATTTTGTAATCCTGGTTATTTATTTTACAGTTGAGATGTTTGGTTGAAATAAAAGTGCATTTTAAATCAGCTAAAAATATGATGTATTTATTCCTGAATGCCTTTGCTACTCCCCACTTCTAGAAAGGCTGTGGTGCCACTGACTGCAGGCTTCATGATTATATGCCCCTGCTTCATGCAGCGTTCCTATGCAGTGTGTGCAGTCATCTGATAAGATCACACTGTGATGCAGTGTGTGCAGTCATCTGATAAGATCACACTGTGATGTAGTGTGTGCAGTCATCTGATATGATCACACTGTGATGCAGTGTGTGCAGTCATCCGATAAGATCACACTGTGATGTAGTGTGTGCAGTCATCTGATAAGATCACACTGTGATGTAGTGTGTGCAGTCATCTGATATGATCTCGCACTGTGATGTAGTGTGTGCAGTCATCCGATAAGATCACACTGTGATGTAGTGTGTGCAGTCATCTGATAAGATCACACTGTGATGCAGTGTGTGCAGTCATCTGATATGATCTCGCACTGTGATGCAGTGTGTGCAGTCATCTGATATGATCTCGACTGTGATGTAGTGTGCAGTCATCT
This sequence comes from Huso huso, assembly GCA_036884735.1. NCBI lineage: Eukaryota > Metazoa > Chordata > Actinopteri > Acipenseriformes > Acipenseridae > Huso > Huso huso. Next base: position 70,813,781 of record CM072668.1, read on the forward strand.
GATATGATCACACTGTGATGCAGTGTGTGCAGTCATCTGATATGATCTCGCACTGTGATGCAGTGTGTGCAGTCATCTGATATGATCTCGCACTGTGATGTAGTGTGTGCAGTCATCTGATATGATCTCGCACTGTGATGCAGTGTGTGCAGTCATCTGATAAGATCACACTGTGTAGTGTGTGCAGTCATGATATGATCTCGCACTGTGATGTAGTGTGTGCAGTCATCCGATAAGATCACACTGTGATGTAGTGTGTAGTCATCTGATAAGATCACACTGTGATGTAGTGTGTGCAGTCATCTGATATGATCTCGCACTGTGATGCAGTGTGTGCAGTCATCTGATATGATCTCGCACTGTGATGTAGTGTGTGCAGTCATCTGATAAGATCACACTGTGATGCAGTGTGTGCAGTCATCCGATATGATCTCGCACTGTGATGTAGTGTGTGCAGTCATCTGATATGATCTCGCACTGTGATGTAGTGTGTGCAGTCATCTGATATGATCTCGCACTGTGATGCAGTGTGTGCAGTCATCTGATATGATCTGATGTGATGCAGTGTGTGCAGTCATCTGATATGATCACTGTGATGTAGTGTGTGCAGTCATCTGATATGATCAGCCTGAAAGTCATTAAGATCACACTGTGTAGTGTGTGCAGTCATGATATGATCCCACTGTGATGTAAAAAAGTCATCCGATAAGAACCCTGTGATGTAGTGTGTAGTCATCTGATAAATCACACTGTGATGTAGTGTGTGCAGTCATCTGATATGATCTAAATGTGATGCAGGTGTGCAGTCATCTGATATGATCTGCACTGTGATGTAGTGTGTGCAGTCATCTGATAAGATCACACTGTGATGGTGTGCAGTCATCCGATATGACACTGTGATGTAGTGTGCAGTCATCTATGATCTCGCACTGTGATGTAGTGTGTGCAGTCATCTGATAAGATCACACTGTGATATGCAGTCATCTGATATGATCTCGCACTGTGATGTAGTGTGTGCAGTCATCTGATAAGATCACACTGTGATGTAGTGTGTGCAGTCATCTGATATGATCACACTGTGGGCGTCACAGCCTGAAACATTTCCAAAGGGGGGCCCAGCAAAAAAAAATTAGAACCCCTAGTGTAAAGAATCACGAGGCCACGTTCCAGCTCTAAATCTGGCAGGGCAATCTGTAGCAGAATTATTGAACTGGGACGGTTTAATATACTGGTCATACTGGACAGTGTAAGTGGGTTCTGCTGTGTCCAAGCACTCCTGGAGTTCTCTCTATATCTATCTATCTCTCTCTATCATTTATACAGCGCCCTTCATGTGTTCACATGGCAGAGCGCTTCACATAAAAAGAACAAAAGGACAGTTCTGAGCACATGGGTTTTCAGTAGCCGACCACAAGAAAGAGTTGAGTCTGCATGTCGGATTTCACCTGGGAGGGCATTCCAGGCTTCTGGGGCATACCAGCAGAATGTTTTGAGATTAGCTCTGGGGATCTGTAGCATTCCTGCGCTAGCCTCTATATCAGCAGCCGACCCCTCTTGATTTAATTGAACACTAACTTACATTGTTCACAAGTGGATGATTTAAGGGTTACCTATAAAGCCTGCTGGACTGTGGCTCTCCAGGACCTGGGCTGGCCACCCCTGCTCTATATGTATGTAACTCGGTCCAAGTGCCTTGTGTGTCACCTTCAAGTGTGTTCTTGTGCTCATAATGTCCTGTTGAAATATAAAGTCATGTAGCAGTGTGACGAGGCGAATGCAAGCTGGACCCATGTGGTTGTGTTGACTGGTGCTCCATGTTTGGGTCAGATCATTTCTCTGAGCAGTGCAGACAGTGGATCTCTCCATGTGTTTGGCATTGAGAAAGTGCAATAGACTTGGAGTTTAAACACCTTGAATTTAATTTCACATACCTGGCTTTTCAGTGTTGAAAGAACTTGCCCTGATGATGACCTGTTTCACGCCAGTGTTTCTGCACAAAGCCATGTTTAAACTGGCATCTGATCTGTTCTGTTCGTTGTGCACGTGGTTTCTAAGTGAGTGTTATTGTGCGTTCTTCAGTACTGTTCTGTTCGTTGTGCACGTGGTTTCTAAGCGTGGTTTCTTCAGTACTGAGTGTTGTTTGTACGTGGTTTTCAGTATTGTTCTGTTCTTCAGTACTGTTCTGTTCGTGGTTTCGTGGTTTCTAAGTGAGTGTTACTGTGCGTTCTTCAGTACTGTTCTGTTCGTTGTGCACGTGGTTTCTAAGTGAGTGTTATTGTGCGTTCTTCAGTACTGTTCTGACTCTTTATTGTGCATGTTATTTACCTGGCTAATCACTACAATGAAGTATTGCCCTTTTTTGTAAGCAGGTCAGTTGTAGCAATCAGCTCGTTTCCTAGCTGTGGCACGAGACCCAGCTTGGACTGAAACGCAGCAGGGCTCGGGTGTGGGTTCTGGTGCAGTACTTTACTGTGCAGCCAGTTTGAGTCCAGCTGTCACACGACTCCATGCGTCTCCTGGACTCCCCTTTCCTCACTGACAACAGACACATGACAGGCAGGTCCTGCACCTCCCCGCACACTGAATTTCAGAAGCCTGTCAACGAGCTCCCTTTAAGAACAAAGCTCCAGCCTGTCAGCGTTTGGTTTCAACTTCAATTTATTAAATCTGTCAATGAAAACCACAAAAGAAAGAGTCGTCGTCTCTGTGTGTGTCGGGATGAACGGACGGCATGGCTGAACGTGTGACAGCAGGAGAGTCTGCTGTGAGATGTGTCATTCAGATTACTAGCATTCATATTATTACTATTATTAGTAGTATTATTGCAAATAGTTTAATTGATCACACACATTCCAGTGAACAGCACAGTTCATAGAGGGGGAGGGCAAAATCAACCCCCCAAACAGTGCATTAGACAAACAGGAGCACCCCAACACACACACATTACTGTCACAACACCAGAGATTTCATTTAGAAATAGTTCACCATCTAGGTTATTGCAAAAATAGGCAAATGGACAATTGCAATGAGGGAGAGTTTAGGGGGATTCAAAAGGGTAGGTGACAATCAGGAGCCACTCCCCCGCGCACTAGAGGGCGCTACGCTGCCAGCAGACACGCTCCAGGAATGCAGTTTAACGTCATGAAAAAATAATATCTATATACAACACTACAAAGACCAGGGCACCGTGAACCCCTGACACAGGTACAGACCAGGGCACCGTGAACCCCTGAGGTACAGACCAGGGCAAAGAACCCCAGGGCAAACCGTGGAACCCCTGACACAGGTACAAAGACCAGGGGGAACCCCTCATACAGGTACAGACCAGGGCACCGTGAACCCCTGATACAGGTACAGACCAGGGCACCGTGAACCCCTGATACACGTACAGACCAGGGCACCGTGAACCCCTGACACAGGTACAAAGACCAGGAGACCGTGAACCCCTGACACAGGTACAGACCAGGGCACCGTGAACCCCTGACACAGGTACAAAGACCAGGGCACCGTGAACCCCTGACACAGGCACAGACCAGGGCACCGTGAACCCCTGACAGGGCAGGAACCCCTGACACAGGCAAGACCAGGGCACCGTGAACCCCTGACACAGGTACAGACCAGGGCACCGTGAACCCCTGATACAGGTACAGACCAGGGCACCGTGAACCCCTGATACCTAGACAGGGCACCGTGAACCCCTGACACAGACACAAAGACCAGGGACTGTGAACCCCTGACACAGGTACAGAAGGGCACCGTGAACCCACAGGTACAGACCAGGGCACCGTGAACCCCTGACAGGCACAGACCAGGGCACCGTGAACCCCTGACACAGGCACAGACCAGGGCACCGTGAACCCCTGACACAGGCACAGACCAGGGCACCGTGAACCCGATACAGGTACAGACCAGGGCACCGTGAACCTCTGACACAGGTACAGACCAGGGCACCCTTCTTGTAATGTTACTGGGGGGCATGGAATGCAATGTGTGTGTAACGGGGCAATGAGAAGAACACTGTGCCACAGATAGAGGGCTCTTGAACACCCCTCACCCTTCAGCTTCACATCACGTACAAACTTGTACTTTTTTCAATATTATCTCTTTGTTAACTTTACAAGAAAGGAAAATAAAATACCATACAAAGGATTTTTTTTGTGACAAAATAGCAGCTCTACACTTACAGTGTTATTTGTCATCATACTCCATTTAGTCACTGTAGAACCATACCTCCGCTATAATACAAGATTGCCAGAGCCACTCATGACGGGGGACGGGGGACGGCCAGCATGGCTCTGGCTTGGAATGGTCTATGAAGAGCGGGCTGCAGCTGCAGTACACCTCAGAACTACCAGAGGTCTCAATCTGGTAAAGCTGCTTGCAGGCCACAGTTCTGGGTCAGGCTTGCAAAGAGTTATCACTGAGTGGCTCCGCTTATGCAAACACACACACCCAGGGACATGCAATCCGCAGACAAGCGAAACTCGACCTCCCCAGCACTGCATCCGCGTGGCAGAGAGAGCAGCACTCAGCAGCTCTGTCTCGGTGGCAGTGAGAGGAAAGCACAAGATATAATGTTTAACAGGAAGACAGTCAGAGACCCATCCTGCTCCGACGGAGGGGCTGTGTGTGTGAGACACCCATCCTGCTCCGACTCAGGAGCTGTGTGTGTGAGAGAGACCCGTCCTGCTCCGACTCAGGAGCTGAGTGGAGGGCTGTGCGTGTGAGAGAGACCCGTCCTGCTCCGACTCAGGAGCTGAGTGGAGGGCTGTGCGGTGAGAGAGACCTGGCCCTGCTCCTCAGGAGCTGAGGAGCTGTGTGTGAGAGACCCGCCCTGAGGAGCTGTGTGTGTGAGAGAGACCCGTCCTGCTCCGACTCAGGAGCTGAGTGGAGGGCTGTGCGTGTGAGAGAGACCCGTCCTGCTCCGACTCAGGAGCTGAGTGGAGGGGCTGTGTGTGTGAGAGACCCGTCCTGCTCCGACTCAGGAGCTGTGTGTGTGAGGAGCTGAGTCAGGAGCTGGGAGGGTGTGTGTGAGAGACCCGTCCTGCTCCGACTCAGGAGCTGAGTGGAGGGCTGTGTGTGAGAGAGACCCGTCCTGCTCCGACTCAGGAGCTGAGTGGAGGGCTGTGTGTGTGAGAGACAGCCTTGCCATCCCCCCTCTCCCCTTTAGCGTGTTGTGGTTTCCCTTTTGTTCAAATGGAAAGTCAAATGGCATCACAGAATTGTGTGTATGCACTGCTTTGCTGCGATCGAGGTCAGAAACCTGTAACAGCCCCATTCAAATACAGGCAATATCAGGAACATGCAAACGCAGCTTATGATTGCTGGTCCTGTGGGAAAGCGTGCTCTCTGTGATCCACCCGCTGCCCCTCCACCTCACTGTCTGCCACACTGCAGGATTTAATACATTATCAGCTAAAATATACAGAAATAGTTACAAAAAACTGCCAAAAACACTTGGAAAATTATTTTCCTTTGTTAACTAGGTTCAGAAATCTGACACGCTGTGTTTTTGTTTTTTTAGCGCACGCACACAACAACACAAGACACACAGAGACAGAGAGAAAACCAAGTGAGCCTGTTTAAAGTGTCAGAGAGGGGTGGGAGTGCCGCCCCCCCTCACAACTCCCTTCCCCTCCAGCACGCCGTGCACAGAAACGAGAGACTCGAACGTCTGCATCATTGAGCATGGCTGTCCTGCTCCGCTCAGGATGCGTGTGTGTGTGGGGGGGGGGGGGAGGGCGGGGCGCAGGGCGTGTCTCTCAGAAGCAGGGTCGGGCCCCTGCCTCAGGGGGGCTGCTGCTAGGAGCTGAGCCAGGGGTGGGTGAGGCACTCCCCTGCCGACGCCCTCTTCTCCGGCACCAGCTCCAGCATGGGCTGCAGGAAGTCAGTGAAGTGGGCCGCCTGCTCGGCCGGCCAGCCGTACTTCTCCAGCAGCACGTCGAACAGGCTCCACGGCTTCAGCTTGGTGATGTGCCGCAGCTCCCCTGCTCAAGCAGAGAGACGGGCATTAGAGAGAGAGAGAGAGAGAGAGAGAGACACACACAGACACAGACACAGACAGAGAGAAAGAAAGATGCAGACAGACACACACACACAGAGATATGACCGAGAGAGAGAGAGAAAGATGCAGACACAAAGACGAGAGAGAGAAAGATGCAGACAGACAGACAGAGAGACACACACAGATATGACCGAGAGAGAGAGACAAACACACACACACACACACACACAGAATGATAGAGAGAGAGAGAAAAAGACAGACAGACAGAGCGAGAGAGAGAGAGCGAGCAGCTCAGAAGAGAGTCCCCTCAGCCAGCTGGTCCTGAAGCTCACTGAGCTGAGCAACACTGACATCAGTCAGCTTCAGGACAGCACTGCAAAAACAATTCCAATTAGTGTAAACCAAATTATAAAACACCTGAAACACTCCTATCTGGACCATTGGGATGCAAACACTAAAACACAAAACAAACTACAGTGCTGTCAGACCCTACATAGAAATGACACCCTGGCAGAATACCTGGTAATTGTCAAAAACACAAAGCAGAGGCAGATCCTGACCAAATACCGGCTCAGTGACCACAACCTGACCACTGAAAAAGGCCGACACAGGCAAACCCTGCTGGGGGAAGACAAACACACAGCCATACTGGCTGCTCAAGACATGATGACCTATCATAGCCTGAGGGACAAACAGCGAACACTGTTTAATATAGAGGGATGGAGGGAGTTATTCAATATAGAGGAAGGAGGGATACTGTTTAATATTAAAATATATGTTTATATATTTTAGTTGTTTATGCCCTGGGCTTTGGCAACACAATTATTTTTTTATTGTCATGCTAATAAAGCTGAATTGAATTGAATTGAGAGAGAGAGAGAGAGAGAGAGAGAGAGAGAGACACACAGAGCAACAGAGAGACAGTGGTCTGTGATTGGGGGTGTCAAGTGGTATCATTGAGTGGTTCAAGTGGTATATTGAGGGGTGTTCAGAGTGGTATGTGATTGAGGGGTGTTCAAGAGTGGTGTTCATTGAGGGGTGTTCAGAGTGGTCTAGCATTGAGGGGTGGTCAGAGTGGTTCAATGGTTGAGGGGTGTTCAGAGTGGTCTGCGATTGAGGGGTGTTCAGAGTGGTCTGCGATTGAGGGGTGTTCAGAGTGGTCGATTGAGGGATTGAGGGGTGTCAAGGGTCTGCGATTGAGTGGTGGTATGATTGAGGGGTGTTCAGAGTGGTGTTCAAGAGTATTGAGGGGTGTTCAGAGGGGTGTTAGAGATTGAGGGGTGTTCAGAGTGGTATGCGATTGAGGGGTGTTCAGAGTGGTCTGTGATTGAGGGGTGTTCAGAGTGGTCTGTGATTGGGGGTGTTCAGAGTGGTCTGTGATTGGGGGTGTTCAGAGTGGTCGATTGGGGGTGTTCAGAGATTGGGGGTGTTCAGAGTGGTATCCATTGGGGGTGTTCAAAGTGGTCTGTGATTGAGGGATTGGGGTGTTGAGGGTGTTCAGAGTGGTCTGTGATTGGGGTGTTGAGGGGTGTTCAGAGTGGTCTGTGATTGAGGGGTGTTCAGAGTGGTCTGTGATTGGGGGGTGTTCAGAGTGGTCTGTGATTGGGGGGTGTTCAGAGTGGTATGCGATTGGGGGGTGTTCTGCGATTGGGGGGTGTTCAGAGTGGTCTGTGATCACGCACACCACTGTAGAGAGACAGCAGCTGGCCAAGCCGATCAGGCCTCCTCCTTGCAGTGAGGCACAGACTGGGAATAAGGGACTAATAATAACTGAACAATAGAGCAGAAGGGCACTGAGGGGCAAGGGGTGTTTTAGGCGTTTTGCAAACAAGGATGGCAGTAAAGTGGAAAGAACTGTTCCTGCTTGTATCTCTGCTGGGCCGCTAGCGGAGCAAACAAACCAGAAACATGAAGTGATGCAGCTTCACTGGTAGGGCTGAGGCACAGGGAATACTGCACGGGTTCAGAGACACTGAGCTGTTATGGGGAGACTAGAGGACCCGTGTAACAGATCGGAAGGAGCTGGTTACGCAGCAAAGGGAAGGTCAGGAGAGGAGACTGCTTCAGGTGCATTAACAGAGCATCACCCAGACCACACCCGCCCTCCCCAGCACTGACACAGGAGTGGAAGGAAGGAGGAGAGGCCAGCAGGAATACGGTTACCTTTCTTGGTGAAAAACTCCTTGGCATATTTCCCAGATATAGCAAACTTTCGGGGGAGTTTTCCCAGCAGTTCAATGATCAATGCAATGTGATCTGCATTAAGAACATTGCCAACAAAACAAAACAGTGACAGTTTATTCAGGACGCAGCATGCAACACCGTACAGGCCTGGCGGGCAGACAGGACAGGAGGGAGAGCGACAGGCTGGCCAGCCTCCAAACCAGCACTCGGTACTGGGCCACTTAAACCCTTCTGCTGGGGCAAGTGAGCGGCTGGTTGGCTGGCCCTGCGCACAGCGCCCGGTCCTGTCTGCCCTCGCACCTTCATCAAAAGAACAGGGGTCTACCTCTGCGGTTGAAGAACTCCCGGGAATATTTTCCGGACAGAGCAAAGTGCCGTGGGATACTGCCTAGCAGCTCAATGATGTGTGCTATGTGGTCTATGGAGGAGAGAGAACAGGCACCGAGGGAGGGAGGGAAAGGATGGGACAAAACAAGGAAAGAGGAAAGAAACCAGAATTAGTCAAAGAACTGGGAGAGATGCAGATCCCAGCGATGTCAGCAGCAGCAGCAGAGCCAGCATGCACCTGCAGAGGAGAGGAGAGGAGAGGAGAGGAGAGTCACACAGTGTTAGTGAGGCACCACTGGGGGGCGAGAGAGAGCAGGGATAGGGCCAGAGCAGGACAGCAGTGTGGAGGAGGGACCCAGGAGCACAGCGCAGGATAGTGGCCAGGGTGGCTCCCAGCTCAGCATGTCCACCACAGCAGCGGTCAGAAGCAGAGAGACAGAGGGGTCAGCAACCAGCCTGGCAGGAGAAGAACTTCACAGGTTCCTGCTGAAAGCTCTGAGAGAGGGGGGGTGGAGAGAGAGAGAGAGACAGAGGTGGGGTGGGGATTCTGAACCATGGGGGACATCAGCATGCAGGTTTGTGTTTCAGCCAGTCACTATGTCTGCATGGCTCAAGTACTTGGAATCTGTAGTAGAACTCGTTTACACAGCAGGTGGGATACGCATCCAGAGCACACTCTATACAGGGCTGATCCTCCTCCACTCTGTGTTTACACAGCAGGTGGGATACGCATCCAGAGCACACTCTATACAGGGCTGATCCTCCTCCACTCTGTGTTTACACAGCAGGTGGGATACGCATCCAGAGCACACTCTATACAGGGCTGATCCTCCTCCACTCTGTGTTTACACAGCAGGTGGGATACGATCCAGAGCACACTCTATCCAGGGCTGATCCTCCTCCACTCTGTGTTTACACAGCACATCCAGGGCTCTATACCTGATCCTCCTCCACTCTGTGTTTACACAGCAGGTGGGATACACATCCAGAGCACACTCTATACAGGGCTGATCCTCCTCCACTCTGTGTTTACACAGCAGGTGGGATACGCATCCAGAGCACACTCTATACAGGGCTGATCCTCCTCCACTCTGTGTTTACACAGCAGGTGGGGACACGCATCCAGAGCACACTCTATACAGGGCTGATCCTCCTCCACTCTGTGTTTACACAGCAGGTGGGATACGCATCCAGAGCACACTCTATACAGGGCTGATCCTCCTCCACTCTGTGTTTACACAGCAGGTGGGATACGCATCCAGAGCACACTCTATACAGGGCTGATCCGCCCTCCACTCTGTGTTTACACAGCAGGTGGGATACGCATCCAGAGCACACTCTATACAGGGCTGATCCTCCTCCACTCTGTGTTTACACAGCAGGTGGGATCATCCAGAGCACACTCTATACAGGGCTGATCCTCCTCCACTCTGTGTTTACACAGCAGGTGGATACGCATCCAGAGCACACTCTATACAGGGCTGATCCTCCTCCACTCTGTGTTTACACAGCAGGTGGGGGACATATCCAGAGCACACTCTATACAGGGCTGATCCTCCTCCACTCTGTGTTTACACAGCAGGTGGGATACGCATCCAGAGCACACTCTATACAGGGCTGATCCTCCTCCACTCTGTGTTTACACAGCAGGTGGGATATCATCCAGAGCACACTCTATACAGGGCTGATCCTCCTCCACTCTGTGTTTACACAGCAGGTGGGATACGCATCCAGAGCACACTCTATACAGGGCTGATCCTCCTCCACTCTGTGTTTACACAGCAGGTGGGATACGATCATCCAGAGCACACTCTATACAGGGCTGATCCTCCTCCACTCTGTGTTTACACAGCAGGTGGGATACGCATCCAGAGCACACTCTATACAGGGCTGATCCTCCTCCACTCTGTGTTTACACAGCAGGTGGACACATCCAGAGCACACTCTATACAGGGCTGATCCTCCTCCACTCTGTGTTTACACAGCAGGTGGGATACACATCCAGAGCACACTCTATACAGGGCTGATCCTCCTCCACTCTGTGTTTACACAGCAGGTGGGATACACATCCAGAGCACACTCTATACAGGGCTGATCCTCCTCCACTCTGTGTTTACACAGCAGGTGGGATACGATCCAGAGCACACTCTATACAGGGCTGATCCTCCTCCACTCTGTGTTTACACAGCAGGTGGGATACGCATCCAGAGCACACTCTATACAGGGCTGATCCTCCTCCACTCTGTGTTTACACAGCAGGTGGGATACACATCCAGAGCACACTCTATACAGGGCTGATCGTCCTCCACTCTGTGTTTACACAGCAGGTGGGATACGCATCCAGAGCACACTCTATACAGGGCTGATCCTCCTCCACTCTGTGTTTACACAGCAGGTGGGATACACATCCAGAGCACACTCTATACAGGGCTGATCCTCCTCCACTCTGTGTTTACACAGCAGGTGGGATACGCATCCAGAGCACACTCTATACAGGGCTGATCCTCCTCCACTCTGTGTTTACACAGCAGGTGGGATACGCATCCAGAGCACACTCTATACAGGGCTGATCCTCCTCCACTCTGTGTTTACAGCAGCAGGCACACTCTATACAGGGGATACTCTGTGTTTCAGGTGGGATACGCATCCAGAGCACACTCTATACAGGGCTGATCCTCCTCCACTCTGTGTTTACACAGCAGGTGGATACGCATCCAGAGCACACTCTATACAGGGCTGATCCTCCTCCACTCTGTGTTTACACAGCAGGTGGGATACACATCCAGAGCACACTCTATACAGGGCTGATCCTCCTCCACTCTGTGTTTACACAGCAGGTGGGATACACATCCAGAGCACACTCTATACAGGGCTGATCCTCCTCCACTCTGTGTTTACACAGCAGGTGGGATACGCATCCAGAGCACACTCTACACAA
>CM072668.1:70830233-70832733 GCA_036884735.1 Huso huso
TATGGGTAGGGGTGAGGTGGGGTGAGAGTAGTGAAGGTAGGGGTGAGGGTTGGTGAGGTATGGGTGGGGGTGGGGTGGGGGGTGAGGGTAGGGGTAGGGGGGGGTGAGGGTGAGGGTTGGTAAAAATAAAAATGGGTAGGGTGAGGGTGGGGGTGAAGGGTAGGGGTGAGGGTTGGTGTGATATAAATGGGTAGGGGTGAGGGTGGGGGTGAGAGTAGGGGTAGGGGTAGGGGTGAGGGTGAGGGGTTGGTGAGGGTATGGGTAGGGGGTGAGGGTGGGAGGAGAGGTAAAAAGGGGTGAGGGGGGGAAGGGGGTGAGGGTTGGTGTGAGGGTATGGGTAGGGGTGAGGGTGGGGGTGAGAGTAGGGGTAGGGGTAGGGGTGAGGGTTGGTGTGAGGGTATGGGTAGGGGTGAGGGTGGGGTGAGAGTAGGGGTAGGGGTGAGGGTAGGGGTGAGGGTTGGTGTGAGGGTATGGGTAGGGGTGAGGGTGGGGGTGAGAGTAGGGGTAGGGGTGAGAGCTGGGGCAGGGGTAGGGGTGAGGGCGGCAGGGCTGTTAATCCAGGCTGCGGTTTGCTCGGACAAGGCCTCTTTTTGCTGTTCCCTCTCCCCTGCTGAGGGGGCATCTCCACCTCCCTCCACCTCTCCTTCCCAAACCACCTCTTCCTCCTCCTCCTCCTCCTCCTCCTCCTCCTCCTCCTCCTTCTCCTGGTCCTGCTTCTCCCCACACCGCTCCTCTGCTCTGTCTGACACACACACACAGACACAAAACAACAGCTTGATGACAACCTGATTTACAAGACGATACCATCTCAGTTTCTGTAGCGGCATCTCTAGAGCTGAACAACCCTTAAAACAGAGCAGGTGCAAAGACAGAGCAAGACAGGGCCACATCACCACCATAAAACATTGTGATTAGCCTGCACAGCATTCTCAACATAACATTGTGATTAGCCTGCACAGCATTCTCAACATAACATTGTGATTAGCATGCATAGCATTCTCAACATAACATTGTGATTAGCATTGCACAACATTCTCAACATAACATTGTGATTAGCATGCACAGCATTCTCAACATAACATTGTGATTAGCATGCACAGCATTCTCAACATAACACTGTGATTAGCATGCACAGCATTCTCAACATAACATTGTGATTAGCATGCACAGCATTCTCAACATAACATTGTGATTAGCATGCATAGCATTCTCAACATAACATTGTGATTAGCATGCACAGCATTCTCAACATAACACTGTGATTAGCATGCACAGCATTCTCAACATAACATTGTGATTAGCATGCATAGCATTCTCAACATAACATTGTGATTAGCATGCACAGCACTCTCAACATAACATTGTGATTAGCATGCACAGCATTCTCAACATAACACTGTGTGTTTTGGGAGTCCAGGTTAAAGACATAAAAGGTGCTGTCGCCCCCTGCAGGCTCTGTACATGCATTACAGGTGCTGCTCTTACCGCTGTGGTTCTCACACCCTCCTCCTCCTCCTCCTCCTCCTCCTCCTCCTCCTCCTCCTCCTCTCCTCTCTGGGCGGAGTGCAGTGCCCTGGCTGGGGGGTGCTGTGTGGCAGGGCTGCCCTCCCCCTGCTCTGTGTGGGCGGGGCTCCCGCTCTGCAGCAGCAGCTCCTGGGCTCTGGTGAGCTCCGCCTGCCGCTCCAGCTCCTCGATCTCCTGCATCCTCCTCTCCAGCAGTGCCGCCTGACGCTTCTGCTTCTTCTTCAGCTTCTTCTTCTTGTTCTTGGAGATCTTTCCCACCTGCAGCAGAGAGACACACAGTGACACACAGACACGCACACACACACAGACACACACACACACACAGACATGCACACACACACAGACACGCACACACACACAGACACACACACACACACAGACACACACACACAGTCACACCCAGTCACACACACACGCACACACACACGCACACCCACACAGACATGCACGCACACACAGACACGCACACACACAGACACGCACACACACACACACAGACACGCACGCTCACCCAGTCACACACAGACACACAGACACGCACACACACGCACACACACACAGACATGCACGCACACAGACACGCACACACACAGACACGCACGCACACAGACACGCACACACACACACACGCACAGACACGCACGCCAGTCACAGACACGCACGCACACACAGACACGCACACACACACACACACACACGCACACAGTCACACACAGACACGCACACACACACAGACACGCACACCCAGTCACACACAGTCACACACTGACACGCACACCCACAGTCACACACAGACACGCACGCTCACCCAGTCACACACAGACACGCACGCACACAGAGACACGCACACACACACAGACACGCACACAGTCACAAACAGACACGCACACCCACAGTCACGCACGCACACAGACACGCACACACAGTCACACAGACACGCACGCACAGTCACACACAGACACGCATGCACACAGAC
>CM072668.1:70835233-70880663 GCA_036884735.1 Huso huso
AGCAATCAATGCATTTACTGAACCAGTACAGAGACCAGCAATCAATGCCTTTACTGAACCAGTACAGAGACCAGCAATCAATGCCTTTACTGAACCAGTACAGAGACTAGCAATCAATCCCTTTACTGAACCAGTAGAGACCAGCAATCAATCCCTTTACTGAACCAGTACAGAGACCAGCAATCAATGCATTTACTGAACCAGTACAGAGACCAGCAATCAATGCCTTTACTGAACCAGTACAGAGACCAGCAATCAATCCCTTTACTGAACCAGTAGAGACCAGCAATCAATCCCTTTACTGAACCAGTACAGAGACCAGCAATCAATGCATTTACTGAACCAGTACAGAGACCAGCAATCAATCCCTTTACTGAACCAGTAGAGACCAGCAATCAATGCCTTTACTGAACCAGTACAGAGACCAGCAATCAATCCCTTTACTGAACCAGTACAGAGACCAGCAATCAATGCCTTTACTGAACCAGTACAGAGACCAGCAATCAATGCCTTTACTGAACCAGTACAGAGACCAGCAATCAATGCCTTTACTGAACCAGTACAGAGACCAGCAATCAATGCCTTTACTGAACCAGTACAGAGACCAGCAATCAATGCATTTACTGAACCAGTACAGAGACCAGCAATCAATGCATTTACTGAACCAGTACAGAGACCAGCAATCAATCCCTTTACTGAACCAGTACAGAGACCAGCAATCAATGCCTTTACTGAACCAGTACAGAGACCAGCAATCAATCCCTTTACTGAACCAGTACAGAGACCAGCAATCAATGCCTTTACTGAACCAGTACAGAGACCAGCAATCAATGCCTTTACTGAACCAGTACAGAGACCAGCAATCAATCCCTTTACTGAACCAGTACAGAGACCAGCAATCAATCCCTTTACTGAACCAGTACAGAGACCAGCAATCAATCCCTTTACTGAACCAGTACAGAGACCACCAATCAAGTTCTCATTTACAATGGTGATCTGCCAAGAAAGCTCAGACTGCTGCAAAGACAACATACAATTCACTTCCGTTATTACAAATAAAAACAACATTGTGTTACAGCATAATACAATACATGACAAGGCATCAGCACACTGTAAAATAAAACACTGCGATCCAGTCTGTTCACTGCAGATCTAACCCTTACAAGGCATCAGCACACTGTAAAATAAAACACTGCGATCCAGTCTGTTCACTGCAGATCTAACCCTTACAAGGCATCAGCACACTGTAAAATAAAACACTGCGATCCAGTCTGTTCACTGCAGATCTAACCCTTACAAGGTATCAACACACTGTAAAATAAAACACTGCGATCCAGTCTGTTCACTGCAGATCTAACCCTTACAAGGTATCAACACACTGTAAAATAAAACACTGCGATCCAGTCTGTTCACTGCAGATCTAACCCTTACAAGGCATCAGTCAGTAGCAGATCCAGTTTGACTCCAGAATCCAGGCTGATCAATGTCAGACCCCTCTGTAAAACATTCCAGTGAATTCAAACAGTGTCGACTGAAAGCAGAGGAATCCTGCAGCTGACAATGCTGTGAAAGCATCAGATCTAAGCCCATAGTTTGAATAAGAAAAACGAAACCGTGGAGATAGGCCGGCACTTTGCCAATTCTAGTTCTGTAAACAAGCATGCCCCTGTGTTTGAGACAGCTTAGCATCACCTGGAATTTTAGGATTAGACATAATAAAAATAAAAAGAAACTATATGGACATAATCTAGGTATTTTATTCAACATCATGTAATCAAAGAAACTACAGAATGATACTGCAAAGGTCTACCGGACGCCATAATAGTAGTACAGTATTTTATGTTAGATTTCAAGTTTTTTGTTAAGTATATGGAAAGCTACAAAGCGGTATGTAATTCAATATGTTAACGTCACATTATTCAGCAGGTTTCAGTGGACTTTACGAAGCAGAATGTGTTCATTCTATAGGGGTTTGCAAAACCATTGTTCCAGAGCACTACACAGGTGACGCTGCACCCATGAGAAATACTGCAGGGAGCTGTGGCATTTCTACCTTAACCCTGAGCCGTGTAGGATTTCACAGTGAAGAGTGAACACAGAGACAGTACATCCAGTTACACGTTTACTGAATAAACACTCATCCCATTACTGCAGAGTGACAGACCAGCAAACAATCAGAGCAAACCTATTCTTATACAGATTATATTAGCAGAGATGAAACCGAGGACAAGCACAAAAAAACTAAAAAAAACACAGGAACCCAAACTGAATGAAGTGAAGATTCAGATTACACCTGAAATTAGAATGTAAACCAAATAATAAGATCACTTTAACTGCTGGATTCAAACCCCGAAACACCAATACCAGAGAGAACAAAACAGCACCTGTCAGCAAAACGAGGTGAATGCCAGGAGAGTAAAACAGGGTCTGTGAAACGGGGTGCAAGTATCCAGTCTAATAACGTGGAGGTCAAATATATATTTAGTTTCAAGTGAAATCTCTTTTTTCCTACCAGGGCACAAGGACTGAAATAAATGCTGCAGGGCATGGCTTTTCTTGTAATGTTCTTGTTCGTTTGGATCTCAAATGCAACTCGTTCACATCAGAAAGTCACTCCCTTTTAATTGATAAAGGTCGAAAAAGAACTCTGTGCACTTTCAATTGATCTTGTTAATTTCTATTTGTGTGGCACCTTCCTTTCCCTCTTGTTTCTTGAGCTTTAATAATAATAATAATAATAATAATAATAATAATAAACACTGAACCTACAGAAGAAGCCACACGAAACACTTTCAGTGCAGCTCGAGGCACGAGCTCTTGATCTTGAGTTAACATCCACTCGTTTGGGCTTATTTGCAACACTAAGCATTTCATATTGTAAAGGTTTATTTTAAACACAAAGCTGACATTTTCTGATTCACTTTATGTTACCATGGAAAAAAATGTAAGAAAATATAGTGCTAATGAAAACAAACACTAACTGCTGATGTCATGTAAAAAATGTCATTTTAATAAAAACAAAAAAAAAGTTTAAATTTAAAAAGGGTCCGTGTACAATTTAAAAAAAAAAGAATTCCTAACGTTCTGTTAATAAAAAAAGTTTAACATGACCTCTTGATTTTTCACTCTGTCTTCCTGTTTTTCAGAAGCTGCTTGTTTAAACATGGGGGGTATTTTATAATTCGCTGGATCACCATGTTTGTCTCCATCAACATCAGATCACAAAGACAATGCAGGCGACAGGCTGCAGTTACTGCCACGAGTAATTATTCTGTCTACAGAGAATCCGGCTTTCCAACGCCCTGTATCCTCTTTATACCTATGAAACCTATGTGCCTTATTCTATCAGTTCTTTGTTTTTGGTTCTATGAAAAAAAAAAAATAATACAAACCTCACCAACTGTCACAAATGTGTTAATAGCTTAAAAAAGTGAAAGCTTTAAAAAAACAAAAGTTAACACATCGGGAACATTTATTCCCCCCGGATCTGCACCCATCACATCAATAGCCCCTGGGGACTGAGTAAAAGAGGAAAACCGCCCATCAGCGGAGATTTTTCATCTCTGGTATTAGTCACCTATCCTCCGGTAACAGCCACAGACTGATGAAGTCTACCTGCACAGTGGACACTCTCTCAAAGCGGGGCTGGAAGCTTCACCCTCTGGATCGGAACCCCAAAGCAGTGCCCAGATTCTTGTGTACTTCTTCCTTATATACCAGCTAACAAACAACTTGAGACGAACTGCATGTGAGCTCCAAGATAATATATACCAGCTAACAAACAACTTGAGATGAACTGCATGCGAGCTCCAAGATAATATATACCAGCTAACAAACAACTTGAGACGAACTGCATGCGAGCTCCAAGATAATATATACCAGCTAACAAACAACTTGAGGGCTAACTGCAAGCGAGCTCCAAGATAATATATACCAGCTAACAAACAACTTGAGACGAACTGCAAGCGAGCTCCAAGATAATATATACCAGCTAACAAACAACTTGAGACGAACTGCAAGCGAGCTCCAAGATAATATATACCAGCTAACAAACAACTTGAGACGAACTGCAAGCGAGCTCCAAGATAATATATACCAGCTAACAAACAACTTGAGACGAACTGCAAGTTGAGGCTCCAAGATAATATATACCAGCTAACAAACAACTTGAGATAATATATAACTGCAAGCGAGCTCCCAAGATAATATATACCAGCTAACAAACAACTTGAGACGAACTGCAAGCGAGCTCCAAGATAATATATACCAGCTAACAAACAACTTGAGACGAACTGCATGCGAGCTCCAAGATAATATATACCAGCTAACAAACAACTTGAGACGAACTGCAAGCAAGCTCCAAGATAATATATACCAGCTAACAAACACCCCTGTTTAATGAACACAACTTCAATTGTATCCAAGATAATATACACCAGCTAAGCCTGCCCAAACAACTTGAGAAGAATAACCTGCTTCATTTCCAAGATAATATATTTCCAGCTAACAAACAACTTAAACTTATCCTGTTTACCACGAAATGTACGAATAACAGGATGTTCTGCTTGGGTAGACAAAGCTGGCCCCAAGCTCCTGATAATACAACCTGTCTGAAAACATGAACAACTTCCTGCATGTTCTCACAACCTGTCAAACACACATGAACCCTCGCTCCTGCATGTTCTCACAACCTGTCAAACACACATGAACCCTCGCTCCTGCATGCTCCCACAACCTAGCACCCTAGATATTAAACTACAGCCCCAGTCCTAGGTACTGAATGCACAAACTAGAGCCCCAGTCCTGGTACTGAATGCATTCACTAGAGCCCCAGTAACAAACACTGAATGCATTCACTAGAGCCCCAGTCCTAGATATAATGCATTCACCAGAGCCCAAACAACAGATATTAAATGCATTCACTAGAGCCCCAGATAATATAAATGCATTCACAAACAAGTCCTAGGTACTGAAATGCATTCACTAGAGCCCCAGATAATAGATACTGAATAACAAACAACTAGAGCCCCAGTCCTAGATACTGAATGCATTCACTAGAGCCCCAGTCCAAAGAACTGAATGCATTCACTAGAGCCCCAGCCCAAGATAATATACTGAACTAACAAACAACTAGAGCCCCACTAGGTACTGGAATGCATTCAAGATAATATATCCCAGATATTAAATGCATTCACTAGAGCCCCAGCTAGATACTGAATAATATATACCAGCTAACAAACAGATATTAAATGCATTCTGCAGAGCCCCAGTCCAAGATAATGAATGCAGCTAACAAACAGTCTTGAGATATTAAATGCATTCACTAGAGCCCCAGTCCTAGATAATATATACCAGCTAACAAACAACTTAGGACGAATGCATTCACAGAGCCCCAAGATAGATATTAAATGCACACTAGAGCCCCAGTCCCCCCCTGAATGCATTCACTAGAAGTCCTAGATACTGAATGCATTCACTAGAGCCCCAGTCCTAGATACTGAATGCATTCACTGGAGCCCCAGCCCTCTAAGATATTAAATGCATTCACTAGAGCCCCAGTCCTCAATGCTGAATGCATTCACTAGAGCCCCAGCCCAGATATTAAATGCATTCACTAGAGCCCCAGTCCTAAATACTGAATGTTCACTAGAGCCCCAGCCCTACGAATAAAATGCATTCACCAGAGCCCCAGTCCTAGATACTGAATGCATTCACAAGAGCCCCAGCCCCAGATACTGAATGCATTCACTAGAGCCCCAGTCCTAGGTACTGAATGCATTCACTAGAGCCCCAGTCCTAGATATCAAATGCATTCACTAGAGCCCCAGTCCCGCTCCTAAATGCATTCACAGAGCCCAAGTCCTAGATACTGAATGCACTAGAGCCCCAGTCCTACCTACTGAATGCATTCACTAGAGCCCCAGTCCTAGGTACTGAATGCATTCACTAGAGCCCCAGTCCTAGATACTGAATGCATTCACTAGAGCCCCAGTCCTAGATACTGAATGCATTCACTAGAGCCCCAGTCCTAGATATTAAATGTATTCACTAGAGCCCCAGTCCTAGATATTAAATGCATTCACTAGAGCCCCAGTCCAGAGATACTGAATGCATTCACTAGAGCCCCAGTCCTAGATACTGAATGCATTCACTAGAGCCCCAGTCCTAGATATTAAATGCATTCACTAGAGCCCCAGTCCTAGATACTGAATGCATTCACTAGAGCCCCAGCTCCTAGATATTAAATGCATTCACTAGAGCCCCAGCCCTAGATATTAAATGCATTCACTAGAGCCCCAGTCCTAGATACTGAATGCATTCACTAGAGCCCCAGTCCTAGATACTGAATGCATTCACTAGAGCCCCAGTCCTAGATATTAAATGCATTCACTAGAGCCCCAGTCCTAGATACTGAATGCATTCACTAGAGCCCCAGTCCTAGATACTGAATGCATTCACTAGAGCCCCAGCCCTAGATATTAAATGCATTCACTAGAGCCCCAGTCCTAGATATTAAATGCATTCACTAGAGCCCCAGCCCTAGATATTAAATGCATTCACTAGAGCCCCAGTCCTAGATACTGAATGCATTCACTAGAGCCCCAGTCCTAGATATTAAATGCATTCACTAGAGTCCCAGTCCTAGGTACTGAATGCATTCACTAGAGCCCCAGTCCTAGATACTGAATGCATTCACTAGAGCCCCAGTCCTAGATATTAAATGCATTCACTAGAGCCCCAGTCCTAGATACTGAATGCATTCACTAGAGCCCCAGTCCTAGATACTGAATGCATTCACTAGAGCCCCAGTCCTAGATATTAAATGCATTCACTAGAGCCCCAGCCCTAGATACTGAATGCATTCACTAGAGCCCCAGTCCTAGATATTAAATGCATTCACTAGAGCCCCAGCCCTAGATACTGAATGCATTCACTAGAGCCCCAGTCCTAGATATTAAATGCATTCACTAGAGCCCCAGCCCTAGATACTGAATGCATTCACTAGAGCCCCAGTCCTAGATACTGAATGCATTCACTAGAGCCCCAGTCCTAGATATTAAATGCATTCACTAGAGCCCCAGCCCTAGATATTAAATGCATTCACTAGAGCCCCAGTCCTAGATACTGAATGCATTCACTAGAGCCCCAGTCCTAGATATTAAATGCATTCACTAGAGCCCCAGTCCTAGATACTGAATGCATTCACTAGAGCCCCAGTCCTAGATACTGAATGCATTCACTAGAGCCCCAGTCCTAGATATTAAATGCATTCACTAGAGCCCCAGTCCTAGATACTGAATGCATTCACTAGAGCCCCAGTCCTAGATACTGAATGCATTCACTAGAGCCCCAGTCCTAGATATTAAATGCATTCACTAGAGCCCCAGCCCTAGATATTAAATGCATTCACTAGAGCCCCAGCCCCAGATATTAAATGCATTCACTAGAGCCCCAGTCCTAGATACTGAATGCATTCACTAGAGCCCCAGTCCTAGATATTAAATGCATTCACTAGAGTCCCAGTCCTAGATACTGAATGCATTCACTAGAGCCCCAGTCCTAGATACTGAATGCATTCACTAGAGCCCCAGCCCTAGATATTAAATGCATTCACTAGAGCCCCAGCCCTAGATATTAAATGCATTCACTAGAGCCCCAGTCCTAGATACTGAATGCATTCACTAGAGCCCCAGTCCTAGATATTAAATGCATTCACTAGAGCCCCAGCCCCAGATATTAAATGCATTCACTAGAGCCCCAGTCCTAGATACTGAATGCATTCACTAGAGCCCCAGTCCTAGATACTGAATGCATTCACTAGAGCCCCAGCCCTAGATATTAAATGCATTCACTAGAGCCCCAGTCCTAGATACTGAATGCATTCACTAGAGCCCCAGTCCTAGATACTGAATGCATTCACTAGAGTCCCAGTCCTAGATACTGAATGCATTCACTAGAGCCCCAGCCCTAGATATTAAATGCATTCACTAGAGCCCCAGCCCCAGATATTAAATGCATTCACTAGAGCCCCAGTCCTAGATACTGAATGCATTCACTAGAGCCCCAGTCCTAGATACTGAATGCATTCACTAGAGCCCCAGTCCTAGATACTGAATGCATTCACTAGAGCCCCAGTCCTAGATACTGAATGCATTCACTAGAGCCCCAGTCCTAGATATTAAATGCATTCACTAGAGCCCCAGTCCTAGATACTGAATGCATTCACTAGAGCCCCAGCCCTAGATATTAAATGCATTCACTAGAGCCCCAGCCCTAGATATTAAATGCATTCACTAGAGTCCCAGTCCTAGATACTGAATGCATTCACTAGAGCCCCAGTCCTAGATACTGAATGCATTCACTAGAGCCCCAGCCCTAGATATTAAATGCATTCACTAGAGCCCCAGCCCTAGATATTAAATGCATTCACTAGAGCCCCAGTCCTAGATACTGAATGCATTCACTAGAGCCCCAGTCCTAGATATTAAATGCATTCACTAGAGCCCCAGTCCTAGATACTAAATGCATTCACTAGAGCCCCAGTCCTAGATACTGAATGCATTCACTAGAGCCCCAGTCCTAGATATTAAATGCATTCACTAGAGCCCCAGTCCTAGATATTAAATGCATTCACTAGAGCCCCAGTCCTAGATACTGAATAGAGCCCCAGTCCTAGATACTGAATGCATTCACTAGAGCCCCAGTCCTAGACACTGAATGCATTCACTAGAGCCCCAGTCCTAGATATTAAATGCATTCACTAGAGCCCCAGTCCTAGATATTAAATGCATTCACTAGAGCCCCAGTCCTAGATATTAAATGCATTCACTAGAGCCCCAGTCCTAGATACTGAATGCATTCACTAGAGCCCCAGTCCTAGATACTGAATGCATTCACTAGAGCCCCAGTCCTAGATACTGAATGCATTCACTAGAGCCCCAGTCCTAGATACTGAATGCATTCACTAGAGCCCCAGTCCTAGATATTAAATGCATTCACTAGAGCCCCAGTCCTAGATATTAAATGCATTCACTAGAGCCCCAGTCCTAGATATTAAATGCATTCACTAGAGCCCCAGTCCTAGATACTGAATGCATTCACTAGAGCCCCAGTCCTAGATATTAAATGCATTCACTAGAGCCCCAGTCCTAGATACTGAATGCATTCACTAGAGCCCCAGTCCTAGGTACTGAATGCATTCACTAGAGCCCCAGTCCTAGGTACTGAATGCATTCACTAGAGCCCCAGTCCTAGATATTAAATGCATTCACTAGAGCCCCAGTCCTAGATACTGAATGCATTCACTAGAGCCCCAGTCCTAGATATTAAATGCATTCACTAGAGCCCCAGTCCTAGATACTGAATGCATTCACTAGAGCCCCAGTCCTAGATACTGAATGCATTCACTAGAGCCCCAGCCCTAGATATTAAATGCATTCACTAGAGCCCCAGTCCTAGATACTGAATGCATTCACTAGAGCCCCAGTCCTAGATACTGAATGCATTCACTAGAGCCCCAGTCCTAGATATTAAATGCATTCACTAGAGCCCCAGTCCTAGATATTAAATGCATTCACTAGAGCCCAAGTCCTAGATACTGAATGCATTCACTAGAGCCCCAGTCCTAGATACTGAATGCATTCACTAGAGCCCCAGTCCTAGATACTGAATGCATTCACTAGAGCCCCAGTCCTAGATACTGAATGCATTCACTAGAGCCCCAGTCCTAGATACTGAATGCATTCACTAGAGCCCCAGTCCTAGATATTAAATGCATTCACTAGAGCCCCAGTCCTAGATACTGAATGCATTCACTAGAGCCCCAGCCCTAGATATTAAATGCATTCACTAGAGCCCCAGTCCTAGATACTGAATGCATTCACTAGAGCCCCAGTCCTAGATATTAAATGCATTCACTAGAGCCCCAGCCCTAGATATTAAATGCATTCACTAGAGCCCCAGTCCTAGATACTGAATGCATTCACTAGAGCCCCAGCCCTAGATACTGAATGCATTCACTAGAGCCCCAGTCCTAGATATTAAATGCATTCACTAGAGCCCCAGTCCTAGATACTGAATGCATTCACTAGAGCCCCAGTCCTAGATACTGAATGCATTCACTAGAGCCCCAGTCCTAGATACTGAATGCATTCACTAGAGCCCCAGTCCTAGATACTGAATGCATTCACTAGAGCCCCAGTCCTAGATATTAAATGCATTCACTAGAGCCCCAGTCCTAGATACTGAATGCATTCACTAGAGCCCCAGTCCCTAGATATTAAATGCATTCACTAGAGCCCCAGTCCTAGATACTGAATGCATTCACTAGAGCCCCAGTCCTAGATATTAAATGCATTCACTAGAGCCCCAGCCCTAGATATTAAATGCATTCACTAGAGCCCCAGTCCTAGATACTGAATGCATTCACTAGAGCCCCAGTCCTAGATACTGAATGCATTCACTAGAGCCCCAGTCCTAGATACTGAATGCATTCACTAGAGCCCCAGTCCTAGATACTGAATGCATTCACTAGAGCCCCAGTCCTAGATATTAAATGCATTCACTAGAGCCCCAGCCCTAGATATTAAATGCATTCACTAGAGCCCCAGTCCTAGATACTGAATGCATTCACTAGAGCCCCAGTCCTAGATACTGAATGCATTCACTAGAGCCCCAGTCCTAGATACTGAATGCATTCACTAGAGCCCCAGTCCTAGATACTGAATGCATTCACTAGAGCCCCAGTCCTAGATACTGAATGCATTCACTAGAGCCCCAGTCCTAGATACTGAATGCATTCACTAGAGCCCCAGTCCTAGGTACTGAATGCATTCACTAGAGCCCCAGTCCTAGATATTAAATGCATTCACTAGAGCCCCAGTCCTAGATATTAAATGCATTCACTAGAGCCCCAGTCCTAGACATTAAATGCATTCACTGGAGCCCCATCCTAGATACTGAATGCATTCACTAGAGCCCCAGTCCTAGATACTGAATGCATTCACTAGAGCCCCAGCCCTAGATATTAAATGCATTCACTAGAGCCCCAGCCCCAGATATTAAATGCATTCACTAGAGCCCCAGCCCTAGATACTGAATGCATTCACTGAGAGCCCCAGTCCTAGATATTAAATGCATTCACTAGATCCCCAGTCCTAGATACTGAATGCATTGTACTAGAGCCCCAGTCCTAGGTAGATGAACATTCACTAGAGTCCCAGTCCTAGATACTTAAATGCATTGAATAGAGCCCAGTCCCAGATTAAATGCATTCACTAGAGTTCTCTATACTAGATATTAATTGAATTCACTAGAGCCCCAGTCCTAGATACTGATTCACTAGAGCCCCTGTCCTAGATACTGAATGTGCACTAGAGCCCCAGATCCTAGATATTAAATGCATTGAGAGTCCCAGTCCTGTACTGGCAGTATTGAATCACCTGGCTCTGATGCTTTCCACACGGGAGGGGAGGCCCTGGTAGTTGGACTGATGATCCATTTCAGCAGGTGATGCCCGAGCACCTCAAACACCATGAGCCTGACAGCGTTTGAGGATAACGCCCCAGTACAGAACCAGCCCTTTACTGCAGATCACAGAGCCTGCTGGAATTCTCTATACTGTACTGTATTGAATGCGCTGGCTCTCAGATCCACAGTACTGAGTTCTCTATACTGTACTGTATTGAATGTGCTGGCTCTCAGATCCACAGTACTGAGTTCTCTATACTGTACTGTATTGAATGTGCTGGCTCTCAGATCCACAGTACTGAGTTCTCTATACTGTACTGTATTGAATGAGCTGGCTCTCAGATCCACAGTACTGAGTTCTCTATACTGTACTGTATTGAATGTGCTGGCTCTCAGATCCACAGTACTGAGTTCTCTATACTGTACTGTATTGAATGTGCTGGCTCTCAGATCCACAGTACTGAGTTCTCTATACTGTACTGTATTGAATGTGCTGGCTCTCAGATCCACAGTACTGAGTTCTCTATACTGTACTGTATTGAATGAGCTGGCTCTCAGATCCACAGTACTGAGTTCTCTATACTGTACTGTATTGAATGTGCTGGCTCTCAGATCCACAGTACTGAGTTCTCTATACTGTACTGTATTGAATGTGCTGGCTCTCAGATCCACAGTACTGAGTTCTCTATACTGTACTGTATTGAATGCGCTGGCTCTCAGATCCACAGTACTGAGTTCTCTATACTGTACTGTATTGAATGTGCTGGCTCTCAGATCCACAGTACTGAGTTCTCTATACTGTACTGTATTGAATGTGCTGGCTCTCAGATCCACAGTACTGAGTTCTCTAGATTACACTGATTTGAATTAGCTGGCTCTCAGATGCACAGTAATACAAGGAAGCTTGTAAAACACTCAGACACTCACACTCACAGACACTTGCACACTCTCTCACAGACTGTATTGAATTTACAGACTCTCACACACACAGTACAGAGTTCCCACACACTCACTGATTTGACATTTACAGACACTCACACACCACAGTACTGACACTGACTCTCTACAGACAAGCTCTCTTGTAAGACACTGAGTTCTCTCACAGACTGTCACATTTACAGACACACACACACTCACAGACTCACACATTTACAGACACTCACACACACACTCACAGACACTCACCCACACACTCACAGACACTCACATTTACAGACACTCACACTCACAGACACTCACACACCTGCACTCTCTACAGAATGTGCTCACACTCTCACAGACACTGCACTTCTCAGACACTCACAGATTGACTCACTCACACACACACACACACACTCACAGACACTCGCACACTCTCTCACAGACTCACACAGTCCCAGACACACACTCAAACACAGACACTCACACACAGACACTCACACATTTACAGACATACACATCCACACACACTGAGTTCTCTACTCACACAGTCCCACACACTCAAACACAGACACTCACACACAGACACTCACACATTTACAGACATACACTCAAACACACACACTCACAGACACTCACACACACACACTCACTCACAGACACACACACACACTCACAGACTCACACATTTCACAGACACACACACTCACAGACACTCACACACAAACACAGACACTCACAGACACTCACACACTCTCACGGACTCACACATTTACAGACACACACAGACACTCACACACAGACACTCGCACACTCTCTGACACTCTCTCACAGACTCACAGACACTCACACACTCACACACTCTCTCATGAGAAGGATACGGATCCGTTGATTCCTGAAATCTTGAAGTCGTCGATGAGCTGCACTGCCATGTCCTTGTTGGGATCTCCGGGGTCACTCTCTCGAACCTGCAGAGCAGAGACAGAGCTCTTCAGCAGGGCCAGGGTAACGACAGCACTATCCACAGCACCCAACAACATCCCACTGGAGGGACTGTAGTGAACATCACGGTGAGGACACCGACAGCACTGTCCACAGCACCCAACAACATCCTACTGGAGGGACTGGGAACATCACGGTGTACTGTCCAGAGAACAACATCCCACGGTGAACATCACGGTGAGGACACCACAGCACTATCCACAGCACCCAACAACATCCCACTGGAGGGACTGTAGTGAACATCACGGTGAGGACACCGACAGCACTGTCCACAGCACCCAACAACATCCTACTGGAGGGACTGTAGTGAACATCACGGTGAGGACACCGACAGCACTGTCCACAGCACCCAACAACATCCTACTGGAGGGACTGTAGGAACATCACGGTGAGGACATACAGCACTGTCCAGAGCACCCAACAACATCCTACTGGAGGGACTGTAGTGAACATCACGGTGAGGACCACAGCACTGTCCAGAGCACCCAACAACATCCTACTGGAGGGACTGTAGTGAACATCACGGTGAGGACACGACAGCACTGTCCAGAGCACCCAACAACATCCTACTGGAGGGACTGTAGTGAACATCACGGTGAGGACACCGACAGCACTGTCCACAGCACCCAACAACATCCTACTGGAGGGACTGTAGGGTGAACATCACGGTGAGGACACAATGTGACATAACAGCACTGTCCAGAGCACCCAACAACATCCTACTGGAGGGACTGTAGTGAACATCACGGGTGAGGACACCGACAGCACTGTCCAGAGCACCCAACAACATCCTACTGGAGGGACTGTAGTGAACATCACGGTGAGGACACCGACAGCACTGTCCACAGCACCCAACAACATCCTACTGGAGGGACTGTAGTGAACATCACGGTGAGGACACCGACAGCACTGTCCAGAGCACCCAACAACATCCTACTGGAGGACTGTAGTGAACATCACGGTGAGGACACCGACAGCACTGTCCACAGCACCCAACAACATCCTACTGGAGGGACTGTAGTGAACATCACGGTGAGGACACCGACAGCACTGTCCACAGCACCCAACAACATCCTACTGGAGGGACTGTAGTGAACATCACGGTGAGGACAACAGCACTGTCCAGAGCACCCAACAACATCCTACTGGAGGACTGTAGTGAACATCACGGTGAGGACACCGACAGCACTGTCCAGAGCACCCAACAACATCCTACTGGAGGGACTGTAGTGAACATCACGGTGAGGACACCCCACAGCACTGTCCAGAGCACCCAACAACATCCTACTGGAGGACTGTAGTGAACATCACGGTGAGGACATACTGACAGCACTGTCCAGAGGTTGCAAACATCATCCTACTGAGGGACTGTATGAACATCACGGTGAGGAAACTGTGCACTGTCCACAGCACCCAACAACATCCTACTGGAAATCCATGGTGAGGAACCTCACAGCACTGTCCATACACCCCAACATCCTACTGGAGGGACTGTAGTGAACATCACGGTGAGGATTCACAGCACTGTCCAAGCACCCAACAACATCCTACTGGAGGGACTCACAGGGAACATCACGGTGAGGACACTTACTGACAACACTGTCCACAGCACCCAACAACATCCTACTGAGGGAGTGAACATCACGGTGAGGACAACACAGCACTGTCCACAGCACCCAACAACATCCTACTGGAGGGACTGTAGTGAACATCACGGTGAGGACACCCACAGCACTGTCCACAGCACCCAACAACATCCCTGGAGGGGCAGGTGAACAGAGGTGAGGACACCGAAATGTACAGCACCCAACAACATAGCACTGGAGTGTAAGACTGAGAAATGTCTGCTGCAACCACTTTATCACACACAGTAGAAGCACAGCTCAACATGGGTTTAATCCGAACAGCCCCCTGGTATCATGACGTCTGGATTTTATTCCTGGAACTGGAACTAACAGTGCAGCACTGTGCATTTCATACTGACGGTGCTGTGCACAGGTTGCATTGCAATCATTTCTGGAGGTATGCTGTACTGAGAAACTGTGCAGTGCTAATTGATGGATCCATGGTCCAGTGCACCTCCATACAGTCCCAGCCGGCAACACACTGGAGGATTCACAGCATTTGAAACAAAGCCGCTGTATGTATTCACAGGGCCAGTGTATACAAAACACTTACTGCAGAACGCAGCATCACAACTCTTGCTGGGCTTTAAGTGTGGCTCAAAGACATGCAATGAAACATGAGCCTGGAGGGCAGGCTGCAGGAAAATGTAACCTCTCCTGAGAGTCCAGACCAGTGTCTGCTGCCTCTTGTACTGCACTGCATTGTGGATCCTGTTTCCAGTGCCCTCCTCCCTGCTCCTCTCGTACTGCACTGCATTGTGGATCCTGTTTCCAGTGCCCTCCTCCCTGCTCCTCATACTGCACTGCATTGTGGATCCTGTTTCCAGTGCCCTCCTCCCCTCCTCTTCTGCATTGTGGATCCTGTTTCCATTGCCCTCCTCCTGCTTTCCAGTGCACTGCATTGTGGATCCTGTTTCCAGTGCCCTCCTCCCTGCTCCTCTCGCACTGCACTGCATTGTGGATCCTGTTTCCAGTGCCTCTCTCACAGTGCCGCTGCCACGCTGCCCTGCTGCTAATCAGGTACTTACACATCTGAGCAGTTTAATCTCGTCCACGGCCGTCTCTGTGTAATGCTGGGCACTCTTTACAACCTTCATGGCCACAAACCCCTTTCCCCTGCAAACAGAAACACATTCAAGTGTTAATCCTCGGCAGGGACATGTGGCTCTTTGAGGGTAGGGAGGGTAAGGGATCATAGAGAGAGGGATCAGACTCACTGAATGTCCCAGCACAGCCACACGGTGGAGAAGTGGCCCCATCCTAGCTTACGGATCACATGGTAGCGCCCATTGAAGAGGTCCCCGATCTTCACAGGGTGGTACCCACCTGCACAGACACAGCAGAGCACAGGCAGGGTGAGGGCCCAGGAGACAATTAATAATCAAACCTTCATTTACACAGTCATCCCCGGGAATCCCACCCACACACTCACACAGTGCAACAGACACAGCCACCCACCCACACCCACACACACAGTGCAACAGACACAGCCATCCACCCACACCCACACACACAGTGCAACAGACACAGCCATCCACCCACACCCACACACACAGTGCAACAGACACAGCCATCCACCCACACCCTCACACAGTGCAACAGACACAGCCACCCACACCCACACCCACACACACAGTGCAACAGACACAGCCACCCACACCCTCACACAGTGCAACAGACACAGCCATCCACCCACACACACACACAGTGCAACAGACACAGCCACCCACCCACACACTCACACAGTGCAACAGACACAGCCACCCACACCCACACACTCACACAGTGCAACAGACACAGCCACCCACCCACACAATCACACACACACAGTGCAACAGACACAGCCACCCACACACACACAATCACACACTCACACAGTGCAACAGACACAGCCACCCACACACACAATCACACACTCACACAGTGCAACAGACACAGCCACCCACACACACACAATCACACACTCACACAGTGCAACAGACACAGCCACCCACACCCACACAATCACACACTCACACAGTGCAACAGACACAGCCACCCACACCCACACAATCACACACTCACACAGTGCAACAGACACAGCCACCCACACACACACAATGCAATAGACACAGCCATCCCCAGGAATTACACTCAGTGCACAGAAAGGATCCACACAAGTCTGTCAGCTTGGACACACTTCACTGCAGAGCCTCAAGTGGAATCTCTAATTCCAGCTGCGCAAAGCATTATGGAAAGCAGCAGAAAGCGGCACTGATAACGGCACGAAAGGTGCGTCCACTAGGTTTATTTGTTGTAAGTTTCAGCTTGCACCTTGTGGCTCCGTGCACACAGACACTGCATGGGTCTCTGATGACAGCACCTTGATGACAGTCGGTCGGTTAGGGGTTAGGGTTAGGCTCCTGTGTGGACACCCTCTCAGGGTGAGGCCTGGCAGTGTGAGCTCTCAGGGGGAGTGTGAGCTCTCAGGGGGAGTGTGAGGCTGGCAGTGTGAGCTCTCACTCTCTCTCTAAAGCAGTCTTCACACACTCTCTCTCTCTCTCTAAAGCAGTCTTCACACACACACACACACACACACACACACACACACTCTCTAAAGCAGTCTTCACACACACACACACTCTCTAAAGCAGTCTTCACACACACACACACACTCTCTAAAGCAGTCTTCACACAGTCTTTACACACACACACTCTCTAAAGCAGTCTTCACACACACACACACACACTCACTCACTCTCTAAAGCAGTCCACGCACACACACTCTCTCTAAAGCAGTCTTTACACACACACACACTCTCTCACGGTCTTCACACTCTCTAAAGCAGTCTTCCACACACGCTCTCTCTAAGCACACTCTCTCTCTAAAGCAGTCTTTACACACACACACTCTCTCTCTCTTCACACACACACACTCTCTAACACAGTCTTCACACACACACTCTCTAAAGCAGTCTTCACACACACACACTCTCTCTAAAGCAGTCTTCACACACTCTCTCTCTCTAAAGTAGTCTTTGCACACACACACACAGTCTTCACACACACTCTCTAAAGCAGTCTTCAAGCACACACTCTCTCTTCACACACACTCTCTCTAAAAGCAGTCTTCCCCTCTCTCTCTAAAAACAGTCTTCACACACTCTCTCTCTAAAGCAGTCTTCACACACACTCTCTCTACCTTTGCAGTCTTAATCTCTAAAGCAGTGGGTCTTCCTCTTCTCCTCTCTCTCTAACCGGTTGAGTCTTCCTGCTCCTCAGTGATCTCAGGATCTCCTCCTCAGGTTCGGGGGGGGCAGCCGGCTCGGGGGGCAGAGGAGGAGGAGGAGGAGGGGGAGGGGGGGCAGGGGGGGCTTTCTGCTGAGGCTCGGGAGAGAGAGAGAGAGAGAGAGAGAGAGAGAGAGAGAGAGAGAGAGAGAGAGGGTTAACCCTTCGTTCTCATACACCTCACCTTCGTTTCAGAAGGATGACATTTAGAAACCACATCAGTCTCATATAAGACCTGCTTGAATGCAGGAGTATAGAATGGAAGTGTTCTGTCACATTCCAGTACACAGCACAGGACATTCCCCATCGGAAATCAGTTAATACAATATCAGGATCCCAACAACAAATTCATGTTAATATGACTGTGATGGAACTCTCTTTCAAACTGCCGTGTTAAAGTGATTCAAATGACTCGACTGCTGAACTTTTTAATGAATCTGTACGCCATTAACCTGCTCATTTCAGACTTAATGAAATGAACAGCCCCTTGGGCTTGGGAAGATAGCATTACATAAGAACATAAGAACATAAGAAAGTTTACAAACGAGAGGAGGCCATTCAGCCCATCTTGCTCGTTTGGTTGTTAGTAGCTTATTGATCCCAGAATCTCATCAAGCAGCTTCTTGAAGGATCCCAGGGTGTCTTCAACAACATTACTGGGGAGTTGGTTCCAGACCCTCACAATTCTCTGTGTAAAAAAGTGCCTCCTATTTTCTGTTCTGAATGCCCCTTTATCTAATCTCCATTTGTGAGCCCTGGTCCTTGTTTCTTTTTTCAGGTCAAAAAAGTCCCCTGGGTCAACATTGTCTATACCTTTTAGGATTTTGAATGTTTGACTCAGATCACCGCATAGTCTTCTCTGTTCAAGACTGAATATATTCAATTCTTTTAGCCTGTCTGCATACAACATGCCTTTTAAACCCGGGATAATTCTGGTTGCTCTTTTTTGCACTCTTTCTAGAGCAGCAATATCCTTTTTGTAACGAGGTGACCAGAACTGAACACAATATTCTCCAAAGAGAACATGTGCATCTCCTAGCAATGTACTCTGCTTCGAAAGGTAACACTGGCACTGTACAGTCACCAGGTACGTAACATCACCACATTCCACCAGAACCCAAAAGCAATACAGTCATGTCAGGTATGATGCTCCCTTCCCTTACCAGTTATCCGACACAGGATAATCAAATCATTAAGAAACGGAAGCTACTATATATTTCAGGGATGGAAATAAGATCTCCACTGCATAGCAACAGAATTGTTTTAGATACAGAACTGGTTACAATCCAGACTGCAATGCCATTGTGAGGATGATCTAAAATGGAGCTCACTTTTACAGAATTGCAAGCGCACACACACACACACACACACACACACGTACGCGCTGCTTGGCTGCACTGTGCTCTTGTTTCCATGGAAACGCTGCACGCCAGCTTTGAAATAAGAGAGCAAGTCTCTGCAGCTCCTCAGCGCTCTGCTCCTCACACACATTCTCTCATCAGTTTCCTTCTCAATTGAAGCTCCACACACACTGACTCAATTTGTGGTAATATTTATTAATTTACTTAATTTAACTATCAACATTATATTTATGTTCAAATGCTGTGTTTAATTTTTAATAATTTGATAAAAAGTGGTGAAAAAACTGAATTGGCCATTTTTGAAAAACGGAATTTGCAATTCCCGAGAATAGAAAATCAGTAGCCCTGCTTTAGCTGAGCCAGTGTTGAGAATAACCCTAATAACACACGCACAGACACACACACACAGACACACAGGAACGCACAGACACACACGCACACACACGCGAACGCACACACACGCACAGACACACGCACAGACACACAGGAACACACAGACACACAGGAACGCACAGACACACGCACACACACGCGAACGCACACACACGCACAGACACACAGGAACGCACAGACACACGCACAGACACACAGGAACACACAGACACACAGACAATGCATTTCAACAGACAGACCAGTGGATATGCTCCCTCTCCCTCCCTCTCTCTCTCTCTCTCTCTCTAGTAATAACCCACATCCTGCTCTCACTGGGGGCTCTGACTCCGTGTGCATCCGCACTGCCAGTACTGGGAGCCGCTGTGTTTACTGGGGCTCTGCTCACAGGTCTCTGGCAGGCTGCAGCACGTGATGAAACATGTGCCACGTTGTTATGTAAGGAGCAGAACCATGCATTAGGATGCAGCCGGCAGTCAAGCGGAGCACAGACCCGGTGAAGTGTGTTGAATATATAAAAGCTGGCAACACAGCAAGGACATACTGGCAAGGCAGTACATTTACTGCCACACTGTATTTAAAATACCATGCTGTACTGAACTGGAGCAGAAACCACAGGGCTCAGCGCTGTCACACCTCTTTATCCACTGAGAGAGGCTTGCCTTGGCGTGGAAGAATCAGCCCTAGCACTGGCCCCGGCTTGTTTAATCAGCAGGTTTAAATCACACAGTTTCTATCAGCAGCCCTGCTGAACGCAACAACATGAGCAGCACAGTCTGGCTGCGGCACTCTGGTTGCCGCGGCAACCGCAGTGCTGGTGAGTGCTGTGCTTTGTGATGAAGGGGTTAACCGCGTGACGAGTTTCTCTGCTCTGGAACTGAAGAACAATTCTCCTGTCACACAAAGCTATCTCAGCTGTCTGTTTAGTTTCTAGGACCGTAAAACGAACAATGCCCCAAAGACATTCCTCACAGGCGGAATGTTCTGTACAGAACTGCAAGAAAAACAACACAACAATGTCTCTGTGCTGGGCAGCACAAGATCAACGGACAACCGCACTGCCTGGACACATGTGCAGCAACACAGCAGAGACGGGGAGCCTATTAAAAAGACATGCTGAAGCTGGAGCGTGTATATATATAAACACAGATGCTTTGAAAGGTGGTGTGGGAACTGCATGTTCAACTGCAAGATTAACGAGCCCTCCTGCAGCGTCCCTCAACAGACAAACTGCCCTGGCAATGCCATCCTCTGTGCTGAGAGCACACACACTGTACAGCACTGCTGTGTTAACATGGAGCTGTGCTGAGAGCACACACACTGTACAGCACTGCTGTGTTAACATGGAGCTGTGCTGAGAGCACACACACTGTACAGCACTGCTGTTAACATGGAGCTGTGCTGAGAGCACACACACTGTACAGCACTGCTGTGTTAACATAACTCCTTCCATCCCCTCACCACTCTGTGTGTCTCACACCCTCTGTCCTAACATAACCTCTTCCATCCCCTCACCACTCTGTGCGTCTCACACCCTCTGTCCTAACATAACCCCTTCCATCCCCTCACCACTCTGTGTGTCTCACACCCTCTGTCCTAACATAACCTCTTCCATCCCCTCACCACTCTGTGCGTCTCCCACCCTCTGTCCTAACATAACCCCTTCCATCCCCTCAGCACTCTGTGCATCTCCCACCCTCTGTCCTAAGTCTGCCTCCATTTCGTTTGCAGCTCTGTGCTCTGGTCTTGGTCTCTGCGCTCCAGGAAGGCTCCCTCCCTCCAGCCAGCTATCAGGGCAAGCATTAGGGACGTGGAATTAAAGCAAACATGAAAACGGTCATTAGGAAAAGGATTCAGAGCACTAAATGGCACCTCTATGAAAGCAGACGAGCCTCCCCAGAGTTAATAATGGTGCTGCTGCTTCCCTTACCTTCCCGCGGCCATTTCAAACACAGCACTACAGCAAACTACTCCTAGAACAGGTCTGGTATGTTTGAAATGCTCCTGACGTTGGTTCTCTTTTCAGTAATGTACTGCGCACTGCTTTCTCCTCATCTCCCCAATGCCTGTACATCTAACACCATGACACGCCGTTAATGCTTGCTTTCCCACAGGGCACATTACCAACACACTGCTACATTCACAAACAGACCATATAAAAGCAGCTGATTTCTGACAGTCCAATCTCAGAGCCCAGGGGCTACTCAAGACACGGACAGACAAACAGCCTTCCGAATACTGTCAGCTACGGGCTTCAATCACCATTGTCAGGAATGCTTGGCTGTGGAGAAGTGTTTTGTGAAGCACCTGTAATAAAACACTCACTAGTGACAGGAAAAAGAATTGAAATGTGTTGTTACGTCTAGATGACCAGATGAAGGACCTTACTCTCGACGGAGCAGGTTTTTGTGTTCTTGTTCTTGATGAGGAGGCAGTTACAGAGAGATTTAGGGGAACAGTGTTTAACACCGCTGATTCAGCGACCTGCAGTAAATACCCGTCTTAGTTATTTATTGGCTTTACTGATCATCCACCAAGACTGACAATCTTCTGCTGTTTATTAAGGCCCTGCTGGGTTAACCCTTCACTGCCCTGGGTATGTTCACACACCTATTAAAAAGCCTATTTTCTCAATGTTAAATATATTGAACACTGGGCAACAAAAGGTTAACAGCATACAAGTCCATGTTGTTCCACAGTCGCTCCATTTACTGCACGATTTTATAACTTCCCCGCATGTTTATTACTGGAGCTCTTCAGCATGCCCTGTGTAAATACACACTAAATGACTCTCCTCCACGGACTCAGGCACGATCTGCAAACTAAATACATACACTGCATCTGTACAGTGGCTTTACAGCCTATACACACTGCATCTGTACAGTGGCTTTACAGCCTATATACACTGCATCTGTACAGTGGCTTTACAGCCTATATACACTGCATCTGTACAGTGGCTTTACAGCCTATATACACTGCATCTGTACAGTGGCTTTACAGCCTATACACACAGCATCTGTACAGTGAGTTTACAGCCTATATACACTGCATCTGTACAGTGGTTTTACAGCCTATACACACTGCATCTGTACAGTGGGTTTACAGCCTATATACACTGCATCTGTACAGTGGCTTTACAGCCTATACACACAGCATCTGGACAGTGGGTTTACAGCCTATATACACTGCATCTGTACAGTGGTTTTACAGCCTATACACACTGCATCTGTACAGTGGGTTTACAGCCTATATACACTGCATCTGTACAGTGGCTTTACAGCCTATACACACAGCATCTGTACAGTGGGTTTACAGCCTATATACACTGCATCTGTACAGTGGTTTTACAGCCTATACACACTGCATCTGTACAGTGGCTTTAAAGCCTATACACACTGCATCTGTACAGTGGGTTTACAGCCTATACACACTGCATCTGTACAGTGGGTTTCAAACCCCACAGCCCGTCTTCATGGATTCAGCAAGCAAGAGTCCACACAAGCTATGAAACACTTAATAATATCTGTAGCCTCGATCCTTCAAGAAGGACTGACGTGTGTCCTGCATGTTATCGGTCCTGTTTGAAAAGATGGGACCACTACAATAGGACTGCGACTGGACAGAAGCTCTACCAAAAGAAGATGTTGAAAATGAAATCAATCCCGGGGTGTTTTTAGGATTAGGAGTCATTGAAGAAAGATCACAAATCAGGACAGGCGCTGGTTCTCACTTCACACTTTTAAAAAGAATCTCTCCGCTGAGCGGAAAATAATTAGAGCACCTGTACAGTATGACAGACTGACACCGCGGGGAAACCAAGAGCCCCTGTACCCTGCTGCTGCTAATACATGTGCTTTACACAATCTTTACCTGTAATGTTACAGAGCACACCTCCATCCTGTCTCAACATGTGAGGAATGCAGCATCAAAGCAGGCCTGCGAGCAGCAGTGTGTAACAACAGCAAACAGACACACCTGAACACTGCCCTGCCCTGGACAAGACTGGAGTGCCAGCACACACCGGAGACTGGGAGGGAGGCAGGGTGGCTTACCGCCAAGAGATCAGGGACTGGGAGGGAGGCAGGGTGGCTTAATCATTAAGAGATCAGGGACTCTAGTTATTAGATAGTGTCAGCCCTGACTGGACTGTCTTCCTTGGTAGACACTAAATGTGTATTTAGCTTATCCAAAGGTACACAATTTGCTAACAATGCCTGGTCACTGTGGAAGTCAGTACTGGTTACTGCATACAAGCACAGCAGTTGGTTTCCAGGATAAATATTGAAAGCCTGTTTCTCTCTCTCTCTCTGTTTGCCTGTATCTTGTGATCCCACACAGCCAGCCTTCTCCTACTAACGTGACATCACCTTCCACCCACCCACCCCCAGAGCTCTTCACAGCGCAGCTCCCTCGACACAGACAAAGAAAAAAACACAAGCTGGGCTCCCAGCGACGCCGTTTCATTATTTCACTGTATACCTAAACTGCTATCTCAGCAGCAATACATTTTAGATAATGATATGTTAGACAATTCCATACAATATAGCATACCAGTGCCAAGCTGTGCATCTCCACATTCAGACTAGCTCACCTCTGCAGTCACGTTCTGCACAGTACAGGACTGTAAGACTGAGTGAAAGGTACCACAATGAAGCACCGAGAGCCAAAAGGCAATAAATACAGAAAGCATTTAGTTCAGAGGAATAATAATAAGTGAATGGTTTAATAGAGCCTCTCACAATGGTAAATACCACACAACAACGTGCCCATTAAGTGGACAGCTCGCCCCTCCCCTAGACTGTGAGAAGGAGTATCCATTATGAATGGTGCCCTGCAGTTCACAGTCCATGTGATCCCCCTGCTCCACGGCTCCTGCTCGATGGCTCCTGTGAGCCCATGTGATCCCTCTGCTTCACGGCTCCTGTGAGCCCATGTGATCCCCGCCCACGGCTCCTGTGAGCCCATGTGATCGCCCCCGCCCACGGCTCCTGTGAGCCCATGTGATCGCCCCGCCCACGGCTCCTGTGAGCCCATGTGGATCCACGGCCCTGTGAGCCCATGTGATCGCCCCGCTCCACGGCTCCTGTGAGCCCATGTGATCCCCCGCTCCACGGCTCCTGTGAGCCCATGTGATCCCTCCGCTCCACGGCTCCTGTGAGCCCATGTGATCCCCCCGCTCCACGGCTCCTGTGAGCCCATGTGATCCCCCGCTCCACGGCTCCTGTGAGCCCATGTGATCGCCCGCCCACGGCCCTGTGAGCCCATGTCCCACGGCTCCTGTGAGCCCATGTGATCCCTCCGCTCCACAGCTCCTGTGAGCCCATGTGATCCCTCCGCTCCACGGCCCTGTGAGCCCATGTGATCCCCCGCTCCACGGCTCCTGTGAGCCCATGTGATCGCCCCCCGCTCCACGCTCCTGTGAGCCCATGTGATCCCTCCGCCCACGCTCCTGTGAGCCCATGTGATCCCCCGCTCCACGGCTCCTGTGAGCCCATGTGATCCCCACAGCTCCCCCTGATCCCCCCGCCCACGGCTCCTGTGAGCCCATGTGATCCCCCGCTCCACGGCTCCTGTGAGCCTATGTACTGCCCACGGCTCCTGTGAGTCCATGTGATCCCCTGCAACCCCCTGCTCCACGGCTTTTAATTTGCAATGTACTGTTCAAGTGTACTGATGTCACCTTTTAATTTAATTCAACGTACGGCACAATTCGAAAGTGAACAAAACAAAAAACAAAGACAGTGCAGTGAAATTGATATTTAGTTTAGATGAAGATGAGACAGTGCAGTGAAATGCAGTGATGCAGTGAAACTGATGCAGTTTACATTTGGATTCAATCAGCAGCTCATAGAAAGCCCATAATAATACTGCACGAACCTAGAAGTTCCCTCAGCGTTTCTCTCCATTCAATAATAAAGTGAACTATATTGGACCCTTCTGCTTTACAGACTGTACTCTGGCTAACGGAAGCCTGCAGCAGCCAGTGCAAGAGAAACACGAGAGGAAAGCGTCTCAGAAGCACCGCAAACACTGGCACCCTCATGAAGCAAGGGGTTCACAAACTGCCAACCACAGACCAACAGGAGTTTGCCTTGGACAACAGCAAGCAGGAGAGGCAGGCACTCGCTCACACACACACACACTCACACACACTCACTCTCACTCACACAGCCAGCTACAGCAGCACCTCCCTACCTCGAGGACCATTTTCTGTGCAGACCGCCAGTCTTCCGGAACCTCAGTGCAGCTAAAGTGAAACTAGCGGCCCCCAGTCTGTGCTGTGACTGCAGGCTCTGCTCCCCGGGATCCATTGTGCTTGCTCTGAATAGTCCTCGCTGCTCCAGGGGGTTAGCGAAGGGCTCGTGTTCACAGCGAGGGTGCTTGCTCTGAATAGTCCTCGCTGCTCCAGGGGTTAGAGAAGGGCCGTGTTCACAGCGAGGGTGCTTGCTCTGAATAGTCCTCGCTGCTCCAGGGGTTAGAGAAGGGCTCGTGTTCACAGCGAGGGTGCTTGCTCTGAATAGTCCTCGCTGCTCCAGGGGGTTAGCGAAGGGCTCGTGTTCACAGCGAGGGTGCTTGCTCTGAATAGTCCTCGCTGCTCCAGGGGGTTAGAGAAGGGCTCGTGTTCACAGCGAGGGTGCTTGCTCTGAATAGTCCTCGCTGCTCCAGGGGGTTAGAGAAGGGCTCGTGTTCACATTGATGTGCTATTACAGGGGCAGGGTGGCCTGGGACACGGTGCAAATTCTTCTGGTGATAAATCACAAGGCACCACGGTGCTAATACCATGGTCTCTGTCTGCACTGCCCTGCGATCTCGACCCTCCACTCGGCTCAGCCTGTCTCCTTGGGGTCCAGCAGTAGAGACTCTATGCCTCTCTACTCCCGAGGACTGTAAAGCTCACTGGAGGCGGGTGCTTGCAGGGACCATTGTAGACCTTCAAATTGATTCCCATGTTTATTTCAATCCACAGAACAAAATGCTTTTTATGTTTTTATTAATTAATTTAACCAGACTGAGGCCTCATTTACAATGGGGTCCTGGAAAACAAAACAGAATGCTGAGAGTGTAAACTGTAGCCAGTGCTGGGACCGTCAATCCAGTTTGAACAGAATGCTGAGAGTGTAAACTGTAGCCCGTGCTGGGACCGTCAATCCAGTTTGAACAGAATGCTGAGAGTGTAAACTGTAGCCCGTGCTGGGACCGTCAATCCAGTTTGAACAGAATGCTGAGAGTGTAAACTGTAGCCAGTGCTGGGACCTTCAGTCCAGTTTGAACAGAATGCTGAGAGTGTAAACTGTAGCCAGTGCTGGGACCTTCAGTCCAGTTTGAACAGAATGCTGAGAGTGTAAATTGTAGTCAGTGCTGGTACCTTCAGTCCAGTTTGAACAGAATGCTGAGAGTGTAAACTGTAGCCAGTGCTGGTACCTTCAGTCCAGTTTGAACAGAATGCTGAGAGTGTAAACTGTAGCCAGTGCTGGGACCTTCAGTCCAGTTTGAACAGAATGCTGAGAGTGTAAACTGTAGTCCAGTTTGAACAGTGCTGGGACCTTCAGTCCAGTTTGAACAGAATGCTGAGAGTGTAAACTGTAGCCAGTGCTGGGACCTTCAGTCCAGTTTGAACAGAATGCTGAGAGTGTAAACTGTAGCCAGTGCTGGGACCTTCAGTCCTGTAAGCTATTTTTGGGTGAGTTAGTCACTGACACAGCATCTCACCGGATTGGGCAGCAGTCCCAGCCAACCTGCTCTGAAAGTGTGAAAATGTGCAGAAGCAACATGCGCACAGAACCAACTGGTCCACAGTGTGAATACATACAACTTGAATCAAGAACACATTACCAGCGTGCAGAGCGGATCTACACTGTCTCCACGTCCAGGCTCTCTCGTCATGCAACTCAACGAAATACTTTGGTGTCCAGATTACTGAGAGATGCAAGAGTCAATGCAAGAACAATCTTTATACATATACACGTATTGTAAACGTAAGAGTCTTCACTGTCCTACAGTGTGCTCATAGTGCTGTATACATAGCAGCATTTCTATACAGTGTGCTCATAGTGCTGTATACATAGCAGCATTTCTATACAGTGTGCTCATAGTGCTGTATACATAGCAGCATTTCTATACAGTGTGCTCATAGTGCTGTATACATAGCAGCATTTCTATACAGTGTGCTCATAGTGCTGTATACATAGCAGCATTTCTATACAGTGTGCTCATAATGCTGTATACATGCCAGCACACCAGTTTACTGGAGAAGGATCAATAACAATTCTGGTACGAGGCTCCTATTCGTTCGGAGGGCGTGGAAACGCACAGGCTGTACCAAATCCAACACTGCACTGCACCGTTCAGTTCCTTTAGTTTTCATGTAGTAGTCATTAAGTGGTGCCAAGAATAGCTGCTAATGTGATTGTGTTTCATACACCTTGGGGTGGTACCTTTCCTGCTTTGAATAAAGCCTTTCTGTGCTTCCTTTAAGAGGAGCCCATCAGTCTCTCCCCGCATTCCCGGCTGCAGCGTGAAGATAGATATCCCATATTTCTGGCATGGAGGCTGACCTCAGAGGCATTATCACGGGTGGCTGCTACATGCCTCTTCCCCCTGTAACTAATAACTGCACTGAAGAGATCCGAGCCTCCCTCTCTCCAGTAGGATCCCGGGACCCTCCTCATGTAAATATCTGCCCACACATTCAATTCAAAAACTCTGCCTCCGCTACGACATGCACTCCATTAAGACCATTCGACCCGCTTTAGTCAGTAAAGGCTCTTTTGTGGTTGAGCTCGAGTCTCAACTACACTCTGCTTGATGGCCAAGTAGGTCACAAGAGATATAAAGCAACAAACAAACAAACAAACAAACAAACAAACAGAGGAAATGGATACATCCTCCGCCTTAAATACCTTAAAAACTACAGCAAACATGTACATGTATATGCAGGCTCGTGCTCGCACACACACACACACACTCACTCACTCACTCACTCTCAAAACACACACTGACACACACACTCACTCACACACACACACACACACACACACACACTCATCTGATAAATGAGGCCCTGGATTCTTGTCTTCAAATTCCAGTACAAGAAATGAACTTCCAGAACATCGCTAGAAACTCATTTCCTGATCACGGCTGGGCAGGAACGAGGCCTCCAGGAAATAGTTTAAATGTCCTGAAACACAGCCTGCAACCCCCCAGAGCCCGAGATCAGCTCCAGAGTGCCGGGTGCTTTTACGAGGAGACTCACAAAGACACCCCAGAGCCCGAGATCAGCTCCAGAGAGTGCCGGGTGCTTTTACGAGGAGACTCACAAAGACACCCCAGAGCCCGAGATCAGCTCCAGAGAGTGCCGGGTGCTTTTACGAGGAGGCTCAAAGACACCCCTGAGCCCGAGATCAGCTCCAGAGAGTGCCGGGTGCTTTTATGAGGAGACTCACAAAGACCCCCCAGAGCCCAAGATCAGCTCCAGAGAGTGCCGGGTGCTTTTACGAGGAGGCTCAAAGACACCCCTGAGCCCGAGATCAGCTCCAGAGAGTGCCGGGTGCTTTTATGAGGAGACTCACAAAGACCCCCCAGAGCCCAAGATCAGCTCCAGAGAGTGCCGGGTGCTTTTACGAGGAGACTCACAAAGACACCCCTGAGCCCGAGATCAGCTCCAGAGAGTGCCGGGTGCTTTTACGAGGAGGCTCAAAGACACCACAGGATTTCAGACTTCATGAGTCTTTGACATGCAGCCAGGCAGCACAGTGGCGGTCTCGGGAAGGAGAATTAATCGCTGAGCAGGGACTGCTGCTGTTCAGTCCTCAGAGAACCACCACGAGGACGCATGCTGCACCCCCAGGGGCGTTGTGTCTTTAATCCTCTAGCCTGTAATAAACTGCAACCAACACAGAGCAGTGTGCCCCCCACCAGGTTCCTGCTAAAGCGTCCCATTTCTTTACTCATGAAGATATGAAAAGTCTAATGAATTAGAATATTACATTGAAGCAATCATCAGGTTACGCCAAGTAAATCAAACCTGAGCCACTATGACGCTAACAACTGTAAATGCAGCGTGAAGGAATTGGTAATAATGCCTCAAAGGCAGACTGACAAGAAGTAGTTTAAATCAACCAGGATGTTCACACGCATCACGGACCCCAATATCAGCAGCATAGTAAGTGCATGTTCAAGCTGCTTTCTTCCTCTAGGGTTATATTCATTTCTTTCCTACTTCGTCCCGCTTGCTTTTATAGACTGCACAGCACAGTTCTGTCTTTTTAGAACTCCCTTGAGGTGCATGTTACTGCAAGGATCAGCTGTGAGTAATTGAAGTAATCAGAGCCGTGCTGAATCTGCTGTGAGCTGGTCAAGCCACACTGTTTCCCTCAATGGCAGTCTGGCCCTCTTCCTCCAGACCTACGGATAGATGCAGGCGAGACTGATGAATGGTTAGATTACTCAACAAGTCTGATCCATTGAGAGCAGATTTAGCAGGAGTGACTGCTCAGAGCACACTTGATCGTTGTAGTAACAGTTCTCTGCTAGACTGGGTGCTGAAGCCTGGCAGATCAGCCCAGCCCAGTCCTGGTGTCGTCGCTGAAGCCTGGCAGATCAGCCCAGCCCAGTCCTGGTGTCGTCGCTGAAGCCTGGCAGATCAGCCCAGCCCAGTCCTGGTGTGTCGCCGCTGAAGCCTGGCAGATCAGCCCAGCCCAGTCCTGGTCAGCTCCTGGTGTC
Source organism: Huso huso (assembly GCA_036884735.1). Classification (NCBI taxonomy): domain Eukaryota; kingdom Metazoa; phylum Chordata; class Actinopteri; order Acipenseriformes; family Acipenseridae; genus Huso; species Huso huso. Next base: position 70,865,988 of record CM072668.1, read on the forward strand.
GTCGCTGAAGCCTGGCAGATCAGCCCAGCCCAGTCCTGGTGTCGTCGCTGAAGCCTGGCAGATCAGCCCAGCCCAGTCCTGGTGTCGTCGCTGAAGCCTGGCAGATCAGCCCAGCCCAGTCCTGGTGTCGCCGCTGAAGCCTGGTAGATCAGCCCAGCCCAGTCCTGGTGTCGTCGCTGAAGCCTGGCAGATCAGCCCAGCCCAGTCCTGGTGTCATCGCTGAAGCCTGGCAGATCAGCCCAGCCCAGTCCTGGTGTCAGTCCTGCTGAAGCCTGGTAGATCAGCCCAGCCCAGTCCTGGTGTCGCTAATGAAGCCTGGTAGATCAGCCCAGCCCAGTCCTGGTGTCGTTGCTGGTAGATGAAGCCTGGCAGATCAGCCCAGCCCAGCCCAGTCCTGGTGTCGCTGTTGAAGCCTGGCAGATCAGCCCAGCCCAGTCCTGGTGTCCGTTGCTGAAGCCTGGCAGATCAGCCCAGCCCAGTCCTGGTGTCGCTAAGGAAGCCTGGCAGATCAGCCCAGCCCAGTCCTGGTGTCGTTGCTGAAGCCTGGCAGATCAGCCCAGCCCAGTCCTGGTGTCGTTACTGAAGCCTGGTAGATCAGCCCAGCCCAGTCCTGGTGTCGTTACTGAAGCCTGGTAGATCAGCCCAGCCCAGTCCTGGTGTCGTTGCTGAAGCCTGGTAGATCAGTCCAGCCGTGATCATGCCGTGATCAGTCCAGCCGTGATCTGCTGATCATTTAAAAAATGAAATCCTCAAGGAGATCTTATTCGTTCACCAGTAGTACTTGAAACTTTTGGAGATAATTCAGACTCTAGACTCCATAGTTTTCCACCCAAATCCCCCAAACCATTTCAGACATATTCAGTACATTAGTAATAACCGCTATTACTTCCTGTCATAGCCCTTCCCTAAACCCCAATTTACTGCAGAGCCCGGGGGTGGTGTGTCGACATCAGCAGAACGAGTAATCCTGCCTGAAATCCACTACATTACTACCTTTCTCAATCTACAAGCATTTCCAACACCTCGACTACTGGTCTGCTGTGCAGATTGACAGGCTGCAGCTCTCTGATCAAACACGGGAAGAGGAGTCTGTTTTTAGAACGGAGCGTATTCTTATTAAACTCCAGCTTCTTTCCTGCAGGGTAACACAATATACATGACAGCCATGTTCTACTTGCACATTCTGTTTCTATAAATGAAACCTCGCTGAGGTTTCACGCGCAGTATGCTGCCACAGCATCCACTCCTGTCAATTCCTGGGCTCTGTCCCAGAGAAGTGAAAAATCCCATGTGGGATTCACAGCTCTGAACACACGTCTGAACTGGAATCACCTCTGTTTAAACTGTCCTATGTGGTGCTGTCATGAATCACAACTCCTTTTCATTTCATTCATGCAGCTTCACCGTACCAATTGCTTTCAGATACTGGATATAAAAAAACCAGTTGGTTTGTTGTATTTTTCCATGGGTCTGTTGCTCATTGGAGTGGCAGATCGAATAATTGCTTTAAAAACATTTGTGAGTCATCTGCCCTTACCTGCAGGGAGGGAGAAGCGCTGCTGAGGGAACGCAGAGGCACGAGGAGGCAGAGAGCTCTCTCTCACACTCACTCACTCTCATCTCCCAGCGCAGGCACGAGGAGGCAGAGAGCTCTCTCACACTCACTCACTCTCATCTCCCAGCGCAGGCACGAGGAGGCAGAGAGCTCTCTCACACTCACTCACTCATCTCCCAGCGCAGGCATGAGGAGGCAGAGAGCCTCTCACACACTCACTCACTCTCATCTCCCAGCGAGGCATGAGGAGGCAGAGAGCTCTCTCACTCACTCACTCACTCACCTCCCAGCGCAGGCACCCAGGAGGCAGAGAGCTCTCTCACACTCACTCACTCACTCTCATCTCCCAGCGCAGGCATGAGGAGGCAGAGAGCCTCACACACACTCACTCTCATCTCCCAGCCCAGGCATGAGGAGGCAGAGAGCCTCTCACACACCACTCACTCTCATCTCCCAGCGCAGGCATGAGGAGGCAGAGAGCTCTCTCACACTCACTCACCTCATCTCCCAGCGCAGGCACGAGGAGGCAGAGCTCTCTCTCACACACTCACTCACCTCATCTCCCAGCGCAGGCACGAGGAGGCAGAGCCTCTCTCACACACTCTCACTCATCTCCCAGCGCGCAGGCATGAGGAGGCAGAGAGCTCTCTCTCACTCACTCACTCTCATCTCCCAGCGCAGGCATGAGGAGGCAGAGAGCTCTCTCTCACACTCACTCACTCTCATCTCCCAGCGCAGGCATGAGGAGGCAGAGAGCTCTCTCACACTCACTCACTCTCATCTCCCAGCGCAGGCATGAGGAGGCAGAGAGCTCTCTCACACTCACTCACCTCATCTCCCAGCGCAGGCACCAGGAGGCAGAGAGCCTCTCTCACACTCACTCCCTCTCATCTCCCAGCGCAGGCATGAGGAGGCAGAGAGCTCTCTCACACACTCACTCACCTCCTCCCAGCGCAGGCATGAGGAGGCAGAGAGCTCTCTCACACTCACTCACTCTCATCTCCCCAGCGCCCAGGCATGAGGAGGCAGAGAGCTCTCTCACACACCACCACCTCATCTCCCAGCGCAGGCATGAGGAGGCAGAGAGCTCTCTCACACACTCACTCACTCTCATCTCCCAGCGCAGGCACGAGGGAGGCAGAGAGCTCTCACACACTCACTCACTCTCATCTCCCCAGCGCAGGCAGGGAGGCAGAGAGCTCTCTCACACTCACTCACTCTCATCTCCCAGCCCCCAGGCATGAGGAGGCAGACTCCTCATCTCCTCAGGCATGAGGACACTCACTCACTCTCATCTCCCAGCGCAGGCATGAGGAGGCAGAGAGCTCTCTCACACACTCACTCACTCTCATCTCCCAGCGCAGGCATGAGGAGGCAGAGAGCTCTCTCACACACTCACTCACTCTCATCTCCCAGCGCAGGCATGAGGAGGCAGAGAGCTCTCTCTCACACTCACTCACTCTCATGAGGAGGTCTGCCAGCACACTCCCGCTCACTCTGCTATTTTTATATTGCTGCTGCTGTTCAACCACAACATCAGTGAAAGCAAGCCAGCACAAATATAATGAACCACTTGAAAGACCAGTTACACACCTCACTGTGATGGAAAAGTCCCCCTACATCCAGCACATGTACAAATGGAAGTGTAACAGACCTGTGCATGTGACGTGTGTAAAGACAGACAGACAGACAGACAGGTCTGTCGTGAGGTCACTGGGGTTTATATTTGAGTGATTTAGTTTACAGCTGAATAAAATAAGATGAACAGATACAGTACTGAGGGCCACTACAATACCAAATTACTGACAGTTATATGACAGGTGGAACCTCCAAAAAACACCCACTGGAGTTCCAACCCTGCTGCATACCAAACCACACGACCCGGGACAGTTCACAGCAACAAACGCCACAAAGGGTCAATTTACAGCACAGCAACCTGCTGTCTACCAAACCAAAACCACATGACCTGGGACAGTTCACAGCAACAAACGTCACAAAGGGTCCATTCACAGGACAGCAACCTGCTGTCTACCAAACCACACGACCCGGGACTGCTCACAGCAACAAACGTCACAAAGGGTCCATTCACAGCACAGCAACCTGCTGCCGAGCAGAATGACTCATTTAGTTGAAGTCAGACTTAAAAACAGATTGAGACCCTTAAGAAAGGAGCAAAGAGCTTGTCATATAATTGCTAGAATGAGCGAACGCATCGTGTGAACTGCTGTAGGAGATGCACATATAAGCATGCGTTGCCATGGAGACCCAATCCACATATAGAAGGTGCTTCTGCCACTATACATTTATGAGACAATAAACCAACAGGTCTTTACTATCTGATTGGCTAGAAACCCAGTCATATTGTGGAAGACTGCATGGTTTTGAATAATCAATATTGTACATTCATTTGCGAGCCTAGTACACTAAAATATGAATATTTCCCAAAATGAGCCTGAGGGGGTTAGTTCACTTCATGGCCTGCTGAAACAAGTGCAGGAGCCAAGGACACACAAACAGGGAGAGTGACAGGAGCCCCTTAAAGAAACGTGCAGTGGTGTGATTGAGCCCCTTAAAGAAACGTGCAGTGGTGTGTTTGCATTGAGCCCCTTAAAGAAACGTGCAGTGGTGTGATTGAGCCCCTTAAAAAGTGGTGTGTGAAGTGCAGTGTGATTGAGCCCTTAAAGAAACGTGCAGTGGTGTGATTGAGCCCTTAAAAAGCGTGCAGTGGTGTGATTGAGCCCCTTAAAGAAACGTGCAGTGGTGTGATTGAGCCCCTTAAAGAAACGTGCAGTGGTGTGTTTGCATTGCCTGCTGACAACAGCACTCGACACACAATGATGGAAACAACAACATGAAACAAAACAACTTCCTGTTCCAGGATTGTGTTTACTGCTAAACATACTAAACAAAGGAAACGTTCAACCTGCAAATCAGTCCTATTGAAAAGATAGCATACAGAGGCCAAGCATCCCAAACACAACCCTTACATACAAAATAAAAACACGAAACTCAGTACTGTCACAAACACATATCCCTGCAGCACATCTTATTTAAATCCTTTCCTTTTAAAAAAATAAATAAAAAAGACATTCCCTTTCATTCCAATCCTGAAGCGATCAGCAGCCCTCTGTAAGGTGTGAACACACTTCCTTATACTGCACCCCCTCGCTCCAAAACAAGAAGCCACTGGCAGCGCGGCCTGATCAATCTTTCAGTCTAAACATGTCCACAAGTCCCATCGCTAACACGCACTCCCATCTCTTGTGTTTTGATTCTGTTCTGAAGAAAATCAATACGCTCCGTGCTAGTGTGTGTGTGAGAGAGAGAGAGACACACAGCTTACCTAAGCACAGAAAAGGGCATTGATAGAACAATGGAAGAGAAGTGAAGTGGAGGAAGATGGCTGGACACACACACACGACACACACACACACACACACACACACACACACACACACACACACAGCCCCCAGGACAGGGAAACATCACACACACACACACAGCCCCAGGACAGGGAAACATCACACACACACACACACACACACACACACACACACAGCCCCCAGGACAGGGAAACATCACACACACACACACACACACACACACACACACACACACACAGCCCCAGGACAGGGAAACATCACACACACACACACACACACACACACACACAGCCCCCAGGACAGGGAAACATCAGAGCCCTGCCGGCCCACACACACACGACACACACACAGCCTCCAGGACAGGGAAACATCACACACACACACACACACACACACAGCCCCCAGGACAGGGAAACACACACACACACACACACACACACACACACACACACACACACACACACAGCCCCCAGGACAGGGAAACATCACACACACACACACAGCCCCCAGGACAGGGAAACATCACACACACACACACACACACACACACACACACACAGCCCCCAGGACAGGGAAACATCACACACACACACACACACACACACACACACACACACACACAGCCCCCAGGACAGGGAAACATCTCACACACACACACACACACACACACACACACACACACACACACACACACAGCCCCAGGACAGGGAAACATCACACACACACACACACACACACACACACACACACAGCCCCAGGACAGGGAAACATCACAGCCACACACACACACACACACACACACAGCCTCCAGGACAGGGAAACATCACACACACAGCCCCAGGACAGGGAAACATCACACACACACACACACACACACACACACACACACACACACACACAGCCCCCAGGACAGGGAAACATCAGAGCCCTGCCGGCCCACACACACACAACACACACACAGCCTCCAGGACAGGGAAACATCACACACACACACACACACACACACACACAGCCCCTAGGACAGGGAAACATCAGAGCCCTGCCGGCCCACACACACACAACACACACACAGCCTCCAGGACAGGGAAACATCACACACACACACACACACACACACACACACACACACACACACACACACACACAGCCCCAGGACAGGGAAACATCACACACACACACACACACACACACACACACAGCCCCCAGGACAGGGAAACATCAGAGCCCTGCCGGCCCACACACACACGACACACACACAGCCTCCAGGACAGGGAAACATCACACACACACGACACACACACACGCACACACACAGCCCCTAGGACAGGGAAACATCACACACACACACACACACACACACCCCCAGGACAGGGAAAAACACACACACACACACACACACACACACACACACACACACACACACAGCCCCCAGGACAGGGAAACATCACACACACACTCACACACACACACACACACACACACACACACACACACACACACAGCCCCCAGGACAGGGAAACATCACACACACGACACACACACACACACACACACAGCCCCCAGGACAGGGAAACATCACACACACGACACACACACACACACACAGCCCCCAGGACAGGGAAACATCACACACACACACACACACACACACACACACACACACACACACACACACACACACACAGCCCCCCTGACAGGGAAACTTCAGCCACACAGACAGAGACACAGACAAGCCAGGAACAAGCTGCAGTTACCTTTCTGAAGAGAACAACTCAGAATTCACTGACATCAGCAGCTCAATCTTGCGCTTGGTTTCTGGAAAAATCTGGAAAAAAACCTAGCTGCTCCTGCCTTTAGCACGGCGCCTCCCTGTCCTTATAGTCAACTCCAGGAAACAACAACGACAACAACGGAAACAAAGAAACCACGAAAAACAGAAAAAAAATGAAACGAAAAAAACACGTCAAGAGACTAATAACAACCCCCCGCCCCTCACATTGAGCGGGCTGTGCTCGGGGCTTCATTTCCATAGGACTGGCTGGGTCTGCGTAGGCTGCTCCTCTCCAGAGAGGCTGATTCAGTGTCTGTGCATGGCAGAGCTGCTGTTCTCGCTGCTGCTGCTGCTGCTATTGCTGTTTCCAAGCCTGAATAAAAAACGCCCTGCAGCTCCCAGGCCTCCCTCCGTTCAGGGAAGCAGGAAGTACCACTGCCTTCTTATACTGGAGGGGTGGCTTCTCTCTGTGTGTTTCTGTTTGTGTGCTTTTGGCTTGTCCCTCCCTCCTCCACTCCTCCTCCACTCCCCCTCCCTCTCACTGGCTTGTCCCTCCCTCCTCCACTCCCCCTCCCTCTCACTGGCTTGTCCCTCCCTCCTCCACTCCCCCTCCCTCTCACTGGCTTATCCCTCCCTCCTCCACTCCCCCTCCCTCTCACTGGCTTGTCCCTCCCTCCCCCTCCCTCTCACTGGCTTGCCCCTCCCTCCTCCTCCTCCCTCTCGCTGGCTTGCCCCTCTTCCTCCTCCTCCCTCTCGCTGGCTTGCTCACTCTGATGCAGACGCTCTCTGTCGCAGCAGATGGACTAATCATTATACATCAGGGAGCAGGAGAGCTGGACCTTGAAAAGAGGCACGGAGGAAGTAGGCTGCCGACTGTCCCACTCTCTCCTTGACCTCAGACTAACTCCTCAAGGTGCCTCCTCCCTGCACAGTACAACCTCAGGGGAGCCTGACCCACACATTACCTTGTACTCAGAGTGACCCCCAAGCCCAGGGGAGCCTGACCCACATTACCTTGTACTCAGAGTGACCCCCCCAAGCCCAGGGGGAGCCTGACCCACACATTACCTTGTACTCAGAGGACCCCAAGCCCAGGGGAGCCTGACCCACACATTACCTTGTACTCAGAGTGACCCCAAGCCCAGGGGAGCCTGACCCACACATTACCTTGTACTCAGAGTGACCCCCAAGCCCAGGGGAGCCTGACCCACACATTACCTTGGATCCCTTGTTTATACCTGCCGCCGCTGGATTGGTGTTCTCTACCCGCCGCCCACGCTACTCCACTACTCCGCCGCTCCACTGGCTCCGATCACCGCCGCATCCAGTTCAAGACTCTTGTACTAGCCTACAGATGCCTTGATCAGACTGCACCCAGCTACCTCCAGAACCTCATCTCTCCCTACACCCCCCACTCGACCTCCGCCTCCGCCTGCACTAGAAGACTGGCTCCACCTCCGCCACGCTCCCCTGCCTCCCGAGCCCGCTCCTTCTCCTCCCTTGCTCCGCAGTGGTGGAACGACCTTCCCTACAGATGTCAGGACTGCCCAGTCCCTGACCACCTTCCGGCGCCTCCTTAAGACTCACCTCTTCAAACAGCACCTGTAGAACTCCTCTGTTTGTATCCTGGGACACTATCACCCTTCATTTAAATATGCTTTATTTTGCTCTTATCTGCCGCCTATTTTACTGCATTTAATCCTGTACTTCAGAATATTGTAATCTGCCAAGTGTTTAATCTGTAGTATTTTGTACTTAATCATATCCTGATGTAACTATCACTATTTAATCATATCCTGATGTAACTTTCACTATTATCTGCTGTATTATTGAATTGTGGTTTGTCACACTTGAGAATTATTGTATTTCTTGTTTTTATTGTATGACTTATATTGTAACACTTGAATGTATTTGTATTTGCTTGCGATTGTAAGTCGCCCTGGATAAGGGCGTCTGCTAAGAAATAAATAATAATAATAATAATACCGCTGATTGTTTGAGCCGAGTGGGAAGCACAGAAGATTCATCTAATGCTTTCTGTTCATGTGCTCATTTATTTATGTACTTTGTCCACAGCGCACAGTTTCCTCCGGCACAGGACACCACCGTTAGGTCTCAGCAGTTAAACAACCACAAGAAAACAAGAACTCAGCTTCCCAAAGCAGTACAGCGAGTCCACGTCTCCGTGAGCTAGGATTCAAAGCTAGCTTTCCGAAGCAGTACACTACACTAGAGTCTGAATCCTGCACAACGTACTGTACCTCCCAGAGCAGCTCCCTCAGCCTACTGCACTGCTGCTGCCCAGGGAGAAGGCAGCACGCCCTGTGTCCTGGCTTCTTATTCCCACGGTTCCTGTGCGTCTCCCGTATGGTGTCCCTGTGTCCTGGCTTTTTATTCCCCTGTTCCTGGCTTTTATGGTGTCCCTGTGTCCTGGCTTCTTTATTCCCCGGTTCCTGGTGTCCCTGTGTCCTGGCTTCTTATTCCCATGGTTCCTGTGTGTGTCTCCAGTATGGTGTCCCTGTGTCCTGGCTTCTTATTCCCACGGTTCCTGTGCGTCTCCAGTATGGTGTCCCTGTGTCCTGGCTTTTTATTCCCACGGTTCCTGTGCGTCTCCCGTATGGTGTCCCTGTGTCCTGGCTTCTTATTCCCACGGTTCCTGTGCGTCTCCCGTATGGTGTCCCTGTGTCCTGGCTTCTTATTCCCACGGTTCCTGTGTGTGTCTCCAGTATGGTGTCCCTGTGTGCTGCCTCCTCACTGGGACATGCTTCCCTCAGACACAGCACTGTGCTGGTGGAGATCCACACAGAGCCGTTTCCTCTTCAGGCTCAAAGGTTTGGTCCTCAGTGCTAGAACACACGGCTGCTCTCACTCAATATAATCCAATTATTTCTGATGATATGTGCTTGTACAGTACAGTGCCTAATAATGAAGAGAACTGCCAGGAGCTTGCTTCAGGACCAGATATTCAGAGAGGTCGTGACATGAGCTTGTGTGAAAACAACAAACTCATCACAGGCTTTGGAGTAAAATAATCACCCCACGGCTCTGTGTGTATATTATATCTATTTCCTGAATATGTTTTTGTTTTGTTTTCACAGAGCTGCACCCCTGTTGGCATCCTTGCTGTTTCAGATTCAGGGGTTTCAGTAATAGCTGCTGCTGTGGCCGCAGTGTCCTCTGGGAGGACCTGAACCTTTCAAAGCAGCTGCCTTTAACATCCCTGCCTGGCCCCACACCCTGACCTGCGCAGCCACACGCACTGCACTGCAAAGCGAGAGCAGCACAAGAAAGCTTTCCAATGGCTCTACTTCTTCCAAATAGGAGGCCACAGAGCAAGCTGTGCAGTGTCTCCCTGGCTCGCAGTATCCCCTCACCCCGCCCCAGGCAACACAAACCCACTGAAATCTGGCACTGGCCCCCCTCTTTCTCTATGAGGCCTCACACGTGCAATTAGACGCAGTTAGAAGCAGAAAGGAGGAATTACATCTTTAAATAAAATCTGGAGTTGCTTTAATCAGAAAACATTGCAGCTTTAAGCCTTACAGCTGCATGTATTTTTCTGATAACAAGCTGAAACTCAGAGCAGCTGATTCAAATTCCGCGGCGTTCTGAGACACGGGGGAGGGGTGGAGCCCGCAGCACAAACAAACAAAAGGCAGGCAGTCTTCCCAGCGACAGCGTGTGGAAGCGACATCGTGGGAGAAGTACAGCGCAGTTAGAAGCAGTTGAAAGCAGGTTGACAGCTGCAGAGGCTAAACTGAACTTCCCAAAAAAAAAAAAAAAAAATGGTCAAGCCAGTAATCTGTGAGAACTGCATGATGCGGGAAATCCGAGAAAACCCAACAGAGCTCAACCAAGTTTGTGTAAAGTGCTGCACGATCCAGGACTTGCTTCAGCAATTAAGCCTGCTTGAAAAGGAGCTGGAGGAAATGAGACAGCAACAGGAGCTTGAGGAGCTGACACACCCACAATTCATGGAAGTCTGCACCCCTAGCAGACTGAAAGACACCAGGGAGATGGAAGAGAGTCGAAACAGCTGGGTTCAGACAGGCAGAAGCAGGGAAAAAAAGAAACTTCGTCAAACACAACCACCAGAAATCCAAACATCCAACAAATTTGAGCCACTTCAACATTTAGATGATCAAAACCACCATCAAGAGAATGAAAGGAACAACATCCAGGACCCTATAAACAGTGCTGGCCAGGCAGCAAAAGAAAACATGAGTGCTGTGCCAGGAGGTCAGCAAATCAAGGAGAACGTGGACAGGCTCATAGAACAAATTCAAAATGATTCAAATCAAAAATGCATGGAAGAGACAGGCCAAGATCCTGCAAAACAAATTCAGAGCTAGGAAGGAAATTAAAAGACAAGACCAAACTGTGGTATTTTCTGGGATACTGGGGAGCCTTGCAAAGGACCACATGGACAGCTGGAAAAAAATGCATGGCTGAAAAATGACACAGGAAGGCTTCACCTTTCTTGAACATTGGAGCAACAACAAGGACTATCTATATAGGTGGGACGGACTGCACTTAAACAGAAAAGGGAACCAATCTACTCGGAGAAAGGATCCTTGAGGAGGTCTAGAAGCATTTAAACTAGAAAGGAAGGGGAAAAAAAAAAAACTGAAGGAAGGGAGACCACATCAAAACAAGGGCCATTGACCCAGGTAAGACAACTATTAAATGGATTTATCTTAATGCTAGAAGTCTCAGAAACAAAATGTTAGAACTTGAAGCTACTGCACTAACAAGTAACTACGATGTGATAGGTGTTACAGAAACTTGGTTGTCTGAGAGTGATGGAGACGATAATATAATATTAGTGGGTACACACTGTATAGGAAAGACAGGCAGGACAGAAGAGGCGGAGGGGTAGCGCTAGACATAAGAAATAGTCTTCAAGCCCAGGTGTTAAATCAGGACAAAGAAAACAATGCAGAATCAATATGGGTCAGAATAATGGACACAAATTCAAAGGGCATAATAATAGGAGCATGCTATAGACTGTCAAATTCAGACGCTGAGCAAAATAATGTGTTATACAATGACATTAGAAATGCGTGTAGAAAAGGAGAAGCCATACTAATGGGGGATTTCAACTTCCCCCATATAAAATGGGAAAACCCAATGGGGGAACAAATTTTAATAGAGAAAACTGTAACATTGCATGCATTCAAAAAGACCTCATGGAAAATTGAAATGGTGGAAATGACAAATGACTGCTTCCTAACATAAAATTTGTCAAGGCACCGACTAGAGGGGAGGCATGCCTTGATTTAGTCTTTTTCAAATAATGAAGACAGAATAACTAAAACAGAGGTCAGAGAGCCATTGGCAAACTCAGACCACAACATGGTCTCGTTTGAAGTATTTTTTAAAAAAACCCCAAAAGGAATAAAGACTGAAGGTTTACAATTTTAGAAAAGCAAACTATGAAGGTATGAAACAGAGACTAACAGAAGTAGATTGGAGTAAAATAGAGAAAACATCCACAGAAAAAGGATGGCTGTTTTTTTAAAATGTAGTACTAGAGGCACAAAACAATTACATCCCAAAAAGTAGACAAATCTAAATCTAAAACAAAATGGCCAAAATGGTTTAATAGATCAATTTAAAAAAAATATTCAGCGAAAAAAGGCACTTTCAGAGCGTTTAAAAGGGACCAAAAACAAAGTACACAGAAAGAGTACTTGGAACTGCAAACACAAGTCAAAAGGAAGTTTGAAAGGCCAAGAGAGAGATAGAAATCAATATTGCTAAGGGGGGCTAAAACCAATTCCAAAATGTTTTTCCAATATTATAACAGCAAGAGAACATTCAAAGAGGAGGTTAAATGTCTAAGAGACACAAATGGCAAAATCACAGATGAAAAAAAAATAGCAAATATATTAAATGATTACTTTTCACAGGTTTTTTACAAAGGAGGACACGGACAACATGCCCCACATGTCAACCTGTTCCTATCCAGTTTTAAATAACTTTAGCATAACAGAGGCAGAAGTGTTAAAGGGACTAGGAGCTCTTAAAATAAACAAATCCCTGGGCGGATGAGATCCTCCCAATAGTACTCAAAGAAATGAAAGAAGTTATTTACAAACCGCTAACCAAGATCATGCAACAGTCTCTTGACACAGGGGTTGTGCCGACAGACTGGAAAAATTGCAAACGTAATACCGATCCACAAAAAGGGAGACAAAACTGAACCAGGTAACTACAGACCAATAAGCCTGACTTCTATTATATGTAAACTTATGGAAACTATAATAAGATCCAAAATGAAAATTACCTATATGGTAACAATATCCTGGGAGACAGTCAGCATGGTTTTAGGAAAGGGAGATCATGTGTCTAACTAACCTACTTGACTTTTTTTTGAGGATGCAACATTGAAAATGGATAACTGCAAAGCATCAGAACGACATGGTTTATTTAGATTTCCAGAAAGCTTTTGACAAAGTCCCTCAAAAAGATTAATTCTCAAACTGGGAGGGATTCAAGGAAATGCATGCACATGGATTAGGGAGTGGTTAACATTTAGAAAACAGAAAGTACTGATTAGAGGAGAAACCTCAAAATGGGCGAGGTAACCAGTGGTGTACCACAGGGATCAGTATTAGGTCCTCTGCTATTCCTAATCTACATTAATGATTTACATTCTGGTATAGTAAGCAAAATTTGCAGACGACACAAAAATAGGGGTGGCAAACAATGTTGCAGCAGCAAAGGTCATTCAAAAATGATCTAGACAGCATTCTGAATTGGGCAGACACATGGCAAATGACATTTAATAGAGAAAAAAAGTATTGTAGGCAATAAAAAGTTCATTATATTATCATATGGCAGGCAATGAAGGGAAATGAAAAATGACCTAGGAGCATTATAAATATCAGCTATGGGTGTTACTGGGGGGGGGAATATTGTGGGAACTGTTGAATTTAAAAAGGGACCTAATGGAGTTTACAATAAATTAGTAAGATTTGACCTCAGAAATGTCTTCATCTAGACAATGTGGGGAAGCTATAAAAAAGGCCAACAAGATGCTGAAGGATATATTGTGAGAAGTGTTCAAAATTAAAATCAATGGGAAGTAATGTGAAAAAACTTTACAATGCATTAGAAAATAAGACCTCACCACAGAAAAAGAATATTGGCACAAAACAATTACACACCAGTTCTGCTTGAACCTAAAATGGGTTTGTTACTAAAAAAAGGATATTGCTACTCTTGTTTCTAGAAAGAGTGCAAAGAAGAGCAACCAGAATTATCCGGGTTTAAAAAAGGCATGTCATATGCAGACAGGCTCAAAAAGAATTGAATCTATTCAGTCTTGAACAAAGAAGACCATGCATGGTGATCTGATTCAAGCATTCAAAATAAAAAAAGGTATAGACAGTGTCAACCCAGGGGACTACTTTGACCTGCAAATGTTCTTAATCCAAAAAAGAAACAAGGACCAGGGTCATAAATGGAGATTAGATAAAGGGCATTCAGAACAGAAAATAGGAGGCACTTTTTTTTACAAACAGAGAATTGTGAGGTCTGGAACCAACTCCCCAGTAATGTTGTTAGGAAGCTGCACCCTGGGGTCCTTCAAGAAGCTGCTTGATGAGATTCTGGGATCAATAAGTTACTAACAACCAAAGCTTCAGCAAGATGGGCTGAATGGCCTCCTCTCACAGCAAATGAAATTTTGTAAACTTTCTTATGTTCTAATGTTCTTAATGAACCGGAGAGGACTCAGCCCACAATGCAGAAACAGGTACATGGAAAACATGAAGTCTGGATAAACGATGAGAGGACAGGTTACACCAAACCAGCCACTTTTTATGATGGGCTCTGTGGTATTCCTGTCTACAAGGCACATAGAAAGACAAATCACATCTTCCTGCTACAGTTTCGTTATTTATTGTTCTATCCATCTATAACAGAAAAGCACTGTGCAATAAAAAGCTGAACAGCCAGTC
>CM072668.1:70881163-70936054 GCA_036884735.1 Huso huso
CTATTCCACTACATTCCATTATTACCCTCCACCACTATATGTGTTTCTTGTTTCTTTCCACCATGTCCATCTACTATATTCTTTATCTTATCTGGTAAAATCACCTTTATTTTATTATCTACTTGTTTATTTATATCTTGTCTTCTTCATTCCATCCACCTAAGAACAAAGCGTCTCTTTCTTTCCACTCTTCCACCACTATACAACATTATACTCCATTTCATCCATTTCTCAATTCCACAATTCTAACACTCCATTTCTTCATTATTTCCTGGCTTCGTCCCATGTTCGTGTCATCCATCCCACCATCCACTCCATTCCATTGTTTCCTGCACTATTCCATTCATCCCTTCCACTCTCCACCACCACTCTCCTTCCATCTCCACACACTGCCTCCTCCCAGCCTCCTCTCACCACTACCACACGCCCCTCCGCTCTCACCATTACACCACACTGCCTCCCTCCCAGCCCCTCCCTCTCACCACTACACCACACTGCCTCACAGCCAGCCCCTCCCCCTCACCACTACACCACCTGCCCTCCTCCCAGCCCCTCCACTCTCACCATTACACCACACTGCCTCCTCAGCCCCTCCACTCTCACCACTACACCACTGCCTCCCTCCCAGCCCCTCCCTCTCACACCACACTGCCTCCCTCAGCCCCTGCTCTCACCACTACACCACACTGCCTCCTCCCAGCCCTCCGCTCTCCACTACCACACTGCCTCCCTCCCAGCCCCAGCCCCCCTCACCACTGCCTCTCTAGCCCTCTCACCACTCTCACCACACTGCCTCCCTCCCAGCCCCTCCCTGCTCTCACCACCCACCCACACTGCCTCCTCCCTCCGCTCTCACCACTACACCACACTGCCTCCCTCCCAGCCCCTCCGCTCTCTCACTACACCACACTGCCTCCCTCCCAGCCCCTCAGCTCTCACCACTACACCACACTGCCTCCTCCCAGCCACTCAGCTCTAACCACTGAACCACACTGCACTAGCCCCTCACACCTCTATCCACTACACCAGTGGTTTGAACCTTTTCATCTAAGTACCAGAGCTTCCAGCAGGAGCACCAGTTGTACCAGTAACTATGTGCAATCTTAAACTGCTGTTGTAAAACCAAACCTACCCCAGCTTTGTTGTGTCTGTACTGTTTGTTGCTGAATGGTTAATCTATGGTTAATCTATGCAACCCGATGACTGCGTTTACCTCAGCATATTTTTAAACAGTTAACTTGGCATTAGTGACCGCACCTTTAATTGTGTCCGGTTGTAATATGGAGACTGCATGCTGCAGCTCCATGCTCAGTGTTAGTGAAGTCTCGA
Source organism: Huso huso (assembly GCA_036884735.1). Lineage (NCBI taxonomy): Eukaryota > Metazoa > Chordata > Actinopteri > Acipenseriformes > Acipenseridae > Huso > Huso huso. The sequence continues at coordinate 70,882,493 of CM072668.1, forward strand.
TGATCTGACAGCATGCTGCAGCATGCTCAGTGTTAGTGAAGTCCCTGACAGCATGCTGCAGCTCCCATGCTCAGTGTTAGTGAAGTCCTGATCTGACAGCATGCTGCAGCTCCACATGCTCAGCTCCATGCTCAGTGTTAGTGAAGTCCTGATCTGACAGCATGCTGCAGCTCCCATGCTCAGTGTTAGTGAAGTCCTGATCTGACAGCATGCTGCAGCTCCCATGCTCAGTGTTAGTGAAGTCCTGATCTGACAGCATGCTGCAGCCTCCCCCATGCTCAGTGTTAGTGAAGTCCTGATCTGACAGCATGCTGCAGCTCCCATGCTCAGTGTTAGTGAAGTCCTGATCCGACAGCATGCTGCGCTCCATGCTCAGTGTTATTGGGGGTGCGATCCTGACCCGGCATGCCACGCTCCCATGCTCAGTGTTAGTGAAGTCCTGATCTGACATGCTGCAGCTCCCATGCTCAGTGTTAATTGGGTCTGATCTCTGACAGCATGCAACACACACAGCTCTTATGATTACATGGTACTGTTTATTTTTCAGTAAAGCTTCATTTAAATTGAGTTTGTTCTGCTATATTCACGATAAAAGCACACCACAGCAAGCACAGTGTCATATTTTTAGATATTCATTTTAATCGGAGAGCTACATTTTGTGAATGGCGTTTTTTTTTGTTGCAATCAAGTAAGCTTTTGCATTTCATTTGAATTCTTCATTTCAGTTTTATTTCTCAGCAGTACACTTCCTAATCACTGAACCCAAGTATTTCTGTCGTTAAAATGGTCAATTTGAGAAAAACGTTTTCCCTACAACAACTGACCCTGCTTTAGTACAAAACCCAGCTACATACTGTTACATTACGGTAACGGTGCTCTGACACTACCGCGTTTCTTTTTTGGCTGAAGATATTATCAGCTCATCATCTAACTGGGGAAGCTGCTGCACAACGAAACCATCCTTAAACCGTGAAGGTAAACAATGTAACTAAATCATAATTATCTGGGATGCAAGGCGCAACAGGCTAAAACAAATCAATTCTGTTGATTCAAAGCTTATTTAGTCACTCTACCATTTGACTGGCGAAAATTTTGGTTACCATAGCTCTTCATTAAAATAATGACTAAGTTTTCATAGCATTTTGTTAATGGCACAAGTGAAACACACAAAAACCTAAGTGTATTATTTTTAGTTTTTCCGCTGTTCTTGTGCTACATTTTAAATGCAACTGTTCATTTAAAAGCTACATTTTAAAAACTACTTCTCGCGACACATTTGTCACCATCCTAACTGCTCCAAGAAAACTGAGGTTCCATGTTCACTGAGTGTTCCAGCACCTCTCAACACTAAAGCATTTAGTTCCATCAAATTGTTACCATCCTTCCAGCACTTCAGTTCATTAAAACATGTGAGATCGTTTTTATATACAGACCAACATCATGTCGCATTCTAAATATTGACACATGCTTTTTAAAAAAGAGACAGCATTTTGTGCCTATTTCGAAAAACATTATGCCCCATCATTATTTCTCATTTCTCTGTGATTCAGTGGTACAGACAGATTGATACATTCCAATGGTGTGATTGGGGGAGTGTTTTGATTGAGGAATCATATCATCATAAACACCACCTGCCGGGTCGGCATCAGTGGCAAGCCCACTCAATGCCCAGCACTGGTACACATACCACTGGCTGAAACCAGCACTACACCACACTGCCTCCTCCCAGGTCCCACACAGAAGCCTGAATCTCTGCCTGATCACCACAGTGAAGTGGTTTCCCTGCAGCTCCCCCAGTTTCAAGGGTGTTTCTGGTGCAACGAGAAGTTCTAGCTTGGGGTTCATCAGGCACGTGTTGGAGGTGAGAAAGTCTCTGAGCAGTGATCCTGAGAGAGAGAGAGAGAGAGAAAGAAAGAGAGAGAGTTTCTAGATTAGAGAGAGAGAGAGAGAGAGAGAAAAGAGAGAGAGGACCATCCAAATGGGCTGCATGTTTCCTAGATTTATATACTGTTTGAAAAAAAGCAGGACCATCAAATGGAGTTTATTTTAACTAAATACCAAATATTATATACTAATTTTGATTTTTTCAATACACTATTGGATTTGTACCGAATGCAAAAGCACTGAGCACAACTGAAAAGCAACCTGAAAGCTACCCCTGCAGACTGATAAGAGAAAAACAAGAAATCCAAGCATGCTGTTATTCTACAGTGCAGGAGAATGAACTGAAGGAATACTTACTTTGCACAACAATCCTCTGGACGGTGATAAGCCTCTTTGTCTTGGTCTCATGTAGGAAATGAGGTTCGGCTTTATTCTGCAGGATGCAAAGCGATTTGTCATTAGAAGTGGAACTCTGTGCCCACACGGTCACAGAATCCCCTGATCAAATATGCTGCTGCTGTGTTCCTCCCCTCAGCAAGGCAAGTAAAACCAACTTTTACTTTTGTGAACTCTGTACCCAAATAAAATCCCTGATCACCAGCAGAGATGCTGCTCCCCATATTCCTCCCCAGCAAGGCAAGCCACGGCACCAACTTCTATTTGAACTTGTACCCAATGTCACAGAATCCCTGATCACCAACAGAAATGCTGCTGCCCATCCTCCCTCAGAAGGCAAGCACTGCAACTGCATCTTACTCCCTTTGAACTCTGTACCCACACAGTCAAAGAATCCTGATCACCAGCAAGGATAATGAACTCCCTCAGGAATGCACTTACACCAACTAGCAAATCTTTGTGAACTCTGTACCCACACAGTCACAGGTTCCCATCACCAGAAATGATGTTGCTGCTTTATCTCCAGGATGGCAAAACGGCACCAACTTTACTCCCTTTGAACTCTGTACCACAGTCACAGAATCCCTGATCACCAGCAGAGATGCTGCTGCTGTGCATCTCCTCCCTCAGGCAAGCACGGCACCAACTTCTTACTCCCTTTGTGAACTCTGTATCCACACAGTCACAGAATCCCTGATCACCAGCAGAGATGCTGCTTTATCTCCTCCTCAGCAAGGCAAGCAACGGCACCAACTTACTCCCTTTGTGAACTCTTGTACCCACACAGTCACAGAATCCCTGATCACCAGCAGAGATGCTGCTGCTGTGCATCTCCTCCTCAGCAAGGTAAGCGGCACCAACTTTACCCCTTTGTGAACTCTGTATCCACACAGTCACAGAATCCCTGATCACCAGCAGATGCTGCTGCTGTCATCTCCTCCCTCAGCAAGGCAAGCACGGCACCAACTTCTTACTCCCTTTGTGAACTCTGTATCCACACAGTCACAGAATCCCTGATCACCAGCAGAGATGCTGCTGTGCATCCCCTCCCTCAACAAGGCAAACGGCACCAACTTCTTGCCCTTTGGCCAACTCTGTACCCACACACAGTCACAGAATCCCTGATCACCAGCAGTAGAGATGCTGCTGTGCATCTCCTCCCTCAGCAAGGCAACCCAATGCACCAACTTCTTACTCCCCTAGAACTCTGTATCCACAGCTTCACAGAATCCCTGATCACCAGCAGAGAGATGCTGCTGTGCATCTCCTCCTCAGCAAGGCAAGCACGGCACCAACTTCTTACTCCCTTTGGAACTCTGTACCCACACAGTCACAGAATCCTGATCACCAGCAGAGATGCTGCTGCCAGCATCTCCTCCCTCAGCAAGGCAAGCACGGCACCAACTTCTTACTCCCTTTGTGAACTCTGTGCCCACACAGTCACAGAATCCCTGATCACCAGCAGAGATGCTGCTGCTGTGCATCTCCTCCTCAGCAAGGCAAGCACGGGCACCAACTTCTTACTCCTTTGTGAACTCTGTATCCACACAGTCACAGAATTGATCACCAGCAGAGATGCTGCTGCAGCATCTCCTCCCTCATCAAGGCAACCACGGCACCAACTCCCCTTTGAACCTTTCCTCCACAGTCAGAATCCCTGATCACCAGCAGAGATGCTGCTGCTGTTGCATCTCCCTCCCTCAGCCAAGGCAAGCACGGCACCAACTTCTTACTCCCTTTGTGAACTCTGTATCCACACAGTCACAGAATCCTGATCACCAGCAGAGATGCTGCTGTTGTGCATCTCCTCCCTCAGCAAGGCAAGCACGGCACCAACTTACTCCCCTAGAACTCTGTATCCACACATTCATGAATCTGATCACCAGCAGAGATGCTGCTGCTGTGCATCTCCTCCTCAGCAAGGCAAGACGGCACCAACTTTACTCCCTTTGTGAACTCTGTATCCACACAGTCACAGAATCCCTGATCACCAGCAGAGATGCTGCTGTGCATCTCCTCCTCAGCAAGGCAAGCAACGGCACCAACTTCTTACTCCCTTTGTCAAGGCATTAAATTATTTATTTTCTCCCCGTTACTTTAGAAACAAACATAAAAAACAAAAGGTATTGTATTAAACACATTTAACATTTCTGGAGTAAAAGAGATTCACATTTTAATTTAAATTTGATATTTCAAGTATTGTTATTCACAGCCAGAATCCAGACTGCTTCCATGCTTGTTTGAATGATTGGTATGTAATAATTACAAATGTGTGGTTGTGGGATGTCGCCAACGTCTTGTCTTCTACTGCCCAGTGACGATATCCTCTTGCAATTATATCATGGCTAGGTCATTTCAAATTATAAACAAGAAAAAAGACAATATCCTACATGAGTTTAATAAGACACACCTGAGCTTGTTTTCATATACACAACTGCAATTATATCATACAAGAACATTGTACAGAGTCATGAGGTCATTTCACCACAATGTATAAACAAAAAAATGATGTCATTTATGACCCCTCCTCACTATACCTGTGCATTGGCAAGTCTCCAGACCTTTGCATCTGTAGATTCTCCCATCCCCCCATGCAATCAAGCAGAGCAGAGCTGAAAACCCCTTCACAAATGCCCATAAATGGTCATATTTGCTCTCACTCTTTAATATTGAGACAGACCCCTGTATTCCAAATACCCCCACCTAAACTCTGTGCTCAATATCTCTCCATTGTCTCATTCCAAATATTAATATGGACTATCATCCCTGAAATGAAAGCTCCTGTGTCTCATTCCATCCCCTGAAATGCAAATGTCCTGAGATATCGCCATGGCTATGCCATTGAAATGAACAGGAGGGCAATCCTCCTTATTGTGCAACATGGGAATTACAACACTGACATATCCCATACCGAGACAGACTCGGTGGATTGCTCTCAGCAGGCCAGTGTGCAGACCTTGCAATACATGAATAAAGCCGGGCAGCCTTGCCTGAGGAACTTGAGAGCTGCGTTGATGGCCTCCATGGTGTCCTTGTTCTCCTTGTAGAGGTGCAGTGGCAGAAATTCCCTCTGCTCTTAGGCCACGAGTGCTTCCTGGGGCTTTGGAGTCAGAGAGAGACACGAGGCATTCTTTACTCATTCTGCACTCAACCCAGCCCTAGAGACCTCCCTTACAGCCCTCTACTGCAAGCACTCCACACTAACTGGAACCTGACCTCTGTGTGTGTGTGTGTGTGAGTCTGTACATCTCACAAAGTGTCACACTTCAACCTTCTTGATAATTCAATTATTTAATTATAAATGAAATACGATCAGAAGCTAGAAATCAGTCTGGTGTGTTTAGGGATACCTTCTCTCACAGGACACCCTTGGACACGTCTCAATGGGAACATGGTGTTTGAGGCTCTGCTTCCTCTCCAGCAGGGTACATGCCTCCCTGCCTCCACCCTCCCCACCCCGTTCCCCAGCCCGGCCTGGTGCCATCTCATTACTCAGAGCAGAGGCAGGCGACTCTTACCTGGTGCAGTTCGAGCTCTGTCCAACCAGAGAACAGCAAAAGGAGCACAAAACAGTGTTACTGAGGTTAATTATAATTCACTGAGAGTCAGTGTGCCAGAAGCAAACTAAAACAATTATAAAGGGAGGTTCTGATAGCATGCGATGAGGAGTCGGGGAATAATGTCGAGCTCAACTTTTCTGTGCAGCAGAGAGGAAACTACACTGAATGCAAATGTTTTTTTATTTGAACAGCCACTAGAGTTTTCTGTAGCGTCTGGGATACAACTCCTGCTCATACAGTAGTTATGTGAGGGCAATTTCCCAAATTCATTAACTACGACCGCATTTAACATTCATTTATATTATTGCTAAAAGAGAATAAGTTGATGTTGTTGACTGCTGCATTGTGTGGTAGTGGAAGAAGTCTGTGTGTGCTTGTATCTGACCATCAGGATATCTGCTTGGGGAGCTCAGCACAAGTGAACGCCCAGAGGAGGGAGGTCTGTGATGGATCTGCAGGTCTGGGATCTTCATCTATCCCAAAACAGTGCAAGACCCAAGTCCACATGTCTGCTTGGAGAGGTTCAGCCCTCCCAGCCCAGCAAAGTGCATTACAGAATATTAATGCACAAAGAGCATACTGACTTTGGCATTAAATTGGAACTAGATTACCTGAAAAGCAAACCCAACCAAATATACATGGGATCTTTAGTCTGCCAAACACATTTGATTCTGTTAAAACAGAGCAATGAACAAAAAGCCTCCATAGGCTTCATTTCACCCTTCAAGTAGCAGACAAGGTGCACAGGGTGAACAGAACAGACACACAGCACAGAATCAGGAACCCCACAGTGAACAGAACAGAATCCTCCCAGCCCCATCGAGATGGGACAGTGAACAGACCATGTACAGCAGTCAGAGCCAGAACATTGAGACAGCACAGTGAACAACAGAACCGTATACAGAATGCAGAAACAACAGAGCACAACAGAGATAGAACATGGACATTAAACAGCACAGGAACTAGAATTACCTGAAAGCAAGAACAACAGAATACACTTACAGCACATATTGAAGAGAGTTTTATCTGTCTGCCACACAGACACATTTGATTCTAGTTCAAACACACAGACACCTACATTTGAGCAGAATCAGAACAAGAAGCCTCCATAGACACAGAATCAGAGCAGTTCACAGAGACAGCACAGTGACCCCGCGTCAAGACAAGGTCAGAACAAAAACAGAGAGCACAGTGAACAGAACACAGACACAGTACAGTGAACAGAACACACAGACAGCACAGTGAACAGAACACACAGACACAGAATCAGAGCCAGAGAGCGTTACAACAGAGACAGCACAATGAACAGAACACAGACACCGTGCCACCGTACAGCACAGAATCAGAGCCAGAGAGCTCTGAGAAGGAAAGGTTTCTCTTACTGTTTTTGGGGCAGCACGTGGGTGAGTGGATTTCAGAGACAGAGTGAAAAGGTATTTGGCTCACTACAAGTACCGCCTGTACCTGCCAGTGCTTTCTTCCGCAGCGTGGTGAGGCCACAATGAACCTCGTCCTTCCGCTCCCTCGGTCTTTTTGTCTCCAGCCCGGGAACAGAGACTTCACTGCCTGGTGCAGCAGAGTGCGCTTCTCTTTAGTGTCCTCCAGGACCTGAGGGACAGGAACAGAGAGACAGGGATATAGACACACTACACAGCCTGGAGCAGTGAGGGGTGCGCTCTTCCTAGAAGGGGATGTTTAAATTCACAATAATTCTTACAAGACTGGCCACCCAATGAAGGCAGTGCATCAGAACAAAGGCCCCCTCCCTGCTCTGTCACTGCCTGCTCCTCCTCCTCCTCTCCCCTGGAGGCTGAGACCCCCCCCTCACCTCCAGGACACAGTCTCTCCTTGTTCTTGAAATGCTGCAGATCCTCCAGCTGCTTTTTCTGCTCCTCAGTCAGCACCTCCGACACATCCAGAGGAGGGTCCTGGGAGACGACAGCAGCATCACACAGCATGCATGCTCTCTGCAAACACGCATTGCAGGGTAAAAGCATACACTGTGCACTCAAACTAACCCAGCTTCCTGGCCGCATTGAAACCCAGTGGTTAAATAGGTGGCTGCAACTAGAGGTCGTTGACTCATTGTAGTGACCCTGAGTAAGTCACTTAACCTCCTGTGTTCGGGATGTTGACTCTGCATTACTAATCCCCTTCACTTCACCAAATAAACTGTATTACTACTGCACCTACTGTTCTCCCGCAGCACTGGCTTTCACTCCACAAACAGTCCTTCCCTTGGCCTTCACAAACCTGTCAACCCTGTGTACTGCTCTACGAACTGATCCTCCTGTCGCAGGGGGGAGATCAGGCCAGCACAGTGGCCATGCTTCCTTGTTCTTATGCAACCCTTTTCATTCCAGTCTAGCCCAGTCCTGTCCCACATCACCCAGCCTGACATTAGCTAGCAAAGTCTCACCTCTGAATCCACAGGCACAGACAGGTCGTCCAGATGCAAAATTGTGCCATCTTTACTGATCTCATGAACCACAAAGTCTGAGTACCTGAGAACACAAACGTGACCAGTTAAGAGATTGACAGGGCCTCCAGAGACAGCATTACCTTGCATTATAGAGGATCACCACAGAGGGAGCTCACTTGTTTGTATTATAGAGGATCACCACAGAGGGAGCTCACTTGTTTGCATTATAGAGGATCACCACAGAGGGAGCTCACTTGTTTGCATTATAGAGGATCACCACAGAGGGAGCTCACTTGTTTGCATTATAGAGGATCACCACAGAGGGAGCTCCTTGTTTGCATCAGGATCACCAGAGGAATGTCACTTGTTTGTATTTTAGAGGATCACCACAGAGGGAGATCTCAAAACTGGTTTGGTATTCAGAGGATCCCACAGATGGTTAGCAGCACCTGTTTGTATTAAAGGATCACCACAGAGGGAGCTCACTGTTTAATTATATTCATCACCACAGAGGGAGCCGCCTTGTTTAAGATCATCACCGCTCAGGACATGCGTCTGTTTAAGATGTTCATCAAACAGCTCAAAATAAATCTGTTTAAAACTGGTCATCACCGTGAGGATTCAGTTTAATATTCATCACCGATCAGGAGGCGTCTGTTTAAGATGTTCATCACCCGCTCAGGAGCGTCTGTTGAAGATGTTCATTATCGCACCGCGTCTGTTTAAAACAAATTCCCAGATATGACAAACATAAATGTCTGAAAAAGCCCAAAACAAATTAAAATAAAAATCTCCACCTTCACCTCCACCAACCAAGGACAGTCCTTCCAGCTGTCGGACCACACCCACCTCTCCTTCAGGATCCCGGAGAAGCCCTCGTGTTTGCTGACGAACTTCAGTATCCCAACATCCTTCTCTGTGAGTCCGTGCTTCATCATGTCTGCAGAGCTTTCTCCTCCCTGTCCTTGCCCTGCCAGCTCCTCTCCCTCGCTCTCCTCCTCCACAGGCATCTCCTCCTCCTCCTCCTCCTCCTTTCTCTTCTCACTCCCCCCGTTCTTAGACTCCTGCAGTTTGGGTTTTTTGGCGCTCCCTGGGCAGGGGTTCCCCTCCTCTGGACAGGGGCGCTTCTCCGCTACCCTGGCCAGGGTGCCTTCAGGCTCCATCCCTTCCATCGCCTGGGGCAGCAGAGGGCTTCGTGGAAGGAAATCACGGTTACGAGCCGCCAAAGAGAAGCAGTCAGTGCAGGTGGGTCTCCAACGGATCAGAGCAGCAGAGTGCAGCAAGCTTCCAGCAGACACACCAATCACAACTCTGGAAAACAACAACACAGGATGGGGGAAAGGATCAGCCAGAGGATTGCCTGCAAACACACTTGTAGTACCCAAGAGATGAACTAGCTGAATAGCCAAGATAAAAACAGTCAAATAGGACGATTAGTCGCCACTTATAATAAAATATGAATAAACAGATTTGAATAAAAGTCTGGTAGTGAGCTGTTTCAGAACACTTTGCTGTTTTTTTGTATTTTAGCAGAATTTATTATAAGATAAGTTATTATAATCTCTATTCTTTTTTTTATTTTTTATTATTTATTTGAGATGCATCCCAACCAATCTGTACAAAATGAAAACTATTAGTAGCATGAAAAAGTCCCAATAAACCCTATGAGACCGACACACTGCCCCGTGAGCACGGGCCCATGTAACAACGCAAGACTGACACACACACTGCCCGTGAGCACTGCAAGATTGACACCGCCCCGTGAGCACGGGCCCATGCTAACTGCAAGACCGACACTGCCCGTGAGCACGGGCCCATGTAACAATGCAAGACTGACACACTGCCCCGTGAGCACGGGCCCATGTAACAATGCAAGACTGACACACTGCCCCCCGTGAGCACGGGCCCATGTAACAATGCAAGACTGACACACTGCCCCGTGAGCACGGGCCCATGTAACAATGCAAGACGACACACTGCCCGTGAGCACGGGCCCATGTAAAATGCAAGACTGACACACTGCCCGTGAGCACGGGCCCATGTAACAATGGGCAAGACCGACACACCCATGCCCGTGAGCACGGGCCCATGTAACAATGCAGATCGACACACTGCCCGTGAGCACGGGCCCATGTAACAATGCAAGACTGACACACTGCCCCGTGAGCACGGGCCCATGTAACAATGCAAGACGACACACTGCCCGTGAGCACGGGCCCATGTAACAATGCAAGACTGACACACTGCCCGTGAGCACGGGCCCCATGTAACACTACAAGACCGACACACTGCCCGTGAGCACGGGCCCATGTAACACTGCAAGACCAACACACACTGCCCGTGAGCACGGGCCCATGTAACAATGCAAGATGACACACTGCCTCGTGAGCACGGGGCCCGTGTAACAATACAAGACTGACACACTGCCCGTGAGCACGGGGCCCATGTAACAATGCAAGACTGACACACTGCCCGTGAGCATCACACACTGCCTCGTGAGCACGGGCCCGTAACAATGCAAGACTGACACTGCCTCGGTGAGCACGGGGCCCGTGCAACAATGCAAGATTGACACTGCCCCGTGAGCAACGGGCCCGTAATGCAAGACACTGACACACTGCCCCGTGAGCACGGGCTCATGTGTAACAATGCAAGACTGACACACTGAGCCTCGTGAGCACTGGGAGTGGCCCATGTAACAATGTGTAAGACTGACACTGCCCCCGTGAGCACGGGCCATGTAACAATGCAAGATCGACACACTGTCTTCGTGAGCACGGGCCCATGTAACAATGCAAGACTGACACTGCCCCCCCGTGAGCACGGGGCCCATGTAACAATGCAAGACTGACACACTGCCCCGTGAGCACGGGCCTTATGTAACAATGTAAGACCGACACTGCCCCGTGAGCATGGGGGGCCCATGTGTGCACGCAGATTACACTGCCTCGTGAGCACGGGGCCCATGTAACAATGCAAGACAGACACAGACAGAACAGGGCGCTTCTCATACTGCCAGATTGTGGAACTCTAAACAGCTAAATGTCCTCCTCACCACATTACAAAGAGATGCTGGACCACTACTGGCCTTACTAGGATGTTAACTGGACACACCTGAAACTCCTAAACCTCAGGCGGTACAAAGTAAGCTCAGCTTTTTTTAAAACCTGTAATCCAAACGAGTCTTATTTCAATCGTTAATTACCTTATTTTATTATTTAGTCATTTAGCAGAGGCTTTTTATCCAAAGTGACAGGAGCAACTGCTGCAGAGTCACTTCAATAGGACCTCGGTTTTAGTCTCACCCAAAGGTCAGACAGTGCACAAGGAGGTTAAGTGACTTACTCAGGGTCTACAATGACAGTGAGTCAGTACTAAACTGGGATTTGAACTGGGAACCTCCTGGTATCAAGCTCTTTTCTTTAACTGCTGGACCATCAAACCTCCTATAAGGTCTTAATTAAAAAAATATTATTACCGGGATCCAAAAATATAGAAACATTCCCTGAGGTTGGATCCGTACTCATGTTGTATCTTGGTATTCCTGAATAGCGAAGCATCATAATAATAATAATAATAATAATCAAACCGCCTCACACGTTATGAACATTATTTGTATTTAACGTACATGAAGAATATATGGTCCCCAGACTCCCCATCCCAGACTGATCGCATATGAATTAATGTGTTTTCGTTAGAATCCCAAATCTTCGCTCTCCACGCTCCCATTATTTATTGAAGTTTCTGGGTCTCAATGGAAGCGGTTCCCGTGGCGGATTTAAACCAGCACTGAATGAAAGGGCCCGTGTCTGAGAGGTCAGATCTTTCATTAGGATATGCGGATACTCGCGGCACACGCAGACCTGCTCCACTTTACTAACGGCATGTCAGCCTAGTCCCTATTGGTGACCATGGATGGAATTAATAATACGATGGAGACAAATGTAGAATATAGTGGAATGACGCAATACAAATGCCATACTGTACTTAAAGTAACTCCTGAATCACTGTAGTTCTCACCGTCGATGTATTATTATTATTATTATTATTATTTATTTCTTAGCTGACGCCCTTATCCAGGGCGACTTACAATTGTTACAAGATATCACATTATTTTTACATACAATTACCCATTTATACAGTTGGGTTTTTACTAGAGCAATCTAGGTAAAGTACCTTGCTCAAAAAATAGCAGCACTGTCCCCCACTGGGATTGAACCCACAACCCTCCGGTCAAGAGTCCAGAGCCCTAACCACTACTCCACACTGCTGCCCCAAGTAGTAGTTATCGGCTACCCAACAACAAAGACTCCATACGCGAGGTCACACTAATAATACTAATAACAACAACGATGTATTTCAGACAAGGCCTCCGTGACACACTCCAGCACTAATCCAAATTACATTTTTAAAATCAATTTCTAAAGACAAACCCCTCAAACAACACTGTTGTCGACACAGCGTTTCCAGGGACACGTTTCAAACACTGGCTATTAAACCATTCTGGCTGAGTAAAGTAACGGTTTATTGTTTTTAAAATGTCTAAGAGACTCTACCTGCAGCAGCTCGAGCTCACTCTCTGCACTGCACGCGCCGCCAGCTTCTTTCTGCAACAAGACAAAGCACGTGCGTGCCCTAACCCCGGATACACACCGCGTGCTTGGCACGCCCAACCTCGGACTAAACACGCCCACAAACCTGCTCTCATTCGCCAACGCCGCTGTCCGTCAGTGACTTGGACACGCCTTGTTAACCCTTAATACTCGCGGATCGAATAGTTTAATTTTTCCTCGTAATGCAGCATCGCTGTTAGAATGCTGTTTACACCCATCTGTGATGTCGAGTGTCCAGATCGCTTCAGACTCCATACGCAGGGATAGCAGCACTGCAACATTTGGAACTGAGCCATAGGGCATCAAATGCGTCCCTGCCTCTACAATCACAGGAGTTTTGTTTCTTTCACCTTTGTTGGACAGTGCTTCACCCTTCCCTTTAGTATTGCTGCCATCAGTCTGTATGTTATGGAATTGAAACCGCATCACGCAAATACCTGGCTCTGTCTTATCTTCTTGTTTAAATATTGACTCATCATTGAAAGTTTCCAGCCTGAACCAGCCTGTTTCCTAATTACAGCCAGTGATCTACATTGTTTCCTTATACACCCTGGGATACATTTCATACATACATTTCTGTTAATGTTCAGTTCTGGGATATATGAACAAATTATTATTTATTTCTTAGCAGACACCCTTCTTCAGGGCAACTTACAATTGTTACAAGATATCACATTATTTTTTACATATAATTACATTATTTTTTTTTTTTTTTTTTTTTTACAATTACCCATTTATACAGTTGGGTTTTACTGGAGCAATCTAGGTAAAGTACCTTGCCTCAAATAATGTACAACAGCAGTGTCCCCACCTGGGATTGAACCCACAACCCTCCAGTCAAGCTAATAATCCAAGCCCAAACCACTACTCCACACTGCTGCCCAATTCTGCTTCACTGATGTTTGATGCACTGACTCTATCCTCCAATGGGTTTGATGCACTGACACTATCCTCCAATGGGTTTGATGCACTGACTCTATCCTCCAATGGGTTTGATGCACTGACTCTATCCTCCAATGGGTTTGATGCACTGACTCTATCCTCCAATGGGTTTGATGCACTGACTCTATCCTCCAATGGGTTTGATGCACACTGACACTATCCTCCAATGGGTTTGATTCACACTTATTGTATCCACCAATGGGTTTGATGCACGGATTCTATCCTCCAATGGGTTTGATGCACACTGACTATCCTCCAGTGGGTTTGAAATGCACAATTCTATCCTCCAATGGGTTTTGATGCACTGACTCTATCCTGTAAATGGGTTTGATGCACAGATTCTATCCTCCAATGGGTTTGATGCACACTGACTCTATCCTCCAATGGGTTTGATGCACAGATTCTATCCTCCAATGGGTTTGATGCACACTGACTCTATCCTCCAATGTCCATGCCTCACCTGAAAAAGAGTCTTTTGTGATCTCGAAAGCTTGTGTAGATATATTTGTGGCAGGCAGAAGCCCTGCTTGTGTGAACAGTGTGTGTGGGAATGTAAGGTTAGCAGGGATGGGGTTAAATCTGTCCCTGCCAGCAATCACAGCTGTGGCCACTCCCCAGTTAGGTAATTGGTGCTAATTGGGGAGTTGCCACATGTATATAAGGAAGAGAACCCCTTTGTCTGGTGGAGGAGTTCGTGCCGTGATGGCTGGGGCTGGGGCTGGGGCTGGGGCTGGGGCTGGGGCTGGGGCTGGGGCTGGGGCTGGGGCTGGGGCTGGGGCTGGGGCTGGGGCTGGGGCGTTTGAATCTTTGTTTTGGCCCTTGTGTCGTGTTTCTTTATTCCTGTGTTTTGTGTTATTTTGTTTAATAAAGTGCACAACAGCACTTTAAAACTGTAGCTTTCTGTCTCTGGGTGTAATTCCTGCCGGTAGCCGGCCTGCACTGTGATGCTACCCTGTCACAATATTTTTAAACATGTTTTAGCTGATCATATTAAAAAGGTCTCATACATGTTGTATGTGGACCAGCAAGGCTATTTACACAACAATTTTCCTTTTTCAAATGATAGATATAGATCTGTTTGTGTATTTAATACATGATAGGTCTGCAGTCCTCGTTCACCTCCATCTCAGATTGACAGATCTCACATATCTGAACTTCCTCTTTGCCACTTCTTTTGCTTTTATAATATTGGACTTTCTTTTTTATGATTTTGTTTTGCATCCTTGGCAATACTCCAGGATGACGATGTTTATAGCTAATACAATGACATCCTTGTAAAGAGTGTGCCTGCAAACCAGACAGCTACAGTGCAGCAGGTCCTGGCAGCACAATGCAAACCAGACAGCTACAGTGCAGCAGGTCCTGGCAGCACAATGCAAACCAGACAGCTACGGTGCAGCAGGTCCTGGCAGCACAATGCAAACCAGACAGCTACGGTGCAGCAGGTCCTGGCAGCACAATGCAAACCAGACACTACGGTGCAGCAGGTCCTGGCAGCACAATGCAAACCAGACAGCTACGGTGCAGCAGGTCCTGGCAGCACAATGCAAACCAGACAGCTACGGTGCAGCAGGTCCTGGCAGCACAATGCAAACCAGACAGCTACGGTGCAGCAGGTCCTGGCAGCACAATGCAAACCAGACAGCTACGGTGCAGCAGGTCCTGGCAGCACAATGCAAACCAGACAGCTACGGTGCAGCAGGTCCTGGCAGCACAATGCAAACCAGACAGCTACGGTGCAGCAGGTCCTGGCAGCACAATGCAAACCAGACAGCTACGGTGCAGCAGGTCCTGGCAGCACAATGCAAAAATGTAATACTGCAAATAAACTGTGACAAAATGAAAGTAAATACTAGATATACACATTTAGATCTATGGTGGTTTGCTGCTGTATCTTCCATTTTTCTCAATGAACTCACAGATGCAAGGCATGTTTGCACAAAATGCGATTGGATAAAAATGTCACTGAACAAACCACAGCCTCCCTGTGGCTGGGTGCCCCGCCCTGGTGCGTATTTCGTTTTTTATGTTTTATGTGGTGTGTATGTACTGGTACACGGGGTATGAACTGGGCTGTGTAGCACGGGTGATTTCAAATGTATATTTGCATTTAGGCACGGGGATTGCACAAATTAGTTCACGTGCCAGGATTCAAGTGAATGATAAATTAGCAATTGAGTCCACTGGAGTGGTTGAACAATAAGAGAATTAATGTTCTTAGTGGCCTAGTCAAAGCCCTTACTTGAATCCAATCGAAAATTTATGTCGATATTTGAAGATTGCAGTCCATCGACGATCCCCAACAAACTTATCAGAACTGGAGCAATTTTCCCATGAAGAATGGGCAAAAATGTCACCATCCTACTGTGCAAAAAGCTAGTAGAGACCTATCCAAAAAGACTCATGGCAGTAATTGCTGCAAAGGTGCTTCTACCAAGTATTGACAAGGGCTGAATACTTATGCAACCAGTAAATTTCATTTTGTACATTTTTCTTTGCAAGTTTTGCTGACATTTACCCTCCTCCTCATATAACAGTTTTCAGTTTAACCACTACAGCTTTGAATAAAAAGTTTGTTTGAATATATATATATATATATATATATATATACACAGTTGTAGTCAACTACAATGAAATTAATAATTCCTAGAAATTTATCGAAAACAAATAATTTTAGGAAAAATCTTTTTGTAGCAAAAGTTTTGCTTTTGTGGATGAGGAAAAAAAAAAGTTACAAGAAATAGATGTCTACAATTATTTATTTCAGCATTTTTTTTTTTTTGCAAAACTCCAAAATGCTAATTCACAAGTATTCATACCCTTTGATGCTATGACAGTATTGTCTACAATGTGCTAGAAATTTCAATATGATAATGCAGAACCTAATATTAGAAAGTCTAGAAAATGCTGGATTGTGGGTGAACATTCTTAGAGAGTATAAAAGGGTTTGGCATAGGATGATTGCTGTCATTAACAAGAAGTAAATCTTGGAAAAAGTAAAGAGCTATCTGAAGACCTTGGGCTGAAAATGATTTATTGTCATAAAGCTGGAGAAGGATACAAGATTTCCAAGCATCTGAGTACCCCAATTTCAACTCTTGTTTCTATTATCAAGAAGCACAAGGCTCATGGCACTGTCACAACGCTCCCTCGGTCTGGAAGAAAGAAGGTTCTTTCACCAAGAACAAGCAGAAGAATTGTGAGGAAGGTTAATAACAATCTGAGATTGACTGCCAAAGGTATTCAAAGTGAATTGACTGCAAGTGGGACTGGGGTTTCCATTTCAACCACAGGTCAGTATTGCATGGTGAAGGTCTCAATGGTCACAGGCCAAGGAAAAAGCCACTCTGAGGAAAACGTCACAAGGACAATCGCTTAAAGTTTGCAAAATGGATATGAGTTCTGGTCTAAGGTTTTGTGGGTGATGAAACACAAATCGAGCTGTTCGATTTTCCGATAACTATAACAATATTGGCCTGCACTGCTGTGCCACTATTACCCACTTCACCTAATCATTTATAAGGTGGGAGGCATATAATACAGCTGTCAAAATAATAACGCCAAACTCAACATCAGTATGATGACAAGGTTGATATTATGATCTGTATCAGCAGCATGTACACAATATTACAGAATAAGAAATGAAAATAAATAGCTTTAATGAAAACTGGATAAATGGTATTCCCCAGAGGCATGCACATGAGGTGAAGGGATGCTGGGAAAGTGCCTGTGAACGCTGATTTACAGCATGTGAATATCCTTGAGTTCTCAAGACACATGTTGAAATGGGAGTGTGACGAACCGATGCACAGGCTGAGATACACACGCCTCATGTAGCCCACAATCTGAGACTCTCAAACGTGCAAAATAATTGAATGAGAAATATCATAAGCAGCTTTCCTGATGTATGCAAACATGTCGTCTGACATACAGATGCACACGTGTGAGACACTTTCAATAAATGTGAATGTTAATAACGCGTTCCAGCCCAGTTTCACACAATTCAGCCATCTGAACGGTCTTTGTATCAGATAGTTTATCTTGTACTAGCAGACAGTTGGTATCCGATAGTTGGTATCCGACTCATATCTACTGTAATACAGGGCTACTAACATATATATATGAATTGCATAATCCAGTTTCAATATATCGTTATATTTGACATACAATCTCAAGTGTATTTGTTTTCTATTAAGTTATAAAGCTTTAATCGAGCTCGTCGGGGTGTGTTCAGTATCGCGCCATGTCTAACAGCACCTGCCTCAGGTGCGCCGCGGCCTCGCCACCGTTTGTTGACAGTTGTGCGCGGCTCCGATGCGCGCTCTCGGCAGAGGAGGAGCGGGAGCGCGCACCCCCGATAAAAAGAGCCGGAGAGACGAGGCTGGTGAAGAAAGCGAGCGTGATCCCGGCCGCTGTTGAACAGGAGGATAATAACATGAGCTCCAGGAAAGGTGACAAACGCTCCTTATTACCGCGAAACATTCCTGCGTGCCCTGGCTTTGACATGTTGGGGTCTTGAGACAGTTTTCTTAATGTGTCGTTGTTCTGTTTTGTTTTTCTCTCTCCCTGGCTGCCTGCCTCCGTGGGTTCCTACCTCCTGTAATCTCCATCGCAACACACACACACACACACTGACACACACACGCACATGCACACACACGCACTGACACACACACTGACACACACACGCACACACACACACACTGACACACACACACTGACACACACACTGACACACACACACACACACACACACACACACACACACAGTGCTGGCTATTCAGGCCCGAAAGAGGAGGCCGAAAGGGAAGAAGGAGAAGGCAGCGCATCACAAGAAGTGAGTATTACTGCCTGTGCGGGTGAGGGTGAGGGTGAGGGTGAGGGTGAGGTGGTGGTGGTGAGGGTGAGGGTGAGGGTGGTGGTGGTGAGGTGGTGGTGAGGTGAGGGTGAGGGTTTGGTGCCGGCGCTGGAGCGGAGCTCACTGCGCTAAACTACACTGAGTCACCAGCGGCGTGGTACAGACTACGGTGCTGTTCGATTGGCCTTAATTGTTGTTATTCTGACAGATCCTGCCTCCAGTCTCACGGTAGCGGTTGCTATTGGCAACGTTGCGGCAGCCAAGGAAGGGTCGAACCGCGGCCTAAATTTAGAGAGCGTGTTGAGTTGAACGTGCGCACAGAGCCGTGTTCTGATAGCAGCAAACCGGCTTCGTGTCTAGATGAGCCTGTGCTGCTGCCTGCCTCGGACTCGGAGGGAGTGACTCGGGGGACTGAGGAGTGGATCTGTAACGCACTGCAGCAGCGGTTGTTTTATGTATTTATTTCAAATTGTTGGTCAGTTACCGGGCCTCTGTTCTGGTTCTTGGGGTTGTCTTGTTGTATTTAGTGTGTGTTTTGATTTCACGCCTGCACTGCGTGTCACACGGGAGCGCAGTTTCATGTGATGAAAGTGAAAGGATGTGATGACATGAGCAGTCTGTGTCCCTTGCGTGTGTGCCAGCTCAGTAAAGTGTGAGGACAGCTAGTTCTAGTTTGAGCCTTGTTCTAGACATGGGGTAATTGCGTGCCATTGCTGTGTTCTCTGCAGGCATTCACGCCTTCACATTTGAGAGGTGATTTTGATTTAGTATTTTTATTTAGGAAAGCAGCAGCGATGTTATACCCCATGGTGTCAGTCCGCTGGATGTCGTTCAGTCAGGGCAGAATCAGGTACAGTCTGCTTTTAGGAAAAAAGCAGCAGCGATGTTATACCCCATGGTGTCAGTCCGCTGGATGCTTTCGTTCAGTCAGGGCAGAATCAGGTACAGTCTGCTTTTAGGAAAGCAGCAGCGATGTTATACCCCATGGTGTCAGTCCGCTGGATGCTCGCTCAGTCAGGGCAGAATCAGGTACAGTCTGCTTTTTAGGAAAGCAGCAGCAATGTTATACCCATGGTGTCAGTCCATGGTCAGTCAGGGCAGAATCAGGTCCTGCTTTTTAGGAAAGCAGGATGCCCCGGTGTCAGTCAGGGATGCAGAGAATCAGGTACAGTCTGCTTTTAGGAAAGCAGCAGCGATGTTATACCCCATGGTGTCAGTCCGCTGGATGCTCGTTCAGTCAGGGCAGAATCAGGTACAGTCTGCTTTTAGGAAAGCAGCTTGGCGATGTTATACCCATGGTGTCAGTCCGCTGGATGCTCGTTCAGTCAGGGCAGAATCAGGTACAGTCTGCTTTTAGGAAAGCAGCAGCGATGTTATACCCCCCCATGGTGTCAGTCCGCTGGATGCTTTCGTTCAGTCAGGGCAGAATCAGGTACAGTCTGCTTTTAGGAAAGCAGCAGCAATGTTATACCCCATGGTGTCAGTCCGCTGGATGCTCGTTCAGTCAGGGCAGAATCAGGTACAGTCTGCTTTTAGGAAAGCAGCAGCGATGTTATACCCCATGGTGTCAGTCCGCTGGATGCTTTCGTTCAGTCAGGGCAGAATCAGGTACAGTCTGCTTTTAGGAAAGCAGCAGCAATGTTATACCCATGGTGTCAGTCCGCTGGATGCTCGTTCAGTCAGGGCAGAATCAGGTACAGTCTGCTTTTAGGAAGCAGCAGCGATGTTATACCCCATGGTGTCAGTCCGCTGGATGCTCGTTCAGTCAGGGCAGAATCAGGTACAGTCTGCTTTTTAGGAAAAGCAGCAGCGATGTTATACCCCATGGTGTCAGTCCGCTGGATGCTCGTTCAGTCAGGGCAGAATCAGGTACAGTCTGCTTTTAGGAAAGCAGCAGCAATGTTATACCCCATGGTGTCAGTCCGCTGGATGCTCGTTCAGTCAGGGCAGAATCAGGTACAGTCTGCTGTTAGGAAAGCAGCAGCGATGTTATACCCCATGGTGTCAGTCCGCTGGATGCTCGTTCAGTCAGGGCAGAATCAGGTACAGTCTGCTTTTTAGGAAAGCAGCAGCAATGTTATACCCCATGGTGTCAGTCCGCTGGATGCTCGTTCAGTCAGGGCAGAATCAGGTACAGTCTGCTTTTAGAAAGCAGCAGCGATGTTATACCCCATGGTGTCAGTCCGCTGGATGCTCGTTCAGTCAGGGCAGAATCAGGTACAGTCTGCTTTTAGGAAAGCAGCGATGTTATACCCCATGGTGTCAGTCCGCTGGATGCTCGTTCAGTCAGGGCAGAATCAGGTACAGTCTGCTTTTAGGAAAGCAGCAGCAATGTTATACCCCATGGTGTCAGTCCGCTGGATGCTCGTTCAGTCAGGGCAGAATCAGGTACAGTCTGCTTTTAGGAAAGCAGCAGCGATGTTATACCCCATGGTGTCAGTCCGCTGGATGCTTTCGTTCAGTCAGGGCAGAATCAGGTACAGTCTGCTTTTAGGAAAGCAGCAGCAATGTTATACCCCATGGTGTCAGTCCGGCTGGATGCTCGTTCAGTCAGGGCAGAATCAGGTACAGTCTGCTTTTAGGAAAGCAGCAGCGATGTTATACCCATGGTGTCAGTCCGCTGGATGCTCGTTCAGTCAGGGCAGAATCAGGTACAGTCTGCTTTTAGGAAAGCAGCGATGTTATACCCCATGGTGTCAGTCCGCTGGATGCTCGTTCAGTCAGGGCAGAATCAGGTACAGTCTGCTTTTTAGGAAAGCAGCAGCGATGTTATACCCCATGGTGTCAGTCCGCTGGATGCTCGTTCAGTCAGGGCAGAATCAGGTACAGTCTGCTTTTTAGGAAAGCAGCAGCGATGTTATACCCCATGGCGTCAGTCCGCTGGATGCTCGCTTCAGTCAGGGCAGAATCAGGTACAGTCTGTTTGTCTTGCTGCTGGAAAGCGAAAAGCGTGGTGACCTTGTCATCGCAGTTTTTCTGTGCTTTTGTGGAAAGGCTGTGGCCGGGTCACACTTAGCAGGGGATGAAGGCAAGCTGAAAAGGCATCGGTGCAATGAATTCACCTGGGGAGCTCTGAATGATGTTGGGTCAGGCAGGTGCAGTAATCAAGGTGCAGTCCAGCGGGGTGCATGGCTATCAGTCTGTCTTATATATTGATGCTCTGCAAACAGGCAATGTACTGGCATGTTACCATGTGAAATGGGGATGGCTTTGTTTGAAGATGTCATTCATAGTTAAACACATACATCATATATTTGAGCTGCTTCTGTATAATGTTTATGTTGCTCATTGATTAACAGAAAAAGACTGACTGACAGGAGGGCCGGGCTCGGCATTTGTTTTGATGATACACATGCAGAGAGGGCAAGCTAAACTACCCAAATAACACCTGATCATAGCAGCAGAAAGACTAGAGAATAAGCACAAGCCAGGCTAGCAGAGCCCATGCATGTGGCCTGAGCCTCCGGAGCCTATGAAAGGAGGTGCACTGGCAGCAATTCAAGACACACTGGGAGTGCAGGAATCAGGGCTGGCTGACTTAAATCAAGTAGATTTTAAATCACTGATTTAAAAAAAAAAAAAATCATTGATTTAAATCATTTTTTCATTTCCTACCTATTTTATATAGTTTCTCAAGGAAAAGACACGAAAAGTATGTTTTAAAAACCTTTTTTATTAAACTCTCACTGTCTATAAACTAAAACTCTTAGGGCTGTATTCTGATCACAGCACAAATGCGAGCGCAAGCGTTAACGGCGCTTGCCCCCAATTCTGTGGCGCATAAATGGAGTGAAGACGTAAAAATAAAATCCTTCACTGAAACGGTGTTCTGAAGACATGTCCTGCCCCGTTATAGAGCGCCTGCCCCGTCATTAACATATTCACCGAAGCGATTCTGATGACAGTGCGATGGTGCTGGGCAGCAGTGGTAATTGAATTCGCTCAATTCTGGTAGTTCACATTTAGAGGATGCCACAATGATTAAAAAAAAAAAAAATCATTGATTTAAATCATCTTGTAACAATTGTAAGTTGCCCTGGATAAGGGCATCTGCTAAGAAACAATAATAATAATAAATGATGTGCTTTATTATAATAATAAATAATTTGCTTTATTTATGTATTAGGTTTAAGATTGAGTAATTTAGTTTGGTATGTAGCCTAACTATTCACAAACCACCATATCCAACATCCTTAAATTTACTGTTTGGCGGTCCTGTAGAGCTCCATATTTACAGAGATGGGAGGAATGAGGCACGTGGTCTGTACAGGACTGTGTGCTTGGCTTGGCGGCTGTCTGACACAGCGGCAGTGCAGAGCAGAGATGGGAGGAATGAGGCACGTGGTCTGTACAGGACTGTGCTGCACCAGGCTGCTGTCTGACACAATGGCAGTGCAGAGCAGAGATGGGAGGAATGAGGCACGTGGTCTGTACAGGACTGTGCTGCGCGTGACTGTCTGTCTGACACGGCAGTGCAGAGCAAGATGGGAGGAATGAGGCACGTGGTCTGTACAGGACTGTGCTCATGCGGCTGTCGTCTGACACAGCGGCAGTGCAGAGCAGAGATGGGAGGAATGAGGCAATGGTCTGTAAGGACTGTGCTGCGGTCCGGTCTGACACAGCGACAGTGCAGAGCAGAGATGGGAGGAATGAGGCACGTGGTCTGTACAGGACTGTGCTGTTGCAGCGGCAGTGCAGAGCAGAGATGGGAGGAATGAGGCACGTGGTCTGTACAGGACTGTGCTGCATGCGCCGTCTGACACAGCGGCAGTGCAGAGCAGAGATGGGAGGAATGAGGCACGTGGTCTGTACAGGACTGTGCTGCGCCGGCTGTCTGACACAGCGGCAGTGCAGAGCAGAGATGGAGGAATGAGGCACGTGGTCTGTACAGGACTGTGCTGCCCCCGCAGCTTGTCTGACTGACACCCAGTGCAGAGCAGAGATGGGAGGAATGAGGCACGTGGTCTGTACAGGACTGTGTGCGCGGCTGTCTGGATGGCGGCAGTGCAGAGCAGAGATGGGAGGAATGAGGCAATCGGTCTGTACAGGACTGTGTGCTGCGCAGCTGTCTGACACAGGCGGTGCAGAGCAGAGATGGGAGGAATGAGCCCGTGGTCTGTACAGGACTGTGCTGCGCACCTGTCTGACACAGCGGCAGTGCAGAGCAGAGATGGGAGGAATGAGGCACGTGGTCTGTACAGGACTGTGCTGCGCGGCGCTGTCTGACACTGGAGTGCAGAGCAGATGGGAGGAATGGGCCGTGGTCTGTACAGGACTGTGCTGCGCGGCTGTCTGACACAGGGCAGTGCAAGCTGGGAGGAATGAGGCAGTGGTCTGTACAGGACTGTGCTGACGTCTGACACAGCGGCAGTGCAGAGCAGAGATGGGAGGAATGAGGCACGTGGTCTGTACAGGACTGTGCTGCGCGCGACTGTCTGACACAGCGGCAGTGCAGAGCAGAGATGGGAGGAATGAGGCACGTGGTCTGTACAGGACTGTGCTGCGCAGCGGCTGTCTGACACAGCGGCAGTGCAGAGCAGAGATGGGAGGAATGAGGCACGTGGTCTGTACAGGACTGTGCTGTGCAGCGGCTGTCTGACACAGCGGCACTTCCTTGTTTGGCTTCGCTGATGTGACGGAGCTGTGTGTTAATACTGTGTGCAGAGCCCATAGAGAGGAAGTGATGGCTGTTATCAGTCTCTTACAGCATCCGGCCTCCCTGCCTCTCTGTACAGCTGCTGTACTGCCTTGGCTGGGCCGCTGGAGCCACTCTCCATGTCTTCCTCTGCTGCTTACCCACTCCCTGCAGATGCTCTGTGTTCCATTGTCACAATTCTGTGTAGAGTTCAAAAAGCAAACTTTCTTTCTTTTCATTGGGGACCAGCAGCCTGTTGAAGTTCTGTCTGCACGAGCTGTGCTGCAGTGTGGCTGCCACCCTCCCCAGCTCTCTTTTGAACTCTGTAAAAAAGTAATCGAACTGTGCAGAAGTGGTTAACTGAAGAGCCTGCCATGGCACCACATCACTGCACTGCTGTCGCTTTTACAAGTCTGATCACTGCCATGGATACGTGTACAGTAGGAGCCCTTCAAATAAACCTTTAGTGAGTGCCAAGCCCCTCTGGGTAGTGGTTGTGTTTATGTTGTGATTGTTTCAGGCTTTCAGAGGGCGTGCCAGTGTGTTTGTTTGACACGGGGAGGTACTGTACCAGTCTTCGTTTTTGGGCTGGATTAACCAGTTAAGGACCAGTATCGAGTTTACACTCTTCATTGTGCTGGAAGGAGGATTGTGACTTTGAACCCCTAACCTCTCCCTGTGATCTTATGACTGACAGCTGGGCTATACAGTAAAAGCCATCAGAACCCATGTAATTGCAGCTGGATTTCTCCACCACGTGTTGCTTTCTAAACATGCTGCAGCAGACAGATCGGTTCTGTTTCTGGTATATCGGGAGGTGGGGCAGCAGACAGATCGGTTCTGTTTCTGGTATATCGGGTGGTGGGGCAGGGTGGAGGCAGCAGGCAGATCGGTTCTGTTTCTGGTATATCGGGAGGTGGGGCAGGGGACAGATCGGTTCTGTTTCTGCGGGAGGCAGATCAGATCGGTTCTGTTTCTGGTATATCGGGAGGTGGGGCAGCAGACAGATCGGTTCTGTTTCTGGTATATCGGGAGGTGGGGCAGGGGAGGCAGCAGACAGATCGGTTCTGTTTCTGGTATATCGGGAGGGAGGGGGGGGGGGGGCAGGGGGCAGCAGACAGATCGGTTTCTGTTTCTGGTATATCGGGAGGTGGGGCAGGGGGGCAGGCAGCAGACAGATCGGTTCTGTTTCTGGTATATCGGGAGGTGGGGCAGGGGGGGCAGCAGACAGATCGGTTCTGTTTCTGGTATATCGGGAGGTGGGGGAGGCAGCAGACAGATCGGTTCTGATTCTGGTATATATATCGGGAGGTTTCTGGGGCAGGGGAGGCAGACAGATCGGTTCTGATTCTGGTATATCGGGAGGTGGGGCAGGGGAGGCGGCAGACAGATCGGTTCTGTTTCTGGTATATCGGGAGGTGGGGCAGGGGGGAGGCAGCAGACAGATCGGTTCTGTTTCTGGTATATCGGGAGGTGGGGCAGGGGGGGGGCAGCAGACAGATCGGTTCTGTTTCTGGTATATCGGAGGAGGTGGGGCAGACAGGGGGAGGCAGCAGACAGATCGGTTCTGTTTCTGGTATATCGGGAGGTGGGGGGGGGTTCTGTTTCTGGCAGCAGACAGATCGGTTCTGTTTCTGGTATATCGGGGAGGCAGCAGACAGATGGGGTATATCGGGGGGGGCAGCAGACAGATCGGTTCTGTTTCTGGTATATCGGGGGCAGTGGGGGCAGGTATATCGGGAGGGGCTGGGGGGGAGGCAGCAGACAGATCGGTTCTGTTTCTGGTATATCGGGAGGTGGGGCGGGGGGAGGCAGCAGACAGATCGGTTCTGTTTCTGGTATATCGGGAGGTGGGGCAGGGGTTCTGTTTCTGGTATATCGGGCGGCAGACAGATCGGTTCTGTTTCTGGTATATCGGGAGGTGGGGCAGGGGGGCAGCAGACAGATCGGTTCTGTTTCTGGTATATCGGGAGGTGGGGCAGGGGGAGGCGGCAGACAGATCAGGATCGGTTCTGTTTCTGGTATATCGGGGTGGGGCAGGTGGGGTTCTGTTTCTGGTAGGGGGGCAGGGGGAGGCAGCAGACAGATCGGTTCTGTTTCTGGTATATCGGGAGGTGGGGCAGGGGAGGCAGCAGACAGATCGGTTCTGTTTCTGGTATATCGGGAGGTGGGGCAGGGGAGGCAGCAGACAGATCGGTTCTGTTTCTGGTATATCGGGAGGTGGGGGGAGGCAGCAGACAGATCGGTTCTGTTTCTGGTATATCGGGAGGTGGGGCAGGGGAGGCAGGCAGGCAGATCGGTTCTGTTTCTGGTATATCGGGGTGGTGGGGGCAGGGGGGCTGTTTCAGACAGAGGTTCTGTTTCTGTTTCTGGTATACTCGAGGAGGTGGGGCAGGGGAGGGTAGACAGGAGGTTTCTGGTATCGGGGGGGGGGGGGGCAGACAGATCGGTTCTGTTTCTGGTATATCGGGAGGTGGGGCAGGGGGTTCTGTTTCTGGTAGTCAGGTTTCTGGTATATCGGGAGCAGATCGGTTCTGTTTCTGGTATATCGGGAGGTGGGGCAGGGGGGGCAGCAGACAGATCGGTTCTGTTTCTGGTAGACCTGGATGTGTGTGTGTTGTGCTATTGTACCTGCCTCTGTGTCTTGTATTGATCTGGATGTGTGTGTGTGTGTGTGTGTGCTGTGCTATTGTACTGTGTCTGTGTCTTGTATTGATCTGGATGTGTGTGTGTGCCTATTGTCCTCCTGTCTTGTATTGATCTGGATGTGTGTGTGTGTGCTGTGCTGTGCTGTGCTGTGCTGTGCTATTGTACCTGTCTCTGTCTGATCATTGGGCTGCCTGTGAGTGTTTGATGCCATTTGTAAAGACCTCTTCCAGGTAGATTGACCCTACCTTCATAATGCTGGATCTGTAAGTCACACACTATAGACCCTGCTAACAGACTGTGTACCTTAAACGAGCATCAAGACGGTTCTGCAGAGCATTTTTTAAGGATGCATGCCTTGTTTGAGGATGCCTTCTGATGTACAGTGATAGCACCAGTGTGACTGTCAGTAAGCGGCCATGTGTGCCCAGTGTTACTAAGCACTGTAGCCATTGTGCTGGGGAAGAAAAACTACATCACGTACTGGATGGGATTGGTGGTGCCAGGTAGACACAGGAGTCTAGATAGTTAAGAGCTATGGCTGCTATGTTGCAAAGCATTATTGAAACACAAGCTTCATGCATGGCAAGGGGTCTGCACTGGAGTCCCTACAGCTGTGTGCATTGGCCAGTCTGAGCCCTGAGTGGTGCAGTCCTGTCTGGGTACAAATCTGTGCTTGATACACTAGATTGAACAGGGATATATCTTGTGTTAAAGCAGACTTGATATACTGAAATCATCTTTGTTTCACTTTTTTGCGTGTAATTCATTTGCACATGCAGTGTTTTATTGCATGTATGAAGAAATCGGGATGGTGAAAGTGGCTCATAAAGGCGTACGTTTTTGGATGTACGTTCAGTAAAACACGGTGGCGTTTGGGTTTCCAGTGTCGTTTCTCGTTCTGTCCCTCTCCGCAGCTCTCTCCCCCTTGGCGTCGTCAGCATCAGTCACTGCAGGCACTTCCCAGCCATAAGGGAGGCTCTGTGCTTGGGGGCAGGCGTTTATATTGCCATTCAGAGAGAGCCAGAGTGGTGGGCAGCAGTGGTAATTGAATTCACACATCGTTATGAATTAGTTGCCCCTGGTATATACTTGCTTTACTTTGCTATATAATGTTGTCTATAATCCAAGACCTGGAGAGCTCTACAGCAGAAGGGTCTAGCGGCTCTTGGAGTGTCATTCCTCTGATGGTACTGAAAGGAAACTCCCATCTCTAACATGATTTTGAGTTTTCAATCCCACTCATCGGGAGTGTGTGCCGGGGACTGGGAAGATGCAGTGACTCTGGCTTTCTTGTGCATTATTTGATGTCACTTTTTTTTTTTTTTTTTTTGTGATCAGAAGTCTGGCTTTCGGACTGTTTTCATTGATGGAAATGATTTAAAACTTAATCAAACTGGGGAAGTGCTTCAGCAGGTGTTAAGAACAAACCCACAGAACCAAAAAAAAAGAGATGGGAAAACAGGAAGACCAAGAACTGATGGGGCCAGCCTGTCTGAATTCTCACATGTTTATCATCCCTGTAGTTAAACCTCCCTGCCCAGCAGTGCTCCCTCCCCCTGCTGCCTGTCAGTGCAGAATGCTTCTGGGGCTGTGCTGCACTGCAACCACTCTGTGTTTAACAAGCTGTGAAGCGTGCATTCAGAGAATGCTTTACCCCTTCAATATGGCACCATTAGTATTGAAATAGCTCAGAAGAATTGCAGTATTAAAAGGACGATTTGATTAAAAGTAGTTCAGTGTTCTGTGGAGGCTGCTGTTCCGCTCCAGTAGACTCTTTCAGGACTCTTCCTGGATGGGTCTTGGCAGGCAGGCTGTGTTGGATGAGTTTGGAGGTTCAGTAGATCCAGAGAGAGCTGCTGCTGGAATGGAAACCAGTGCCTGTTCAGCCCTGGAGCGGAACACA
Source organism: Huso huso (assembly GCA_036884735.1). Classification (NCBI taxonomy): domain Eukaryota; kingdom Metazoa; phylum Chordata; class Actinopteri; order Acipenseriformes; family Acipenseridae; genus Huso; species Huso huso. The sequence goes on from CM072668.1 coordinate 70,911,355, forward strand.
TTACATTGGATCAGGTCTTAGGGTGAGTCTGTTTGCTCTGCTTAAAGAACACATTACATTGGGTCAGGTCTTAGGGTGAGTCTGTTTGCTCTGCTTAAAGAACACATTACATTGGGTCAGGTCTTAGGGTGAGTCTGTTTGCTCTGTGCTTAAAGAACACATTACATTGGATCAGGTCTTATGGTGAGTCTGTTTGCTCTGTGCTTAAAGAACACATTACATTGGATCAGGTCTTAGGGTGAGTCTGTTTGCTCTGTGGTTAAAGAACACATTACATTGGGTCAGGTCTTAGGGTGAGTCTGTTTGCTCTGCTTAAAGAACACATTACATTGGATCAGGTCTTAGGGTGAGTCTGTTTGCTCTGCTTAAAGAACACATTACATTGGATCAGGTCTTAGGGTGAGTCTGTTTGCTCTGCTTAAAGAACACGTTACATTGGGTCAGGTCTTCAGGTGAGTCTGTTTGCTCTGTGCTTAAAGAACACATTACATTGGATCAGGTCTTAGGGTGAGTCTGTTTGCTCTGCTTAAAGAACACATTACATTGGGTCAGGTCTTAGGGTGAGTCTGTTTGCTCTGCTTAAAGAACACATTACATTGGGTCAGGTCTTAGGGTGAGTCTGTTTGCTCTGCTTAAAGAAAACTGGACATTGGGTTTGTCTTAGGTGAGAACAACATAAAATGTGGTTAAAGAACACATTACATTGGGTCAGGTTTTAGGGTGAGTCTGTTTGCTCTATGCTTCAAGAACACAATGTATTTATTCAGGTCTTAGGGTGAGTCTGTTTGGCTCTGTGCTTAAAGAACACATTACATTGGGTCAGGTCTTAGGGTGCATTTTGCTCTGCTTAAAGAACACATTACATTGGGTCAGGTCTTAGGTGAGTCTGTTTGCTCTGCTTAAAGACATGGTTTTGGGTCAGGTTTAGGGTGGGTCTGTTTGCTCTGTGCTTAAAGAACACATTACATTTCTCTTAGGGTGAGTCTGTTTTGCTGGATTAAAGAACACATTACCTTGGGTCAAAGTCTTGGCTGAGTCTGTTTGCATCTGCTTAAAAGAACACATTACATTGGATCAGGTCTTAGGTGAGTCTATTTGTGTGTTAAAGAACACATTACGTTGGATCAGGTCTTAGGATGAGTATGTTTGCTATTATTAAAGAACATTATTTCAATTTCCATGTTTGCTCTGTAAAGCTCTACTGCTTCCTTCATTTTTTTGCTCTGTGCTTAAAGAACAAATTACATTGGGTCAGGTCTTAGGGTTTTCTTTTGCTAATCTTTTGCACATTACATTGGATCAGGTCATTGGGGTGAAACTGTTTGCTCTGTGTAAAGAACACATTACATTGGATCAGGTCTTAGGGTGAGTCTGTTTGCTCTGTGCTTAAAGAACACATTACATTGGATCAGGTCTTAGGGTGAGTCTGTTGTGCTGTTTAAAGAACACATTACATTGGGTCATCTCTTAGGGTGGGGCTGTTTGCTCTGTGCTTAAAGAACACATTAACACTGGGTCAGGTCTTAGGGTGAGTCTGTTTGAGCTGGAGAATAAAGAACACATTACATTGGGTCAAGCCTTAGGGTGAGTCTGTTTGCTCTGTTTTTAGAACACATTACATTGGGTCAGGTCACACTGGTGAGTCATTTTCTGAACAAAAAAAACATTACATTGGGTCAGGTTTGGTGGTGGATTTTCTGTGTAAAAGAACACATTACATCTCAGGTCTTAGGTTGAGTCTGTTTTTCAAAATGTTAAAGTACATATTACATTTAGGTGCTGTCTGTCTGGCTCCTGAAGTCTAGGGTCCTGTTTGCTCTGCCAGCAACACATTACCGCGGATCCAGGTCTTAGGTGAGTCTGTTTGCTGAAAAGAACCATTACATTGATCAGGTCTTAGGGTGAGTCTGTTTGCTCTGTGCTTCAAGAACAATTACATTGGATCAGGTCTTAAAAACTTATTTGCAGTGTGCTTAAAAACACATTACGTTGATCAGGTCTGCTCCCATATCAGCTGAGATTGCCTAATGTCTGTCTGACATTGGGTCAAGGGTCTTAGGGGTCTGTTTGCTTTGTGCTTAAAGAACACATTCCCATCCGGTCAGGTCTGGGTGAGTCTGATCAGGGCATGGTTAAAGAAACACATCCCATCCGGTTCCACCTGGTGCAACTGAAAAGGGGTTGGAAATAAATAATGTGTTTCCATTTTACATCAACACTAAATGTATACTGATTCAGGACAATGGACCTATTGATGTATTATTTGAAGGATCCCATCCGGCTCTACCCTGGTGCACACTGATCAGGACATGGACCACCAGGACATCCCACACAAGCACAACCTGGTGGACAATGATCAGGGCATATACCTCCAAAAAACACCCATCCGTTTGCCCTGGTGCACACTGATCATGGTATGGACCTTGTTTCACATCCCTTTGCTGGATCCCCCTGGTGCCCTGTCAGGACAGCTCAGGACCTCACTGCACACATCCCATCCTAGTCAAGGGCTGTGTTGTATACTGATTACAAGGAGGACAGACGTGCAAACACACCCCATCCGGATTATTATTATTATTATTATTGATTCTTATTATTTCACCTTCCCATTAATCCCATCCCTTCATTTTTACACCTGGTGCACACTGATCAATGATTTGACCTCATTTTTTTTTTCATTTTTAATCAACCTGGTTCACCATGATCAGGGCATGGAAACTCTTTGTACATCCCATCCGGGCAGAGGCTGGTGCACACCGGTGATCCAGGCACTGGACCTCGAAACACACCCCATCCGGAATCAAAACGGTGCACTGCATCAGGGCATTTAGACCTTTTAACCTCATCCCATCTCACAGACCCCTGGTGCACAGAGTCAGGACATGGACCTCGAAACACATCCCAACACTGGCCGTCAGCCTGGTGCACACTGAGCTGGAGAATGGATCCCCGAAACACATCCCAAGCCCCTCGTCAACCTGGTGCAGCCTTGATACAGGACGCATGGGAGATACACACATCCCATCCGGCCCCTTCTGAACAAAAAAATTCTGTTTTGGCATGGATTTTCGTAAAACACATCTGGATCTGGAACCAAGTTGTGTAAATATTTCCAAAATGTACAGTACATATGCTAACAGTTCTTTATGCTGTTGTCTGGCTCCTGAAGTCTAGGAGTCCTATCCAACCCACCAATGCATTGGGAGCCCCAAAGACTGAACTTATGAATATTTCATCCATGGCTTGAAAGCTTTGACTGGATTGGTAATCGGATCACCCCATCAAACATATCTGCATGTGCAGCAAAACATGGGGCGTGTCGGAGGTCTGCTAAATCATCTAAAATTCCCTAATGTCTGTCTTGCACAGGGCAGTTGTTTTTGTTTCTGGGGTTCTCTATTCCTTTCTGGAGTGATTGCCGATCCCATCCGGATTCCCCTGACCCTTTCTGAAGAGGGCATGGAAAATACATCCCATCCGAAACCAAAAACAAGCAAACTGAAGGGCATGGACCTGGCTTCATCCGGATTCAACCTGGTGCACACTGAATCAGGACATGGTACATCTGACACATCCCATCCTCATCTTCCCTGATAAACTGATCAATACATGGACTCTCTCTCTTTTCATCCCATCCGGATTCAACCTGGTGCACCTGATCAGGGCATGGACCTCCTTGCACATCCCATCCGCTCTCTGGTGCACACTGATCTCTCTCATGGACCTCAAACACATCCCATCCGGTTCCCCCTGGTGCACACTGATCAGGACATGGACTCTGATCACATCCCATCTCTCTTCAACCTGGTGCACACTGATCAGGGCATGGACCCAGGTCCACACCCATCCGGATTCAACCTGGTGCACACTGATCAGGACATGGACCTCTCTCACATCCCATCCGGATTCCACCTGGTGCACACTGATCCGGGCATGGACCTTGCCTGGCACCCCATCTGGCTTCAACTGATGGTGCACACTGATCAGGGCATGGACCTCTCTCTCATCCCATCCGGTTCCCCTGGTGCACACTGATCAGGGCATGGACCTGAAACACCCCATCCGGATTCAACCTGGTGCACTCTGATCAGGGCATGGACTCCTCTCTCACATCCCATCCGGATTCCCCTGGTGCCCACTGTCCAGGACATGGACCTCGCACATCCCATCCGGTTCAGCCTGGTGCACACTGATCAGGCATGGACCTCTCACATCCCATCCGGATTCAACCTGGTGCACACTGATCCAGGCATGGACCTGGCCACACATCCCATCCGGATTCCCCACTGGTGCACACTGATCAGGGCATGGACCTCTCCTCACACATCTGGCACTGTTGCCTTTGCCCCCAGAATATGAGACCTAAATAACAGTGCGTGAGATTTGTGGAACGATTACATTATATCCACAAACAAATAATTGGGAGCCCCAAAGAGTGTGTTTATGAATATTTCATCCATGTATGAAATTTGACTGGATACTCGGCAGATCAGACATCTCTCTCTCTCTCTCACTATTGTAATTGCCCCAGGTCCGATTAAATGATCTAAAAATACCCTAATAAGCATCTTGCTTGAGTGCAGTTGTTTTGTTTCAGCTGCTTCTCTATTCCTTTGAGGGAGGATTGCAGATCCATAGTAGCAGGACCCTTTCTGTAGAGTGCACAGGAAAATACATTTCAGTGAAACCAAAAACAAGTAAAGAAGGGTGCCTGGCTTCTGTTTACCTGAAAACTGAATCACGAGGCCGGCAGTACATCTGAGAATTATATTCTCATCTTCTAGATAAACTGAGCAATACATTGATCTCTCTCTCTTTCTTTCTTTCTCTCTCTCTCACTATTGTAATTGCCCCAGGTCCGATCCTGGCCAGCCTTGCACAGCGCTGCACTGGCTCTCTGATCTGCAGCTATCTCTCCCTCTCTCTCACTATTGTAATTGCCCCAGTTCCGATCCTGGCCAGCCTTGCACAGCGCTGCACTGGCTCTCTGATCTGCAGCTATCTCTCTCCTCTCTCTCTCACTATTGTAATTGCCTCAGTTCCGATCCTGGCCAGCCTTGCACAACTGCACTGGCTCTCTGATCTGCAGCTCTCTCTCCTCTCTCTCTCTCTCACTATTGTAATTGCCCCAGGTCCGATCCTGGCCAGCCTTGCACAGCGCTGCACTGGCTCTCTGATCTGCAGCTCTCTCTCTCTCTCTCTCTCACTATTGTAATTGCCCCAGGTCCGATCCTGGCCAGCCTTGCACAGCGCTGCACTGGCTCTCTGATCTGCAGCTATCTCTCCTCTCTCTCTCTCTCACTATTGTAATTGCCCCAGGTCCGATCCTGGCCAGCCTTGCACAGCGCTGCACTGGCTCTCTGATCTGCAGCTATCTCTCTCCTCTCTCTCTCTCACTATTGTAATTGCCCCAGGTCCGATCCTGGCCAGCCTTGCACAGCGCTGCACTGGCTCTCTGATCTGCAGCTATCTCTCTCCTCTCTCTCTCACTATTGTAATTGCCCCAGTTCCGATCCTGGCCAGCCTTGCACAACGCTGCACTGGCTCTCTGATCTGCAGCTATCTCTCTCCCCTCTCTCTCTCTCTCTAATTGCCCCAGTTCGTCCTGGCCAGCCTTGCCGATCACTGGCTCTCTGATCTGCAGCTATCTCTGCCCTCTCTCTCTCTCTCTCTCACTGGCTCTCCTGGCCAGCCTTGCTGCTGCACTGGCTCTCTCTGCAGCTCTCTCTCTCTCTCTCACTTTGTAATTGCCCCAGGTCCGATCCTGGCCAGCCTTTGCACAGGCGCTGCACTGGCTCTCTGATCTGCAGCTATCTCTCCTCTCTCTCTCTCTCTCACTATTGTAATTGCCCCAGGTCCGTCCTGGCCTGGCCAGCCTTGCACTGGCTCTCTGATCTGCAGCTATCTACTGGCTCTCTCACTATTGATCTCCCATCCTGGCCAGCCTTGCACAGCTCTCTCTCTGCAGCTATCTCCTCTCTCTCTCACTATTGTAATTGCCCCAGGTCCGATCCTGGCCAGCCTTGCACAGCGCTGCACTGGCTCTCTGATCTGCAGCTATCTCTCTCCTCTCTCTCTCACTATTGTAATTGCCCCAGTTCCGATCCTGGCCAGCCTTGCACAACGCTACACTGGCTCTCTGATCTGCAGCTATCTCTCTCCCCTCTCTCTCTCTCTCTCTCTCACTATTGTAATTGCCCCAGGTCCGATCCTGGCCAGCCTTGCAATAGCGCTGCACTGGCTCTCTGATCTGCAGCTATCTCTCCCCTCTCTCTCACTATTGTCACCCAGGTCCCATCCTGGCCAGTTTTGCCCCACTGGTCCTGGCCTGCCAGCTCTCTCTCTCTCTCTCTCTCTGCAGCTCTCTCTCTCTCTCTCTCTCTCACTATTGTAATTGCCCCAGGTCCGATCCTGGCCAGCCTTGCACAGCGCTGCACTGGCTCTCTGATCTGCAGCTCTCTCTCTCTCTCTCTCTCTCTCTCTCTCTCTCTCTTGTAATTGCCCCAGGTCCGATCCTGGCCAGCCTTGCACAGCACTGCACTGGCTCTCTGATCTGCAGCTATCTCTCTCCTCTCTCTCTCTCACTATTGTAATTGCCCCAGGTCCGATCCTGGCCAGCCTTGCACAGCGCTGCACTGTCTCTGTGATCTGCAGCTATCTCTCTCCTCTCTCTCTCACTACTGTAATTGCCCCAGGTCCGATCCTGGCCAGCCTTGCACAGCGCTGCACTGGCTCTCTGATCTGCAGCTGCCTGTGCCGGCTCTCGGAGGGAGGGACACAGCCATTGCACTCTCTCATTTGCCACTTGTAGTTTTTCTCCTCCGTCCTGTTGCTTTGTACTTGGATCCACACCCTGCTTGATTGTTTGTTTGTATGCTTGCAGGCTGCACAGAGGAATGTGGAGGTTCTGTGTCCTTTCACTAGTTCTTGGGCTCTTTTATTTGAAAAGTGAAACCCGAGCTCTGTACTATACAGGTATGTCTTGTTTGCTGTTGCTGGTTAGTGAACTGCTTCAGCCCTGATGATTAACAATTCAAGGATTCTTTTCAGTATTATTTTTAGTAACAAGCCTATTTTAAAGTGCAGTGTTTGTTTGAGTCACAAGAGAAAGCCACAATTATTTTAACATGAAAAGGATAAAAGCAGGCACTCTTATTTACTAAACTAGGAAATGTCTGATATTTGTTTCATGCACCAAATTCTGGGATGAAAATAACAATTCTGAATCTTATAAAGAGCTTTTAATTTCACCAAACGTTGACCCCTGTTTGAGGTGCTGTTCTCAAGACAGTAGGAGGCGTGGTTTATTCATTTCACTGAAACGTTACTGGAATGCTCTTCCCTCTGCACTTGTGCGACACCTAGTGGATGCTGCAGTATTGCACTGTGCATCAGAGCTTGGGGCATGTTCCAAGGCCAGTCTGCAGAGAAGCGTTTGTCTTGAATATCTCTGTGCTTTCACCTCAGAGACAACATCCATTACAATTACATTTACAATTGTGCTGCAGCAATTGCAATTCAAATTACAATTAAAAAAACATGAACAGCTCCACACATTAACATGCTCACTCTCTTTATTCTGAATAAGCAGCAATCATCACAGTTACAAATACACACACACTTAGTAGAGAGCTTTCAAATAAATGGGGTCACCAAAAGTGGTTGTGAATGCAAGAATAATGATCGAATGACAAATGAATGTGTAACTGAACTGTACTGGATCAGTTCTATAGTGTTATTACAGTGCCTATTACACAGGGCTGCCAGGTTCAGCTACAATGACAATGACATTGGAGCTGCAATTCATTCTGAAGTGTGCAGTTCCAACTGTAACTGAGTTCAGGGCTGGCTGTTAGTGTGACCCGGGTTCCCTGAACCCAGTCCCGCGTCATGCCAGCTCTGCTGTGTGCAGTCTCGCTGGGATCTGAACCCAGTCCCACGTCATGCCAGCTCTGCTGTGTGTGAGTCTCGCTGGGATCTGAACCCAGTCCCGCGTCATGCCAGCTCTGCTGTGTGCGAGTCTCGCTGGGATCTGAACCTAGTCCCGCGTCATGCCAGCTCTGCTGTGTGTGAGTCTCGCTGGGATCTGAACCCAGTCCCGCGTCATGCCAGCTCTGCTGTGTGTGAGTCTAGCTGGGATCTGAACCCAGTCCCACGTCATGCCAGCTCTGCTGTGTGTGAGTCTCGCTGGGATCTGAACCCAGTCCCACGTCATGCCAGCTCTGCTGTGTGTGAGTCTCGCTGGGATCTGAACCCAGTCCCACGTCATGCCAGCTCTGCTGTGTGTGAGTCTCGCTGGGATCTGAACCCAGTCCCACGTCATGCCAGCTCTGCTGTGTGTGAGTCTCGCTGGGATCTGAACCCAGTCCCATGTCATGCCAGCTCTGCTGTGTGCGAGTCTCGCTGGGATCTGAACCCAGTCCCGCGTCATGCCAGTTCTGCTGTGTGTGAGTCTCGCTGGGATCTGAACCCAGTCCCACGTCATGCCAGCTCTGCTGTGTGTGAGTCTCGCTGGGATCTGAACCCAGTCCCACGTCATGCCAGCTCTGCTGTGTGCGAGTCTCGCTGGGATCTGAACCCAGTCCCGCGTCATGCCAGCTCTGCTGTGTGCGAGTCTCGCTGGGATCTGAACCCTCAGCTTTGTCTTGTGAGCGCTGCTCTCCGCTGTGTATTGGGACTCTGCTGTAAAGCTGAGTGAGCTCACCATCTAAAAACAGATTTAATTCTGGGATTCATGCATTATTTGAATGCTTTCCAGAAAGGTGATAATGGCAGTATAACGTTATGCTTGCCAGATTGCTGCTCTGTGCTGTAGAAGCTGATTTGGTGCAACAGTCTGGTTTTAATTGTCAGCAACCCAACCCTGAAACCAGCAGCTTCCTGTACTGTAGCTGTGCAGAGCTGAAGCCCACGAGCTGTCCCATGACTCCAGTTTACAAACACTACGACCCTGCAGTCATTCACACAGACTGCCACGGCAGCCGTGGATTCCACTGGGGCCTCGTCAGCGTTTCTATCAGGCCGTGTCCCACGAACACAGTGCCGTTCAGGACATGAAAACTCCCAGCCAACAAAAAAATTGAATTCATTTGCAGGCAGAACCAGAAAACAAACCGCGAGCCGCTCCCTCCTGTCAGTCAGTGGGTTTCATTGTTTAGTTTCGAGGACGCACAGCATGCTGCTGTTGAAAGAGCTTCCATTGAGAACGCAGAGGCGTGGCAGGGGCCGGCTGTGCATGGTAAACGCAGGCATGGAGTGCTGGGAGACGGCAGCCTGATGGACGGGTTTATAACTTTATTTATTTATAAATGTTTTGCCAGATAAGCAAGAGAGTCCCAGGGCAGACTGCTCAGCTGGGGGAATCAGAGAGGAGGTTTATAGAGGGTCTGGTAAGCTGAGACTAGGGGAATCAGAGAGGAGGTTTATAGAGGGTCTGGTAAACTGAGACTAGGGGAATCAGAGAGGAGGTTTATAGAGGGTCTGGTAAGCTGAGACTAGGGGAATCAGAGGAGGTTTATAGAGGGTCTGGTAAGCTGAGACTAGGGGAATCAGAGAGGAGGTTTATAGAGGGTCTGGTAAACTGAGACTAGGGGAATCAGAGAGGAGGTTTATAGAGGGTCTGGTAAACTGAGACTAGGGGAATCAGAGGAGGTTTATAGAGGGTCTGGTAAACTGAGACTAGGGGAATCAGAGAGGAGGTTTATAGAGGGTCTGGTATTGTTCCACTTGTATTGATTAGGCTGGTCTTTAGTGTTTCATTCTATTATCTTCATCTGCATGTGTGATGAGTGGCTGCCTGTGTAATCCCCCAGGGACACCATTACAAACTATGAGGTCTTTTTTTCTGTTCAGTGCTCTGCCTGCCATGCTTTTGTAAGCGTTGATGTATATCAGCAGAGGATCAAATTAAATTATTTATCTGTTTTAAAATGAATTCAGTGCACAGTCTGGCTTCGTGTAATAGCCCAGCTCAGTGAAAGCACCAATCACAATAAAGAGGTTTGCTGGCTTTAGTAATGCATCTTTACAGGAAGAATGTAAACGTTTTTCTATGCTTCATGTAATTGCAATCAATATAAACACAGATATAATACAGAGTAAAGAGGCTATTTGAACAGCACAAGAAAAGAGCAATGCTGCCTCCAGGTTTTAAAATCCAATGTTAAAACTGGTCTGTATTTTAACACACACAGATTGCTTGTGTGTTCTCTTGCACAGTAGGGTGCATTTACCTGAAGCATTGCTGGTAAGCTGCTGTGTAGAGGCATGCTGGTACTGTAGGGTCTCATCACTCTTCATATTGTATTCTCATTTTCTGTCTGAAGAGGGCGCTTGATTCCATAGAGAACAGGCGCATCACAGCTGGAGCGTTTTAAGAGCTTCAGCACAATCAGGAAAACCAAAAGCAGATATTGAAATAGTAACACAGAGGGCATGAGGTGGCATGCAACACAGAACACTAACTCGTATTTAGCTTAAAAGAAGGTAGGCTTGCCACTGGTCAATAGTTAAAATCCAGCCGACAGCTGAAGCAGGTTCAGGTTTGAGACACACGTGAGAGCCAGTGTGCCTGTCTGTCCGCAGGGCCTCGGAGCTGAGCCAGTCTAGAATCCAGCGATGACATCACCCCACCTGGCAGCGCTTCACGTTTCCATGGTTGGGTTTGGGTGTGGCTGCTGGACACCCAGATCACTGCTCCGGGTTGATGGGATGTGGTTTTATCTCTTGGAAATGCAGGAGTGTGGTAATGAGTGCAGATCTCCCGTGTTGTATCATCGTGGAGGGAGGTGTGGCCGGAGAGGCTCTCTGTGCAGCCTGCTCCCAGGGCAGCAGGGCACAGGCTGGGAAAGGGCATCAGCTTCAAGGACAAGACCGCTCCCCACCATAGCAATCCCCTGAGCACCACTGCGTCACAAGGGTTCAGAAGGGTGGACGGGAGTCTGCTGACCCTCGTTAATCAAGTCACACTATTGCATGTTTTGGGGGCAGCGTCTTGTTTCCAGGGAGGTCCCGTGGCAGCCGCAGCAGGAATGAAACGTGCAGGAACAGGAACAGGGAGGGGGGGTTACTCTGAAAAGCAGGGCAGCTGATTCATGAAGGGAACGAGGCTCCTGCTTCTCCCTGTGAGAGCGGAACAGGGAGGTGGGGTTACTCTGAAAAGCAGGGCAGCTGATTTATGAAGGGAACGAGGCTCCTGCTCCTCCCTGTGAGAGCGGAACAGGGGGGGTTACTCTGAAAAGCAGGGTAGCTGATTCACGAAGGAACGAGGCTCCTGCTCCTCCCTGTGAGAGCGGAACAGGGAGGGGGGGGTTACTCTGAAAAGCAGGGCAGCTGATTCACGAAGGGAACGAGGCTCCTGCTCCTCCGTGTGAGCGAACAGGGACGGGGGTTACTCTGAAAAGCAGGGCAGCTGATTCATGAAGGGAACGAGGCTCCTGCTCCTCCCTGTGAGAGCGGAACAGGGAGGGGGGGTTACTCTGAAAAGCAGGGCAGCTGATTCACGAAGGGAACGAGGCTCCTGCTCCTCCCTGTGAGAGCGGAACAGGGACGGGGGTTACTCTGAAAAGCAGGGCAGCTGATTCACACCCGAAGGAACGAGGCTCCTGCTCCTCCCTGTGAGAGGAACAGGGAGGGGTTACTCTGAAAAGCAGGGCAGCTGATTCACAAAGGGAACGCAGGCTCCTGCTCCTGTGAGAGCGGAACAGGGGACGGGGGTTACTCTGAAAAGCAGGGGCAGCTGATTCACGAAGGAATGAGGCTCCTGCTCCTCCCTGAGAGTGGAACAGGGAGGGGGGTTACTCTGAAAAGCAGGGCAGCTGATTCACGAAGGGAACGAGGCTCCTGCTCCTCCCTGTGAGAGCGGAACAGGGAGGGGGGGTTACTCTGAAAAGCAGGGCAGCTGATTCCGCGAAGGAACGAGGCTCCTGCTCCTCCCTGTGAGAGCGGAACAGGAGGGGGGTTACTCTGAAAAGCAGGGCAGCTGATTCATGAAGGAACGAGGCTGCCCTCCGTGAGAGAGCGGAACAGGGGGGGGGTTACTCTGAAAAGCAGGGCAGCTGATTCACGAAGGGAACGAGGCTCCTGCTCCTCCGTGTGAGCGAACAGGAGGGGGGGGTTACTCTGAAAAGCAGGGCAGCTGATTCACGAAGGGAACGAGGCTCCTGCTCCTCCGTGTGAGAGCGGAACAGGAGGGGGGGGGGTTACTCTGAAAAGCAGGGCAGCTGATTCACGAAGGGAACGAGGCTCCTGCTCCTCCGTGTGAGAGCGGAACAGGGAGGGGGGGTTACTCTGAAAAGCAGGGCAGCTCCCGCCAGTTGAGCATCTTTCCTCCTTCTCTGTCTGGAGTTTTAGGGAGACTGGAGGCGCTTGCATCCTGTCACAAACACACACACACAGACCTTCTCTCTGCCCTGATCCACATGCATTGCATTTCTCACTGCTTCCCAGCCTTGGTACCCACAGCTTCATTTACACACACACACACATATACTGCCAGGCAGGTTAATGCATTTAGCAGTTCAATCTTATACAGTGCAAGAAAAAAAACCAAATTGCTTTGAATTTACAGTTTTATTCAGTGAAACGTTATTAATGTACCACTCTGCCTACTCAGCTCTGCTTTGATTCCTTAGAGCTGTTTTCAGTTTTACTTAAACACCATACTTGCTGAATCTTTCTCAGAGCTTCGTGTATATTTGATATGCTTGCAAGGGCTTGAGTCCGACACCAGGGGGAGCACATTTTCATTCTGCTCCAGCCAATCAGGAGACCTGCTATTCAGAGCCCTGCCAAGTGGAAGCCTGTTGGGACTGGGGTTGCCAGGCAACATGTAGCTGAGCTCTTCTTGTGGAGCGGCGAGTTGTTTAAAGTTCAGCCTTGTTTCTGAATCTGCTGCTGACAAGTAGGTTACAGTGTTTATTCAGCTCGGACTAGCTTCAGATTCACAGCAGTTTTAACCCACACACCAACACAGAAACCAGAGTTAACCAACACACCAACACAGAAACCAGAGTTAACCCACACACCAACACAGAAACCAGAGTTAACCCACACACCATCACAGAAACCAGAGTTAACCCACACACTAACACAGAAACCAGAGTTAACACACACCAACACAGAAACCAGAGTTAACCCACACACCATCACAGAAACCAGAGTTAACCCACACACCAACACAGAAACCAGAGTTAACCCACACCAACACAGAAACCAGAGTTAACACACACCAACACAGAAACCAGAGTTAACCCACACACCAACACAGAAACCAGAGTTAACCCTGACCAACACAGAAACCAGAGTTAACACACACCAACACAGAAACCAGAGTTAACACACACACCATCACAGAAACCAGAGTTAACCCACACAGAAACCAGAGTTAACCCACACACCAACACAGAAACCAGAGTTAACACACACCAACACAGAAACCAGAGTTAACCCACACACAACACAGAAACCAGAGTTAACCCACACACCAACACAGAAACCAGAGTTAACCCACACACCAACACAGAAACCAGAGTTAACCAACACACCAACACAGAAACCAGAGTTAACCCACACACCATCACAGAAACCAGAGTTAACCCACACACCATCACAGAAACCAGAGTTAACCCACACACCATCACAGAAACCAGAGTTAACCCACACACCATCACAGAAACCAGAGTTAACCCACACACCAACACAGAAACCAGAGTTAACCCACACACCAACACAGAAACCAGAGTTAACCCACACACCATCACAGAAACCAGAGTTAACCCACACAGAAACCAGAGTTAACCCACACACCAACACAGAAACCAGAGTTAACACACACCAACACAGAAACCAGAGTTAACCAACACACCAACACAGAAACCAGAGTTAACACACACACCAACACAGAAACCAGAGTTAACCCACACACCATCACAGAAACCAGAGTTAACCCACACACCATCACAGAAACCAGAGTTAACCAACACACCAACACAGAAACCAGAGTTAACCCACACACCAACACAGAAACCAGAGTTAACCCACACACCATCACAGAAACCAGAGTTAACCCACACACCAACACAGAAACCAGAGTTAACCCACACACCAACACAGAAACCAGAGTTAACCAACACACCAACACAGAAACCAGAGTTAACCAACACCAACACAGAAACCAGAGTTAACCCACACACCATCACAGAAACCAGAGTTAACCCACACACCATCACAGAAACCAGAGTTAACCCACACACCAACACAGAAACCAGTTAACCCACACCAACACAGAAACCAGAGTTAACCCACACAGAAACCAGAGTTAACCCACACACCAACACAGAAACCAGAGTTAACCCACACCAACACAGAAACCAGAGTTAACACACACCAACACAGAAACCAGAGTTAACCCACACAGAAACCAGAGTTAACCCACACACCAACACAGAAACCAGAGTTAACACACACCAACACAGAAACCAGAGTTAACCAACACACCAACACAGAAACCAGAGTTAACACACACAGAAACCAGAGTTAACCCACACACCAACACAGAAACCAGAGTTAACACACACCAACACAGAAACCAGAGTTAACCAACACACCAACACAGAAACCAGAGTTAACCCACACACCAACAAAACCAGAAAGTTAACACAGAAACCAGAGTTAACCCACACACCAACACAGAAACCAGAGTTAACCCACACACACCATCACAGAAACCAGAGTTAACCCACACACCATCACAGAAACCAGAGTTAACCCACACACATCACAGAAACCAGAGTTAACCCACACACCAACACAGAAACCAGAGTTAACCCACACACCATCACAGAAACCAGAGTTAACCCACACACCAACACAGAAACCAGAGTTAACCCACACACCAACACAGAAACCAGAGTTAACCCACACACCAACACAGAAACCAGAGTTAAGAACATAAGAACATAAGAACATAAGAAAGTTTACAAAACGAGAGGAGGCCATTCAGCCCATCTTGCTCGTTTGGTTGTTAGTAGCTTATTGATCCCAGAATCTCATCAAGCAGCTTCTTGAAGGATCCCAGGGTGTCAGCTTCAACAACATTACTGGGGAGTTGGTTCCAGACCCTCACAATTCTCTGTGTAAAAAAGTGCCTCCTATTTTCTGTTCTGAATGCCCCTTTATCTAATCTCCATTTATGACCCCTGGTCCTTTTTTCTTTTTTCAAGTCAAAGAAGTCCCCCGGGTTGACATTGTCTATACCTTTAGGATTTTGAATGTTTGAATCAGATCGCCGCGTAGTCTTCTTTGTTCAAGACTGAATAGATTCAATTCTTTTAGCCTGTCTGCATACGACATGCCTTTTAAACCCGGGATAATTCTGGTTGCTCTTCTTGCACTCTTTCTAGAGCAGCAATATCCTTTTTTTTGTAGGTGACCAGAACTGAACACAATATTCTAGGTGAGGTCTTACTAATGCATTGTAGAGTTTTAACATTACTTCCCTTGATTTAAATTCAACACTTCTCACAATATATCCAAGCATCTTGTTAGCCTTTTTTATAGCTTCCCCACATTGTCTAGATGAAGACATTTCTGAGTCAACATAAACTCCTAGGTCTTTTTCATAGTTCCCTTCTTCAATTTCACTATCTCCCATATGATATTTATAATGAACATTTTATTGCCCGCATGCAATACTTTACACTTTTCTCTATTAAATTTCATTTGCCATGTGTCTGCCCAATTTTGAATGCGGTCTAGATCATTTTGAATGACCTTTGCTGCTTCAACAGTGTCTGCCACTCCTCCTATTTTTGTGTCGCCTGCAAATTTAACGAGTTTGCTTACTATATCAGAGTCTAAATCATTAATGTAGATTAGAATAGCAGAGGACCTAATACTGATCCCTGTGGTACACCACTGGTTACCTCACTCCATTTCGAGGTTTCTCCTCTAATCAGTACTTTCTGTTTTCTACCTGTTAACCACTCCCTAATCCATGTGCATGCATTTCCTTGAATCCCTACATTGCTCAGTTTGAGAATTAATCTTTTATGGGACTTTGTCAAAAGCTTTCTGGAAATCTAAATAGACCATGTCGTATGCTTTGCAGTTGTCCATTTTCAATGTTGCATCCTCAAAAAGTCAAGTAGGTTAGTTAGACACGATCTCCCTTTCCTAAAACCATGCTGGCTGTCACCCAGGATATTGTTACCATATAGGTAATTTTCCATTTTGGATCTTCTTATAGTTTCCATAAGTTTACATATAATAGAAGTCAGGCTTATTGGTCTGTAGTTACCTGGTTCAGTTTTGTCTCCCTTTTTGTGGATCGGTATTACATTTGCTATTTTCCAGTCTGTCGGTACAACCCTGTGTCAAGAGACTGTTGCATGATCTTGGTTAGTGGTTTGTAAATAACTTCTTTCATTTCTTTGAGTACTATTGGGAGGATCTCATCTGGCCCAGGGATTTGTTTATTTTAAGAGCTCCTAGTCCCTTTAACACTTCTGCCTCTGTTATGCTAAAGTTATTTAAAACTGATAGGAACAGGTTCACATGTGGGCATGTTGTCCGTGTCCTCCTTTGTAAAAAACCTGTGAAAAAGTAATCATTTAATATATTTGCTATTTTTTTTTCTTCATCTATGATTTTGCCATTTGTGTCTCTTAGACATTTAACCTCCTCTTTGAATGTTCTCTTGCTGTTATAATATTGGAAAAACATTTTGGAATTGGTTTTAGCCCCTTAGCAATATTGATTTCTATCTCTCTCTTGGCCTTTCTAACTTCCTTTTTGACTTGTGTTTGCAGTTCCAAGTACTCTTTCCGTGTGCTTTGTTTTTGTCCCTTTTAAACGCCTGTAAAGTGCCTTTTTTCGCTGAATATTTTTTTAAATTGATCTATTAAACCATTTTGGCCATTTTGTTTTAGATTTAGATTTGTCTACTTTTGGGATGTAATTGTTTTGTGCCTCTAGTACTACATTTTTAAAAGACAGCCACCCTTTTTCTGTGGATGTTTTCTCTATTTTACTCCAATCTACTTCTGTTAGTCTCCGTTTCATACCTTCATAGTTTGCTTTTCTAAAATTGTAAACCTTCGCTTTAGTCATTACTTTTGGGGTTTTAAAAATACTTCAACGAGACCATGTTGTGGTCTGAGTTTGCCAATGGCTCTCTGACCTCTGTTTTAGTTATTCTGTCTTCATTATTTGAAAAGACTAAATCAAGGCATGCCTCCTCTAGTCGGTGCCTTGACAAATTCAAGTTAGGAAGCAGTCATTTGTCATTTCCACCATTTCAATTTAGATCCGTCAGGCCCCCCCCATTGGGTTTCCCATTTTATATGGGGAAGTTGAAATCCCCCATTAGTATGGCTTCTCCTTTTCTACACGCATTTCTAATGTCATTGTACAACAGATTATTTTGCTCAGCGTCTGAATTTGGCGGTCTATAGCATGCTCCTATTATTATGTCCTTTGAATTTGTGTCCATTATTCTGACCCATATTGATTCTGCATTGTTTTCTTTGTCCTGATTTAACACCTGGGCTTCAAGGCTATTTCTTATGTATAGCGCTACCCCTCCGCCTCTTCTGTTAACACACACACCAACACAGAAACCAGAGTTAACACACACCAACACAGAAACCAGAGTTAACACACACCAACACAGAAACCAGAGTTAACCCACACACCATCACAGAAACCAGAGTTAACCCACACACCATCACAGAAACCAGAGTTAACCAACACACCCACACAGAAACCAGAGTTAACCCACACAGAAACCAGAGTTAACCCACACACCAACCCAGAAACCAGAGTTAACACACACCAACACAGAAACCAGAGTTAACCAACACACCAACACAGAAACCAGAGTTAACCAACACACCAACACAGAAACCAGAGTTAACACACACACCAACACAGAAACCAGAGTTAACCCACACCAACACAGAAACCAGAGTTAACCCACACACCAACACAGAAACCAGAGTTAACCCACACACCAACACAGAAACCAGAGTTAACCCACACACCAACACAGAAACCAGAGTTAACCCACACCAACACAGAAACCAGAGTTAACCCACACACCAACACAGAAACCAGAGTTAACCCACACACCATCACAGAAACCAGAGTTAACCCACACACCATCACAGAAACCAGAGTTAACCCACACACCAACACAGAAACCAGAGTTAACACACACACCAACACAGAAACCAGAGTTAACCCACACACCAACACAGAAACCAGTGTTAACCCTGACCAACACAGAAACCAGAGTTAACCCACACACCAACACAGAAACCAGAGTTAACCCACACAGAAACCAGAGTTAACCCACACACCATCACAGAAACCAGAGTTAACCCACACACTAACACAGAAACCAGAGTTAACCCACACACCAACACAGAAACCAGAGTTAACCCACACCAACACAGAAACCAGTGTTAACCCTGACCAACACAGAAACCAGAGTTAACCCACACACCATCACAGAAACCAGAGTTAACCCACACACCATCACAGAAACCAGAGTTAACCCACACACCAACACAGAAACCAGAGTTAACCCACACCATCACAGAAACCAGAGTTAACCCACACACTAACACAGAAACCAGAGTTAACCAACACACCAACACAGAAACCAGAGTTAACACACACCAACACAGAAACCAGAGTTAACCAACACACCAACACAGAAACCAGAGTTAACACACACAGAAACCAGAGTTAACCCACACACCAACACAGAAACCAGAGTTAACCCACACACCATCACAGAAACCAGAGTTAACCCACACACCAACACAGAAACCAGAGTTAACCCACACACCAACACAGAAACCAGAGTTAACCCACACACCAACACAGAAACCAGAGTTAACCCACACACCAACACAGAAACCAGAGTTAACCCACACACCATCACAGAAACCAGTGTTAACCCACACACCATCACAGAAACCAGAGTTAACCCACACACCAACACAGAAACCAGAGTTAACCCACACACCAACACAGAAACCAGAGTTAACCCACACACCATCACAGAAACCAGAGTTAACCCACACACCAACACAGAAACCAGAGTTAACACACACACCAACACAGAAACCAGAGTTAACACACACCATCACAGAAACCAGAGTTAACACACACCAACACAGAAACCAGAGTTAACCCACACACCATCACAGAAACCAGAGTTAACCAACACACCCACACAGAAACCAGAGTTAACCCACACAGAAACCAGAGTTAACCCACACACCAACCCAGAAACCAGAGTTAACACACACCAACACAGAAACCAGAGTTAACCAACACACCAACACAGAAACCAGAGTTAACCAACACACCAACACAGAAACCAGAGTTAACACACACCAACACAGAAACCAGAGTTAACCCACACACCAACACAGAAACCAGAGTTAACCCACACACCAACACAGAAACCAGAGTTAACCCACACACCAACACAGAAACCAGAGTTAACCCACACACCAACACAGAAACCAGAGTTAACCCACACACCAAACACAGAAACCAGAGTTAACCCACACACCATCACAGAAACCAGAGTTAACCCACACACCATCACAGAAACCAGAGTTAACCCACACACCAACACAGAAACCAGAGTTAACCCACACACCAACACAGAAACCAGAGTTAACCCACACACCAACACAGAAACCAGAGTTAACCCACACACCAACACAGAAACCAGTGTTAACCCTGACCAACACAGAAACCAGAGTTAACCCACACACCAACACAGAAACCAGAGTTAACCCACACACCAACACAGAAACCAGAGTTAACCCACACACCAACACAGAAACCAGAGTTAACCCACACACCATCACAGAAACCAGAGTTAACACACACACCAACACAGAAACCAGAGTTAACCAACACCAAAGAAACCAGAGTTAACCCACACACCAACACAGAAACCAGAGTTAACCCACACACCAACACAGAAACCAGAGTTAACCCACACACCAACACAGAAACCAGAGTTAACCCACACACATCACAGAAACCAGAGTTAACCCACACACCATCACAGAAACCAGAGTTAACCCACACACCATCACAGAAACCAGAGTTAACCAACACACCAACACAGAAACCAGAGTTAACCCATACAGAAACCAGAGTTAACCCACACACCAACACAGAAACCAGAGTTAACCCACACACCATCACAGAAACCAGAGTTAACCCACACACCAACACAGAAACCAGAGTTAACCCACACACCAACGCAGAAACCAGAGTTAACCCACACACTAACACAGAAACCAGAGTTAACCCACACACCATCACAGAAACCAGAGTTAACCAACACACCAACACAGAAACCAGAGTTAACCCACACAGAAACCAGAGTTAACCCACACACCAACACAGAAACCAGAGTTAACACACACCAACACAGAAACCAGAGTTAACCAACACACCAACACAGAAACCAGAGTTAACACACACAGAAACCAGAGTTAACCCACACACCAACACAGAAACCAGAGTTAACCCACACACCATCACAGAAACCAGAGTTAACCCACACACCAACACAGAAACCAGAGTTAACCCACACACCAACACAGAAACCAGAGTTAACCAACACACCAACACAGAAACCAGAGTTAACCCACACACCATCACAGAAACCAGAGTTAACCCACACAGAAACCAGAGTTAACCCACACCATCACAGAAACCAGAGTTAACCCACACAGAAACCAGAGTTAACCCACACACCCACACAGAAACCAGAGTTAACCCACACACTAACACAGAAACCAGAGTTAACCCACACACCAACACAGAAACCAGAGTTAACCCACACAGAAACCAGAGTTAACCCACACACCATCACAGAAACCAGAGTTAACCCACACAGAAACCAGAGTTAACCCACACACCATCACAGAAACCAGAGTTAACCCACACACTAACACAGAAACCAGAGTTAACCCACACACCAACACAGAAACCAGAGTTAACCCACACACCAACACAGAAACCAGAGTTAACCCACACACCAACACAGAAACCAGAGTTAACCCACACACCATCACAGAAACCAGAGTTAACCCACACACCATCACAGAAACCAGAGTTAACCCACACACCAACACAGAAACCAGAGTTAACCCACACACCATCACAGAAACCAGAGTTAACCCACACACTAACACAGAAACCAGAGTTAACCAACACACCAACACAGAAACCAGAGTTAACACACACCAACACAGAAACCAGAGTTAACCAACACACCAACACAGAAACCAGAGTTAACACACACAGAAACCAGAGTTAACCAACACACCATCACAGAAACCAGAGTTAACCCACACACCAACACAGAAACCAGAGTTAACCAACACACCAACACAGAAACCAGAGTTAACCCACACAGAAACCAGAGTTAACCCACACACCAACACAGAAACAAGGACCAGAGAACAAAGATTTTTTTTTTTATGTTCTGCAAAATGTACAACTTGGTTGAAAAGGTATTTGTCATATAAATAAATGAGTTCACACACTGCTCTCTTACACACAGCTTCAATTAAAACTAAATAAAACTCCAACACAAAGCAATGCCGCACAAGTCCATTACTCATGGAGGGAGCAGGTCCAGGCTATCCCTGCCTTGGATTGAGAGGGTTTGAGTTTGATTGAGTGTTTTTGAATTTGGATTGAGAGGGCTCTCCGTTTGGATTGAGAGTGCTTCTCCCGAGTTTGGATTGAGAGGGCTTCTTTTGAATTTGGATTGAGAGGGTTTGAGTTTGGATTGAGAGGGCTTCTCCGAGTTTGGATTGAGTGTTTCTTTGAATTTGGATTGAGAAGGCTTCTCCGAGTTTGGATTGAGAGGTTTTGAGTTTGGATTGAGAGGGCTTCTCCCAGTTTGGATTGAGAGGGGCTTCTCGAGTTTGGATTGAGTGCTTATTTGAGTGGGGTGAGAGGGTTTCTTTGAGTTTGGAGTATTGTGAGTCCCACCATACCTGTCCATAGTCCTCCACTCCGCTTGTTCAGGGATTGCACAGTGTGCCTTGCCAGCACTCACTACAGCGCTTTAACAAACATGCCTCATGGGCTCATTTCATTGTCGGAGCAGAATAATAACTGCTGATTACTCAGTCAATGTGTAGCTCCCTGCGCAGCTGTTAGGAGGCACTGTGTGCTTTAAACAGGCGGAGGGAACGGTTTGGAGCTGTAATGTAATTTGTTATGTTGGGTTTTGTTGCACGCTGTTCCCTGTATTTTTGCCAGCTTGCACTAAAAGCTGACAGGCAGGGGACTAGATGTGGCATCTCACTGGCTTATACATAGACAGGGGCTGCTGCTGCTGCTGTGGAGAAACCGCTCCTCCTCGAACTCAAGGATGCTGGCGTTTAACAAACCCCTCCAGGCTTGTATGTACAGGCGTGTATGAAACCGAATCATCATTATTATTAATGCATGATTAATACATGACGCATCCATTGATGGCATACATGTAGTGCACAGCCCTTTTAAATGAGTGTCTGAACACGGCCGGTCCCCACGCCCTGCATGTTGCCGGGATTACTGCCGCTCCCTGCATTTTTGTGGGATCATTCCTGGATTTAGAAGCACAGATCCTCACAACTGCCAAGGATTTTTGTGGCCGAGACTCCACGGTGTTTCCGACATGTTGCTTCCTGTTCCATGTGCCTGTTTATTTTAATACTGTTCCAAGACGTACATATTAATGCTGCCCTGTAAACGCTGGGGCTCGGCTGCTCACCTTATCACATGTAATTCCTTTTGAGGGAGATGCTTTGCTTCGTGTGCTCTCGCCGGTTTGCTTTGGGCAGTCCCGGCTATCTTTGGCTGGCTTGACAATGAAACATAAAACCCTTTTACTGGGGTTGGTACAGGACTGGTCATCCTCATCATGGGAATAGTTACTTTAATAGAGAGCAAAGCTGCTTCCCTTTTTCCTGATGGCTGTGTACTTGTATATCACATTGTTTTTATATTACATACAGCTTGGTAGTTCAAATCTGTCACATTTTACTGCAGGAAGTTGGCTGCCATCACAGAGACTTGCAGGTTGCAGATCTCAGTTGAATCAGTTAAATGAGTTTGCAGAGCAGTCGGTGATGCAGTACTCTCTGCACACCTGGAGTGCAGGCCGCTGTGATGACTTGGACACACAGATCAATGCAGGACCCAGAACACTGTACTGCACTGACACAACAGAACTGAGAGGTCCTCAGAACAGTCCATGCAGGACCCAGAACACTGCACTGACACAACAGAACTGAGAGGGCCTCGAACAGTCCATGCAGGACCCAGAACACTGCACTGACACAACAGAACTGAGAGGTCCTCGGAACAGTCCATGCAGGACCCAGAACACTGCACTGACACAACAGAACTGAGAGGTCCTCGGAACAGTCCATGCAGGACCCAGAACACTGCACTGACACAACAGAACTGAGAGGTCCTCGAACAGTCCATGCAGGACCCAGAACACTGCACTGACACAACAGAACTGAGGGTCCTCGAACAGTCCATGCAGGACCCAGAACACTGCACTGACACAACAGAACTGAGAGGTCCTCGAACAGTCCATGCAGGACCCAGAACACTGCACTGACACAACAGAACTGAGAGGTCCTCGAACAGTCCATGCAGGACCCAGAACACTGCACTGACACAACAGAACTGAGAGGTCCTCGGAACAGTCCATGCAGGACCCAGAACACTGCACTGACACAACAGAACTGAGAGGTCCCTCGAACAGTCCATGCAGGACCCAGAACACTGCACTGACACAACAGAACTGAGAGGTCCTCGAACAGTCCATGCAGGACCCAGAACACTGCACTGACACAACAGAACTGAGAGGTCCTCGAACAGTCCATGCAGGACCCAGAACACTGCACTGACACAACAGAACTGAGAGGTCCTCGGAACAGTCCATGCAGGACCCAGAACACTGCACTGACACAACAGAACTGAGAGGTCCTCAGAACAGTCCATGCAGGACCCAGAACACTGCACTGACACAACAGAACTGAGAGGTCCTCAGAACAGTCCATGCAGGACCCAGAACACTGCACTGACACAACAGAACTGAGAGGTCCTCAGAACAGTCCATGCCGGACCCGGTACACGCTGGGGGTTTGGAGTGCTTTGCTTCCCTGCACTGCGTTCTCTTGCATGTGGAAGTGGCTTCTTCTCCTGCTCTGTAATGAAAGGGCTGTTGCAGTAGAAGCACGAGGCCTGGCTGGTGGGAAGTGTTTTGCTGTGGTTGTTTGGTTCTGGACCAGCAACAGTGAGAAATGTGGTTGGAGGCTGAATATAAAAAACATGTGTTAGCAATCCTGAAATGTATTCAGCTAATACTGACTGTGAAGAAAATGATAACAAACGAATCCTTCGAGAAGAAGATGCAGCAGCTCATTATCCAGGATGAATCCGCTGGCCTCTAACATTGTGTTCTTAGGGAGGATTGAATTGAATTAGGAAATTTAAAACCAGCCTGCAGTTTGATTTGTGTTGGAATGCGACTGCACTTGCACTGACTCAGTACCAGACCTGGGGTCAATTATTATTACAATTACAATTACAGCAGCGTGGTGTCCTGAAATTACATTCCAATGCTGTTCAATTACAATTACAG
>CM072668.1:70936554-70959054 GCA_036884735.1 Huso huso
TTACTGCTTCGTTCAGTTGCGGCGGTAGCGGTGCCGTTGCTTGCCTTGCTGAGGAGATGCAGCAACAGCATCTCTGCTGGTGATCTGAGGGATTCCTGTGAATGTGGATACGGGGTTCACAAAGGGGTAAGAGAAGTTGGTGCGTGCTTGCTGAGGAGGAATTGCACAACGGCGCTCTCTGCACAGGTGATCAGGGATACCGTGACCGTGCTTGCCTTGCTGAGGGAGGAGATGCTGCAGCAGCAGCATCTCTGCTGGTGATCAGGGATTCTGTGAATGTGGATACAGAGTTCAAAAGGGTAAGTTGGTGCCTTGTGCTTGCCTTGCTGAGGAGAGATGCACAGCAGCATCTCTGCTGGTGATCAGAGGGATTCTGTGAATGTGTGGATACAGAGTTCACAAAGGGAGAAGAAGTTGGTGCCGTGCTTGCCTTGCTGAGGGAGGAGATGCACAGCAGCATCATCTGCTGGTGATCAGGGATTCTGTGAATGTGTGGATACAGAGTTCACAAGGGAGTAAGTTGGTGCCGTGCTTGCCTTGCTGAGGGAGGAGATGCTGGCAGCATCTCTGCTGGTGATCAGGGATTCTGTGACTGTGTGGGTACAGAGTTCACAAAGGGAGTAAGAAGTTGGTGCCGTGCTTGCCTTGCTGGGAGGAGATGCACAGCAGCATCTCTGCTGGTGATCAGGGATTCTGTGAATGTGTGGATACAGAGTTCTAAAGGGAGTAAGTTGGTGCCGTGCTTGCCTTGCTGAGGAGGAGATGCACAGCAGCATCTCTGCTGGTGATCAGGGATTCTGTGAATGTGGATACAGAGTTCACAAAGGGAAGAAGTTGGTGCCGTGCTTGCCTTGCTGAGGGAGGAGATGCACAGCAGCAGCATCTCTGCTGGTGATCAGGGATTCTGTGACTGTGTGGATACAGAGTTCACAAAGGGAGTAAGAAGTTGGTGCCGTGCTTGCCTTGCTGAGGAGGAGATGCACAGCAGCAGCATCTCTGCTGGTGATCAGGGATTCTGTGACTGTGTGGATACAGAGTTCACAAAGGGAGTAGAAGTTGGTGCCGTGCTTGCCTTGCTGAGGAGGAGATGCACAGCAGCATCTCTGCTGGTGATCAGGGATTCTGTGACTGTGTGGGTACAGAGTTCACAAAGGGAGTAAGAAGTTGGTGCCGTGCTTGCCTTGCTGAGGAGGAGATGCAGCAGCAGCATCTCTGCTGGTGATCAGGGATTCTGTGAATGTGTGTGGATACAGAGTTCACAAGGGAGTAAGAAGTTGGTGCCGTGCTTGCCTTGCTGAGGGAGGAGATGCACAACCTTCAGATCTCTGCTGGTGATCAGGGATTCTGTGAATGTGTGGATACAGAGTTCTGAGGGAGTAAGAAGTTGGTGCCGTGCTTGCCTTGCTGAGGAGGAGATGCACAGCAGCATCTCTGCTGGTGATCAGGGATTCTGTGACTGTGTGGATACAGAGTTCACAAAGGGGAGTAAGAAGTTGGTGCGTTCTTGCCTTGCTGAGGAGGAGATGCACAGCAGCATCTGCATCAGGATTCTGCTGTGTGGATACATTCCCCAAAGGGAGTAGAAGTTGGTGCCGTGTTGCCTTGGAGGGAGGAGATGCACAGCAGTTCTGCTGGTGATCAGGATTCTGTGACTGTGGAGTTCACAAAGGAGTAAGTAAGTTGGTGCCGTGCCTTGCTGAGGGAGGAGATGCACAGCAGCAGCATCTCTGCTGGTGATCAGGGATTCTGTGACTGTGTGGATACAGAGTTCACAAAGGGAGTAAGAAGTTGGTGCCGTGCTTGCCTTGCTGAGGGAGGAGATGCACAGCAGCAGCATCTCTGCTGGTGATCAGGGATTCTGTGACTGTGTGGATACAGAGTTCACAAAGGGAGTAAGTTGGTGCCGTGCTTGCCTTGCTGAGGGAGGAGATGCACAGCAGCAGCATCTCTGCTGGTGATCAGGGATTCTGTGACTGTGGATACAGAGTTCACAAAGGGAGTAAGAAGTTGGTGCCGTGCTTGCCTTGGCTGAGGAGGAGATGCACAGCAGCAGCATCTCTGCTGGTGATCAGGGATTCTGTGACTGTGGATACAGAGTTCACAAAGGAGTAAGAAGTTGGTGCCGTGCTTGCCTTGCTGAGGGAGGAGATGCACAGCAGCAGCATCTCTGCTGGTGATCAGGGATTCTGTGACTGTGTGGATACAGAGTTCACAAAGGGAGTAAGAAGTTGGTGCCGTGCTTGCCTTGCTGAGGAGGAGATGCACAGCAGCAGCATCTCTGCTGGTGATCAGGGATTCTGTGACTGTGTGGATACAGAGTTCACAAAGGGAGTAAGAAGTTGGTGCCGTGCTTGCCTTGCTGAGGGAGGAGATGCACAGCAGCAGCATCTCTGCTGGTGATCAGGGATTCTGTGACTGTGTGGATACAGAGTTCACAAAGGGAGTAAGAAGTTGGTGCCGTGCTTGCCTTGCTGAGGGAGGAGATGCACAGCAGCAGCATCTCTGCTGGTGATCAGGGATTCTGTGACTGTGTGGATACAGAGTTCAAAAGGAGTAAGAAGTTGGTGCCGTGCTTGCCTTGCTGAGGGAGGAGATGCACAGCAGCAGCATCTCTGCTGGTGATCAGGGATTCTGTGACTGTGTGGATACAGAGTTCACAAAGGGAGTAAGAAGTTGGTGCCGTGCTTGCCTTGCTGAGGGAGGAGATGCACAGCAGCAGCATCTCTGCTGGTGATCAGGGATTCTGTGACTGTGTGGATACAGAGTTCACAAAGGGAGTAAGAAGTTGGTGCCGTGCTTGCCTTGCTGAGGGAGGAGATGCACAGCAGCAGCATCTCTGCTGGTGATCAGGGATTCTGTGACTGTGTGGGTACAGAGTTCACAAAGGGAGTAAGAAGTTGGTGCCGTGCTTGCCTTGCTGAGGGAGGAGATGCAGCAGCAGCATCTCTGCTGGTGATCAGGGATTCTGTGACTGTGTGGATACAGAGTTCACAAAGGGAGTAAGAAGTTGGTGCCGTGCTTGCCTTGCTGAGGGAGGAGATGCACAGCAGCAGCATCTCTGCTGGTGATCAGGGATTCTGTGACTGTGTGGATACAGAGTTCACAAAGGGAGTAAGTTGGTGCCGTGTTTGCCTTGCTGAGGGAGGAGATGCACAGCAGCAGCATCTCTGCTGGTGATCAGGGATTCTGTGACTGTGTGGGTACAGAGTTCACAAAGGGAGTAAGAAGTTGGTGCCGTGCTTGCCTTGCTGAGGGAGGAGATGCACAGCAGCAGCATCTCTGCTGGTGATCAGGGATTTCTGTGACTGTGTGGATACAGAGTTCACAAAGGGATTCTGTTGCCTTGCTGAGGGAGGAGATGCACAGCAGCAGCATCTCTGGGTGATCAGGGATTCTGTGACTGTGTGGATACAGAGTTCACAAAGGGAGTAGAAGTTGGTGCCGTGCTTGCCTTGCTGAGGGAGGAGATGCACAGCAGCAGCATCTCTGCTGGTGATCAGGGATTCTGTGACTGTGTGGGATACAGAGTTCACAAAGGGAGTAAGAAGTTGGTGCCGTGCTTGCCTTGCTGAGGGAGGAGATGCACAGCAGCAGCATCTCTGCTGGTGATCAGGGATTCTGTGACTGTGTGGGTACAGAGTTCACAAAGGGAGTAAGAAGTTGGTGCCGTGGCTTGCCTTGCTGAGGAGGAGATGCACAGCAGCAGCATCTCTGCTGGTGATCAGGGATTCTGTGACTGTGTGGGTACAGAGTTCAAAGGGAGTAAGAAGTTGGTCCCGTGCTTGCCTTGCTGAGGGAGGAGATGCACAGCAGCAGCATCTCTGCTGGTGATCAGGGATTCTGTGACTGTGTGGGTACAGAGTTCCACTTCTAATGACAAATCGTTTTGCATCCTGCAGAATAAAGCCGAACCTCATTTCCTACATGGGAACCAAAGACAAAAGGGCGATCACCGTCCAGAGGATTGCTGTGCAAAAGTAAGTGCATTCCTTCAGTTCATTCTCCTTGCACTGTAGAATAAAGTATGCTTCGGATTTCTTAATTTTTCTCTTATCAGTCTGCAGGGTAGCTTTCAGGTTGCTTTTCAGTTGTGCTCAGTGCTTTTGCATTCAGTACAAATCAATAGGTGTGGCTGAAAAATCAAAATTAGGGGAACCTGGTATATAATATTTGGTATTTTAAACAGTTAAAATAAACTCCATTTGATGGTCCTGCTTTTTTCAGAACTAAAGTATATATTTAATCTAGGAAACATGCAGCCTCATTGCCTCTCTCTCTCTCTCTCTCTCTCTCTCTCTCTCTCTCTCTCTCTCTCTCTCTCTCTCTCTCTCTCTCTCTCTCTCTCTCTCTCTCTCTCTCTCTCTCTCTCTCTCTCTCTCTCTCTCTCTCTCTCCAGGATCACTGCTCAGAGACTTTCTCACCTCAACACGTGCCTGATGAACTTCAAGCTAGGGAACTTCTCGTACCAGAAACACCCCTTGAAACTGGGGGAGCTGCAGGGAAACCACTTCACTGTGGTGATCAGGTGAGACCAGGCTTCTGTGTGGGACTGCTGGGAGGGAGGCAGTGTGGTGTAGTGCACTGGTTTTCAGCCAGTGGTATGTGTACCAGTGCTGGAACGTGAGGGGCTTGCCACTGGTACGCACCGGCAGGTGGTGTTTATGATGATATGATTCCTCAATCAAAACACTCCCTCAATCACACCATTGGAATGTATCAATCTGTCTGTACCACTGAATCACAGAGAAATGAGAAATAATGATGCAGGGCATAATGTTTTTCGGGGTTAGGCACAAAAATGCTGTCTCCCTTTTAAAAGCATGTGTCAATATTTAGGAATGCGACATGATGTTGGTCTGTATATAAAAACGTATCTCACATGTTTTAATGAACTGAAGTGCTGGAAGATGGTAACAATTTGATGGAATACAAATGCTTGTAGTGCTGAGAGGTGCTGGAACACCAGCAGAATACGGAACCTCAGTTTCTTGCGACAGTTGTGATGGTGACCAAATGTGTGTGAGTAGTTTTGTAAAAATGTAGCTTTAAATGAACAGTTGCATTTAAGAAATGTAGCACAAGAACAGCGGAAAACTAAAATAATACACTTAGGGTTTGTGTGTTTCACCTGTGCCATTAACAAAATGCCATGAAAACTTAGATCATTAAACAAATGAAAATGCTGTAATGCAGCAAAATCTTTGTGAACTCCCAGTCAAATTATCTTTGACTAAATAAAGCTTTGAATCAACAGAAATGGATTTGTTTTCGTCTGTTGCGCCTTGCATCCCAGATATTATAGATTTAGTTACATTGTTTACCTTCAGGAGTTTAAGGATGGTTTCGTTGTGCAGCAGCTTCCCCAGTTAGATGATGAGCTGATAATATCTCTTCAGCCAAAGAAGCAGGCACGGTAGTGTCAGAGTACCGTTACCGTAATGTAACAGTATGTAGCTGGGTTTTGTACTAAAGCAGGGTCAGCTGTTGCAGGGAAAACCGTTTTTCTCAAATTGACCATTTTAACGCACAGAAATACTTGGGACTGCGATTAGGAAGTGTACTGCTGAGAAATAAAAACTGAAATGAAGGGAATTCAAATGAAATGCTGCAGCTTACTTGATTGCAATAAAAAAAACGCCATTCACAAAATGTAGCTCTCCGATTGCAAATGAATATCTAAAATATGACACTGTGCTTGCTGTGGTGTGCTTTATAGCGTAAATATAGCAGAACAAACTCAATTTAAATGAGTTTTTACTGAAAAATAAACAGTACCATGTAATCATAAGAGCTGTGTGTGTTGCATGCTGTCAGATCAGGACTCCACTAACACTGAGCATGGGAGCTGCAGCATGCTGTCAGATCAGGACTTCACTAACACTGAGCATGCTGTCAGCATGGGAGCATGGGAGCTGCAGCATGCTGTCAGATCAGGACTTCACTAACACTGAGCATGGGAGCTGCAGCATGCTGTCAGATCAGGACTTCAATAACACTGAGCATGGGAGCTGCAGCATGCTGTCAGATCAGGACTTCAATAACACTGAGCATGGGAGCTGCAGCATGCTGTCAGATCAGGACTTCACTAACACTGAGCATGGGAGCTGCAGCATGCTGTCAGATCAGGACTTCACTAACACTGAGCATGGGAGCTGCAGCATGCTGTCAGATCAGGACTTCACTAACACTGAGCATGGGAGCTGCAGCATGCTGTCAGATCAGGACTTCACTAACACTGAGCATGGGAGCATGGGGCATGCTGTCAGATCAGGACTTCACTAACACTGAGCATGGGAGCTGCAGGGAGCTGCATGCTGTCAGATCAGGACTTCACTAACACTGAGCATGGGAGCTGCAGCATGCAGTCTCCATATTGTCAGACAACTGGACACAATTAAAGGTGCGGTCACTAATGCCAAGGGAGCTAACTGTTTAAAATATGCTGAGGTAAGCATGGGGTCATCGGTTGTCATAGATTAACCATACTGAGATTAACCATTCAGCAACAAACAGTACAGACACAACAAAGCTGGGGTAGGTCTTGGTTTTACAACAGCAGTTTAAGATTGCACATAGTTACTGGTACAACTGGTGCTGCCTGCTGGAAGCTCTGGACTGGTACTTAGATGAAAGGTTCAAAACCACTGGTGTAGTGGATAGAGGTGAGGGCTGCAGCAAGCTGTCAGTGTGGTCTGTGGTTAGGGAGCTGGTTGTCAGATCAGGACTTCACTAACACTGAGCATGGGGCTGCAGCATGGTGAGAGGGATGGGCTGGGAGGGAGGCAGTGGTGAGAGCACTGAGGGGCTGGGAGGGAGGCAGTGTGGTGTAGTGGTAAGACTGAGCATGAGGGGCTGGGAGGAGGCAGTGTGGGTGTCAGTGGTGAGAGCTGAGGGCTGTCAGATCAGGAGGAGGGAGGCAGTGTGGTGGGTGAGAGAGCGGAGGGGCTGGGAGGAGGCAGTGTGGTGTAGTGGTGAGAGAGGGGGAGGAGGCAGTGGGATCAGGACTTCACTAACACTGAGGTCAGATCAGGACTTCACTAACACTGAGCATGCTGTGGTGTAGTGGAGAGAGCGGAGGGACTGGGAGGGAGGTGTGGTGTGACACCTGGTGCTCCTGTGGAACACAACAAAAACAAGGAGGGGTAGGTCTTGGTTTTACTGGGAGGAGGCAGTGTGGTGTAGTGGTTCAGAACCACTGGGCTGGGAGGGAGGCAGTGTGGTGTAGTGGTGAGTGGAGGGAGCTGGGAGGGAGGCAGGTGGTGTAGTGGTGAGAGCGGAGGGGCTGGGAGGAGGCAGTGTGGTGTGGTGAAAGTGAGGGCGGAGGGGCTGGGAGGGAGGCAGTGTGGTGTAGTGGTGAGAGCGGAGGGGCTGGGAGGGAGGCAGTGTGGTGTAGTGGTGAGAGCGGAGGGGCTGGGAGGGAGGCAGTGTGGTGTAGTGGTGAGCGGAGGGGCTGGGAGGGAGGCAGTGTGGTGTAGTGGTGAGAGCGGAGGGGCTGGGAGGGAGGCAGTGTGGTGTAGTGGTGAGAGGGAGGGGCTGGGAGGGAGGCAGTGTGGTGTAGTGGAGAGAGCGGAGGGGCTGGGAGGGAGGCAGTGTGGTGTAGTGGTGAGAGCTGAGGGGCTGGCAGGGATGAACTGCACTAACAGCTATGTAAGTTAAGGCTGTCTTGTTTTCAGGAATATCTCCGGGTCGAATGAGCTGGTGGAGCAGGCTATGATCTCCCTGCGGGAGACGGGATTCATCAACTACTACGGCATGCAGCGTTTCGGGACCACTGCGGTGCCCACCTACCAGGTCGGGAGGTGAGCTGCCAGAATCACCCCTGTGTCTGTGACTTTAAACTGAGAGTCTGGATTTAAATGGCTTTGCATAATGTCAGTGTTATTGTAGCAAGTGGTATTATTATTTATTTCTCAGCAGACGCCCTTGTCCAGGGCGACTTAGAATTGTTACAAAATATCACATTACAAAATGTCACGTTGCAGATAAGAGCCGTTATAAAGTACAATAAAATCAGCAGCAAATAAGATTCAATTCAGATAAGAGCGAGATAAAGAATACAGTAGATGATTACGTATAAGGGAGAGTTTGACTGAGCAGTTAAAAACAATGCTTACACGAGTAAAGTCCACTAAGAGCACATAGTAAGTATGATAAATGGGTGAGAACGATTTCAAATAAGAGCAATAAAAAAAAAAAAAACGTGAGTAAGGATACCTGCAGGACTAAAGTCATGTGCAAGATACAGGAAGCTGTCGTATGCTGCATGCTTTGGAACATTTTTATTGTTTTTCTGTTGAGATCAGGTATGCACTTGAGCTGGAATGACCATGGAGGAAAATTAGCTAAAAGCTCACTTGTGAAATTCATAAAGAAAGCTGTGTTTCCATTAAAATGTCGAAGCGATCAGTGAGGCAGTTCATTGTGAAATCAAAGAATGGATGACTGTTTTTCTTTTAAATGCAATCCTGAGTTTCTGCATTCCTCTCAATCAGGGCCATTCTGCAGGGCAATTGGAAGGAGGTGATCGATTTAATCCTGAAGCCCCGTCCTGGAGGTAAAGTGCCGTCATCATGCAGCTCTGGGAGTGGCTCCCCTACCCCCAGCTCAGCAGTGGAGTCTGGTTTAGCATTGCCTGGACACTGCTTTCTGACATGGACTCATTCATAATATTACATCTTCATTGTGTGCATGCATCTCCTGGGTGCTTTATAACAGATACGAGTACAGAACACTAGTGCACAAAGTCACACTCACACACACAGGGCTCTCCTCAATACAAGTGCACAAAGTCACACTCACACATACACAGTGCCCTCCTCAATACAAGTGCACAAAGTCACACATACACAGTGCCCTCCTCAATACAAGTGCACAAAGTCACACATACACAGTGCCCTCCTCAATACAAGTGCACAAAGTCACACTCACACACACACAGTGCCCTCCTCATGCATACTGAACTATAAAAAACATCCACATTGTTTTGAGTTTTATTTTGGTTTATCCTTGGTGCTGGCAAAGCCCTGTACATGGAGAACTGGCGTTTGCAATGAGCAATGGGGTTATTGTCAGTGTGTCTCTCTCTCTCTCTCTCTCTCTCTCTCTTCCCCCCCCACCCCCCCACCCCCGTGTGTTTGCAATGAGCAATGGGGTTATTGTCAGTGTGCATCTCTCCCTCTCTCTCTCTGTGTGTGTAGCTGAGAAGGGGTACCTGGTGCAGTGCCGTGAGGAGTGGGCTCGCTCGCAGGACCCCGAGGCTGCGCTCAGGAAGCTGCCGGTGAAGCGCTGCGTGGAGGGGCAGCTGCTGCGTGGACTCTCCAGCTACGGGAAGAACAACATCATCGCTGCGTTCAGCATCGTGAGTAGAGACACTGCCTCCTAGTGCAGGACTAGGACACAGTGGAAGCTGCCTTCACTTGTGCTGTTCCCTGCTGCACTCTAGTGCTACAAGTGATTGTTGCAAGGACAAAGTCATCTGAAATTGCATTTCACATATTGGAAACAAATTGTAACCTTAATACATGTTGCTGCTGTTGGTAATCAAGCACTTGAAGAGTCTTGGACAGTGCTGTATAAACACTTCAGTGCTGTATAGATGAAGCAACATGCAGTGATTGCTGATCATCACTGATGAGCCCCCCACCCCTGTGCTGGTCCTCAGATCCCCAGGAACAACCGCCTGATGTACATCCACAGCTACCAGAGCTACGTGTGGAACAACCTGGTGAGCCGGCGCATTGAGGAGTTTGGGCTGAAGGCAGTGCCGGGGGACCTGGTGCTGAGGGGAGGTGAGACAGAGAGAGTGTAGAGCAGGGCTTCATGCCTTGAAACTCACACTAGTCCTGGGTTTCAGAGCGTCTCTCGCCAGGGTCAATTATTTAAATGGCCAGGTAATTGCCAGGAGTTTTATCTATCAGGCCTCTGTGTCAGTGTGCTCTGGACTGATTGTACTTCTCATCACAGTATATGTGTGTGTGTGTCTGTCTCTGTCTCTCTGTTTGTGTGTATGTGTGTCTCTGTCTCTCTATGTGTGTGTCTGTGTTTGTGTGTGTGTGTCTCTGTCTCTGTGTGTGTGTGTGTCTCTCTGTCTCTCTGTTTGTGTGTGTGTCTGTCTGTCTCTGTGTTTGTGTGTCTGTCTCTGTCTCTGTGTGTGTGTTTGTGTGTGTGACTCTGTGTGTGACTGTCTGTCTGTGTTTGTGTGTGTGTGTCTGTGTGTCTCTATCTCTGTGTGTGTGTCTGTGTGCGTGTCTCTCTCTCTGTCTCTGTGTGTGTTTGGAAACTATCTTAATTTTTTTTGTTTCCTCTTCCTGCAGCGACGGCGGAGCCCCTGTCCGAGTCAGAGGTTGCTGATTACTCCATCCACGACGTGGTGATGCCTCTGCCTGGCTTCGATGTCATTTACCCCACACACACGAGTGAGTGCCCCCCACTGTAGCAGCACTGCAGCCTCACACACTGCTGGGTCCTAGTTTCAGGTTACTTCTGAAAGATAAACTAATTCAAGTAGACAAACTTGGGTTTCAGTTGCAAGGAGGTTCTGGATGATTATTTGGAAGTCTGGTATTATGTGTGTCTCTCGTTTGTGCTCTCAGTTGGGGACGGCTACAAAGAGATGATGGAGGCAGATGGCCTGGACATCAACAACATGAGGCACAAGATCCGCGACTACTCCCTCTCCGGAGCGTACCGCAAAATCATCACCCGCCCGCAGGAAGTCAGCTGGTGAGTTGAGTGACAGCTCAACCCAGACAGAACACACCCGCTGTGTATCTGACACTGAGCACACCCGCTGTGTATCTGACACTGAGCACACCCGCTGTGTATCTGACACTGAGCACACCCGCTGTGTATCTGACACTGAGCACACCCGCTGTGTATCTGACACTGAGCACACCCACTGTGTATCTGACACTGAGCACACCCACTGTGTATCTGACACTGAGCACACCCACTGCGTATCTGACACTGAGGAACACACCCACTGCGTGTATCTGACACTGAGCACACCCACTGCGTATCTGACACTGAGGAACACACCCACTGCGTATCTGACACTGAGGAACACACCCACTGTATCTGATCTGACACTGAGGAACACACCCACTGCGTATCTGACACTGAGCACACCCACTGCGTATCTGACACTGACTGAGAACACACCCACTGCGTATCTGACACTGAGGAACACACCCACTGCGTATCTGACACTGAGGAACACACCCACTGCGTATCTGACACTGAGGAACACACCCACTGCGTATCTGACACTGAGGAACACACCCACTGCGTATCTGACACTGAGGAACACACCCACTGCGTATCTGACACTGAGGAACACACCCACTGCGTATCTGACACTGAGGAACACACCCACCGCGTATCTGACACTGAGGAACACACCCACTGCGTATCTGACACTGAGGAACACACCCACTGCGTATCTGACACTGAGGAACACACCCACTGCGTATCTGACACTGAGGAACACACCCACTGCGTATCTGACACTGAGGAACACACCCACTGCGTATCTGACACTGAGGAACACACCCACTGCGTATCTGACACTGAGGAACACACCCACTGCGTATCTGACACTGAGGAACACACCCACTGCGTATCTGACACTGAGGAACACACCCACTGCGTATCTGACACTGAGGAACACACCCACTGCGTATCTGACACTGAGGAACACACCCACCGCTGTGTATCTGACACTGAGGAACACACCCACCGCGTATCTGACACTGAGGAACACACCCACTGCGTATCTGACACTGAGGAACACACCCACTGCGTATCTGACACTGAGGAACACACCCACTGTGTATCTGACACTGAGGAACACACCCACCGCGTATCTGACACTGAGGAACACACCCACCGCGTGTATCTGACACTGAGGAACACACCCACCGCGCGTGTATCTGACACTGAGGAACACACCCACTGTGTATCTGACACTGAGGAACACACCCACTGCGTATCTGACACTGAGGAACACACCCACTGCGTATCTGACACTGAGGAACACACCCACTGCGTATCTGACACTGAGGAACACACTCACTGCGTATCTGACACTGAGGAACACACCACTGCGTATCTGACACTGAGAACACACCCTGACACTGAGCTGTGTATCTGACACTGAGGAACACACCCACTGCGTATCTGACACTGAGGAACACACCCACTGTGTATCTGACACTGAGGAACACACCCACTGCGTATCTGACACTGAGGAACACACCCACCGCGTGTATCTGACACTGAGGAACACACCCACCGCGTATCTGACACTTGAGGAACACACCCACTGTGTATCTGACACTTGAGGAACACACCCACTGCGTATCTGACACTGAGGAACACACCCACTGCGTATCTGACACTGAGGAACACACCCACTGCGTATCTGACACTGAGGAACACACCCACCGCGTATCTGACACTGAGGAACACACCCACTGCGTATCTGACACTGAGGAACACACCCACTGCGTATCTGACACTGAGGAACACACCCACCGCGTATCTGACACTGAGCACACCCACTGCGATCTGACACTGAGGAACACACCCTGCTGTGTATCTGACACTGAGGAACACACCCACTGCGTATCGACACTGAGGAACACACCCACTGCGTATCTGACACTGAGGAACACACCCACTGCGTATCTGACACTGAGGAACACACCCACTGCGTATCTGACACTGAGCACACCCACTGCGTATCTGACACTGAGGAACACACCCACTGCGTATCTGACACTGAGGAACACACCCACTGCGTATCTGACACTGAGGAACACACCCACTGCGTATCTGACACTGAGGAACACACCCACTGCGTATCTGACACTGAGGAACACACCCACTGCGTATCTGACACTGAGGAACACACCCACTGCGTATCTGACACTGAGGAACACACCCACTGCGTATCTGTGACTGAGGAACACACCCACTGCGTATCTGACACTGAGGAACACACCCACTGCGTATCTGACACTGAGCACACCCACTGCGTATCGGAGACTGAGGAACACAGTTTTTCAGAGCGTCTGGCCTCCAGAAATGATGGCTGGAACCCTCTGGCTGTTTAAAGTATGTATAAAACATAGAAACGGTTGTGGGACCTGTTTGGTTTCATAAAGCCTGTGTCTCATTTAGTCTTGGAGGAGGTTTTTAACTGAAGAACAATGAGAGCGTGTCTGTTTTAATTGTGTGTTTAACCCTTTGTGGTCCTATGTCGGACCCTGTCCGACATCATCAAAAAGACGCAAAAAAACGGGTCTCTAGTCGTTTTTTCTCCGGAAAAGCCGAGAAAACCATTCAATGGCCGAGTGAGACTGATAGGAGCCGAGAGAAGCCGGAAAAAAAGGGCGTATCTCATGAATACTGATAGACCCGACACCACATAGATAACACGGACATAAACAAGATAGCTGCTTCTGCATCCAGCGCTCAAAGAACATCACAGACATTTGCAGAGCTTTTTTTTAGATGTTATAGTAATAAAATAACAACTTGGATTGCATTATTGAGGAGTTTGGTGATAAAACGAGTGATCAGGAGATGATTTATCAGTATGCACAACTGTGAAGAGGTATGTGAAAAATACAGCGAACAAGGGGTGGGGCGGGGCTGGAGATGCAGTACTGAGTGTCCTGTTGATATGCAGTGCCTTTTAAACCTGTTTTACTGTGAAAAAAATTTTTAAACAGCGGTGTCTAAAATAAAACCGCGTTGTGAAAATAAATTGGACCTGACGCACCTGAGACGCACTGAATAAATGGACCGCTAAGGGTTAATGAATAGGGGTGGATGTTTGCCTGGGCTTGAGCCGTGTGTGTGTGTGTGTGTGTGTGTGTGTGCAGCTCTCACTGTAGTGGTGAAAACAGTTTTGTCTGGGTTCCCCTTTAACGCTGTTCTTGAAATGGGTTCGATGTTCGCTGCTGACGTGTGGCCCCCAGGTGAATTGTACAAGTCCCATCCAGGCATCTTCCTTTCCTGTCCTCAGGGAGGTGATCTCATACGATGATCTCAAGATCCCGCTGGTCCACACTGACGTTGAGAAGCTGGAAGGGAAGCTGCCGCCTGTGTATCCTAAAGGTGAGGCTCCCCTCTGTTCTGTGACCCTGCTTCCACAGGCCTGCGCTCCTCATCAGTGCTCAGCCTGCTCTTGCCATGCACATGTTTTCTTTGTACTTTTTTATTATCTGTGAAATTCAGATAAGTGTGTTTTTAAACTCAGAAGTAACTATCTCAGTTTAAGCCTTTTGGGAATGGCTTTAAAATCCATATGGGAACTAAACTGAAAGACAAACACATTTGGCACACAAAGGGAATTTCTCGAGAGCTGCATTGTGAGACGGTATTGTAACTGAGACCAGAATAATGGTGCTTGCGGTGTGAGGTGGATAGACAGATGCTGACGCTCCCCCTATCGTCTTTCTCCTCCCTCTGTCTGAGCCAGAAGGGCAGTACCGCGCGCTGCGGATGGAGTTCTCCCTGCCCCCCTCCTGCTACGCCACCATGGCGATCCGCGAGGTGCTGAAGATGGACACAAGCATCAAGAACCAGACGCAGCTCAACACTGTGTGGCTGCGCTGAGGCTGGCTGCGGGCAGGGCGCCGGACACTTTGTGTGTGTGTGTGTGTGCGTGCGTGCGCAGGGGTGGAAATGACACCTACTGCAGAGCAGTCTGATCCATTCCTGGTTTTACTATGAGTTCAATAAGACACACCTGAGCTTGTTACCTACTGTATACACAGCGGCTAATCAAGCTTGTAATAAAACTTGGCATGGGTGAAATTCCTGTGCAATAGGAGTCTTAACTCTATCCCTTGTGTGTGTGTGTGTCTGTGTGTGTGAGAGAGAGGCAGCAGTGATGGAAACCCGCTTTGTCATAAAGGGTGGGACTGTGCCATTGTGTTATTTGTCCCAGTTCGGTCTGCATCCCGTCTATAACGTGCAGGCAGGGTAACTGCACAATACTGTTGCACTGTGTGTGTGTGTATGTGTGAGAGAGAGTTTTAGAATCTAGTTTTGTGAGCATGGCAGAATGGCTGACACACTCTTCGGTAATGTGGGGTGGGGAGGCTGGGGGGTGTGTGTGTGTGTTTGTTTTTTGCTGACATGGTCCTCTGTGTGTGTGTTTGTGATGTGGATGCTGTCCTGACCTTGCAGAGCTCAGAGCTGCCAGGTGCATTGAGGGTGTGTGCCCTTGTACCTGAGCAGAGTCCAGACCAAGGCTGGAGCTCCAGTGAGCACAGGGCCTGCCACACAAGAGCAAGAGAAGGAAGCAGACTTTCCCATGCTCTGTGAAGAACAGTCCCTGTAGCTGCTTCAGAACCACAGTGTAATGTAATGTAATGTATGATGGCTCATTTTGTCTTGCAAGAGATTTTTAATGAGAAAAATAATGAGAACATACCTGTTTGAATTTAATTTTTAATGAAGAGGTGTGTGGGAGTGTTCTAGATGCTGAAGGGTTCTGTATCTTGTGATTTTGCTGCCTTGGCGCGAGTATTCAGTGGAAGCAAGGGGCGGATCAGATCATTACAGGCTCCTTGTCCACTGAGGGGCATTTGGGTTGCATTTAATCTGTGTTCAGTCTCAAGGCTAGACGTGTGAAGCAGCAGCTGCAGCTCCCCAGAGCTACCTGTCAGGTGGCTTCACTGCTCTCACAGAATCCAAACATCTTATGGAAATTTTAAAAAACATTAAATACCATGCAGAAGTTTAATCCGATTTGGGTGAGTGGTTCCCAAAGTTTCATTAAACAGGAATGAATGCTGTAAGGGTATGGTGGCCTGCTTTCAAAGCAAGGAGAGCTAGTGAAAGCTCTTGTAACAACAGGCTCTTCAAATGCGTGAGTCCAGAGCTGTTGTGATGCCCTCTTGAACTTGTTCTTGGGAATCCACTCGGCAGGTTTCACTCGCGTGACATGGGCACTTGTCTCTGAAGATTAGTGTAAGAATGTAACGGCTGCAGCCTGTTTCCAGGGCACAGCAATGAGAAGAGGATACAGAAACACCAGCACAAAGTAAACCTTGTTCTCTTTTCGAGGGTTTTTTTAAACTGTACTTCTGTTTCATTTCAGCTTGGTTTATTGTAACTGCTCATATCTTGGCACAATAATTAAACTTCAGTTTGAAAGTGCAGTTACTGCTTTGTGTTCAATGGTTGTCTGTTTTTTTTTTTTTTTTTCCAGGTTTTTTATAAATAACTTCACAGAATTGTGTTAGAATGAGTTATTAAACTATGCAGCAGGGTATTGGTGGGAATTATACTGGTGCTTCCAAA
This sequence comes from Huso huso, assembly GCA_036884735.1. Taxonomy (NCBI): domain Eukaryota; kingdom Metazoa; phylum Chordata; class Actinopteri; order Acipenseriformes; family Acipenseridae; genus Huso; species Huso huso. The sequence continues at coordinate 70,952,875 of CM072668.1, forward strand.
GAGGGAATGGGACTCAAACCAAACGAACAGCAGCACCTCCACTGCACAGTGCAGAACTGATACAGGGAGGAGGAGGGGGGACCAAACGAACAGCAGCACCTCCACTGCACAGTGCAGAACTGATACAGGGAGGGGGGACCAAACGAACAGCAGCACCTCCACTGCACAGTGCAGAACTGATACAGGGGGAGGAGGAGGGGGACCAAACGAACAGCAGCACCTCCACTGCACAGTGCAGAACTGATACAGGGGGAGGAGGGGGGACCAAACGAACAGCAGCACCTCCACTGCACAGTGCAGAACTGATACAGGGAGGAGGGGGACCAAACGAACAGCAGCACCCTCCACTGCACAGTGCAGAACTGATACAGGGAGGGGGGGGGACCAAACGAACAGCAGCACCTCCACTGCACAGTGCAGAACTGATACAGGGAGGAGGGGGGGGCACCAAACGGGAACAGCAGCACCTCCACTGCACAGTGCAGAACTGATACAGGGAGGGGGGGGACCAAACGAACAGCAGCACCTCCACTGCACAGTGCAGAACTGATACAGGGAGGACGGGGGACCAAGCAGAACAGCAGCACCTCCATTGCACAGTGCAGAACTGATACAGGGAGGAGGGGGGGACCAAACGAACAGCAGCACCTCCACTGCACAGTGCAGAACTGATACAGGGGAGGGGGGGACCAAACGAACAGCAGCACCTCCACTGCACAGTGCAGAACTGATACAGGGAGGAGGGGGGACCAAACGAACAGCAGCACCTCCACTGCACAGTGCAGAACTGATACAGGGAGGGGGGGGGACAAACGAACAGCAGCACCTCCACTGCACAGTGCAGAACTGATACAGGGAGGAGGAGGGGGACCAAACGAACAGCAGCACCTCCACTGCACAGTGCAGAACTGATACAGGGAGGAGGGGGGGGACCAAACGAACAGCAGCACCTCCACTGCACAGTGCAGAACTGATACAGGGGAGGAGGGGGACCAAACGAACAGCAGCACCTCCACTGCACAGTGCAGAACTGATACAGGGAGGAGGGGGGACCAAACGAACAGCAGCACCTCCACTGCACAGTGCAGAACTGATACAGGGAGGGGAGGGGGGGGGACCAAACGAACAGCAGCACCTCCACTGCACCGTGCAGAACTGATACAGGGAGGAGGGGACCAAACCTCCACTGCACAGCAGCACCTCCACTGCACAGTGCAGAACTGATACAGGAGGAGGAGGGGGACCAAACGAACAGCAGCACCTCCACTGCACAGTGCAGAACTGATACAGGGAGGGGGGACCAAACGAACAGCAGCACCTCCACTGCACAGTGCAGAACTGATACAGGGAGGAAGGGGGACCAAACGAACAGCAGCACCTCCACTGCACAGTGCAGAACTGATACAGGGAGGAGGGGGGGACCAAACGAACAGCAGCACCTCCACTGCACAGTGCAGAACTGATACAGGGGAGGAAGGGGACCAAACGAACAGCAGCACCTCCACTGCACAGTGCAGAACTGATACAGGGAGGAGGAGGGGGACAAAGGAACCAAACAGCACCTCCACTGCACAGTGCAGAACTGATACAGGGAGGAGGGGGGACCAAACGAACAGCAGCACCTCCACTGCACAGTGCAGAACTGATACAGGGAGGAGGAGGGGGGACCAAACGAACAGCAGCACCTCCACTGCACAGTGCAGAACTGATACAGGGAGGAAGGGGGGACCAAACGAACAGCAGCACCTCCACTGCACAGTGCAGAACTGATACAGGGAGGAGGAGAGACCAAACGAACAGCAGCACCTCCACTGCACAGTGCAGAACTGATACAGGGAGGAAGGGGACCAAACGAACAGCAGCACCTCCACTGCACAGTGCAGAACTGATACAGGAGGAAGGGGGGGGAAACGAACAGCAGCACCTCCACTGCACAGTGCAGAACTGATACAGGAGGAGGAGGGGGGACCAAACGAACAGCAGCACCTCCACTGCACAGTGCAGAACTGATACAGGGAGGAAGGGGGACCAAACGAACAGCAGCACCTCCACTGCACAGTGCAGAACTGATACAGGGAGGAAGGGGGACCAAACGAACAGCAGCACCTCCACTGCACAGTGCAGAACTGATACAGGGAGGAGGGGGACCAAACAGAACAGCAGCACCTCCACTGCACAGTGCAGAACTGATACAGGGAGGGGGGACCAAACGAACAGCAGCACCTCCACTGCACAGTGCAGAACTGATACAGGGAGGAAGGGGGACCAAACGAACAGCAGCACCTCCACTGCACAGTGCAGAACTGATACAGGGAGGAGGGGGACCAAACGAACAGCAGCACCTCCACTGCACAGTGCAGAACTGAGGGGAGGAGAGGGGGACCAAACGAACAGCAGCACCTCCACTGCACAGTGCAGAACTGATACAGGGGGGGGGGGACCAAACGAACAGCAGCACCTCCACTGCACAGTGCAGAACTGATACAGGGAGGGGGGACCAAACGAACAGCAGCACCTCCACTGCACAGTACAGGATACGGGGGGGGGTTAGAACACAAGGTGCTTCACGACCCTTTGATGGAGATGCAGTAACCGCTGGCTCCAGGGCGCACTCTTGTGGCGCTTGACTGAAGTTGCAGTAAAGTCATGCATTCATCAGGCTTGTCTCGTATTTTTAATGATGTATTTAACATTTAATCATAATGTGATGTCATGTCATTATTTTTATTTTCATTAAGAAACAAAAAACTGACTAAGGTGGTCTCGACTGCATCTCGTTTAACTGGGGCCACGGTTGTGGAGGTTGGGCTCCGGGGAATATTCCATGAGAATTTAAGCCCTGCCTGTATGTATAACAAATAACAGTAAAACAGTACGACAGTCGTATGGAAAGGCCTCTTCTCTGCCCTTCAATTGAGGAGGGAGGAGGCTGTAACGTGCTGTGCAGCTGCGTATATAATTCAGTACCATGCATGCTAACCATCGTTGCCTCGTCTTTAGTAACTTACTAATTAAAGGCATTTCACCTCAGCACCTCCCTATCCACGAAGCAAACTGAAGAACAGGGCGGATTTCACCTCAGCACCTCCCTATCCACGAAGCAAACTGAAGAACAGGGCGGATTTCACCTCAGCACCTCCCTATCCACGAAGCAAACTGAAGAACAGGGCGGATTTCACCTCAGCACCTCCCTATCCACGAAGCAAACTGAAGAACAGGGCGGATTTCACCTCAGCACCTCCCTATCCACGAAGCAAACTGAAGAACAGGGCGGATTTCACCTCAGCACCTCCCTATCCACGAAGCAAACTGAAGAACAGGGCGGATTGCTGATACGTACTGATTTTAGGTTGTTTCCTGTCTAGTTAGATGAGATGACGCTATTTCCCCAGCAGAGGGCGCCGGTGTGGCTGCTGATCGCCGACGTGGAGAGGACGTCTCTCTCTGCAGTCAGAGGGCGCGTTCACGACTCTTTTTTGCTGGCTAGATTGCAGACGGGAGTCTGCGCGTAACGTCACGGTCTGTGGACAGCGATGAACAACAGTTCTGAGCAGAACCAAAATGAGGTGGTGTTGAGAGAAATTCTAATCGCAGAAGTGGTGGACGCAATCGAAGTTCCCTTTGTGCTCCACCAGCTTCATAATTTACAGCATGATCAGAAAAAGGATAGTAGAAACAGTCCCTGCTATAAAGAGATCATATAAACGTATGTTTATATTAGACAGTTGTTAGACAGTACTGTATTTTGATCTGGGACAAAAATAGTTCAAATACTTGCACATATGGTCACATATCTCACTTCAACTACCTGTTATTAAAGCCGATTTATTCTCCTTAATTCGAAGCAGGTTATTCCCTGTCCCTGATAGCCTTTCATCAATAACCAATTACGCCTGCTGAAAATAACAGAGCGGTTTTAGGTTCATTTCAACCGTTTAGCATTATTTTTTTTATTTTTTTTTACATGTTTAAACCTTTAGAATAAATATCTGAATATTTGAAAAGTATAATAACTGTGTGGAAAAAGAGACAAATCATTCATAAGATAATTAATGCCATGACTGGAAGGCGATTCACACCCCCTGACTCGGTGGCAGTAGCACACGGAGTGAGGATTGGATCTGCTTGTCTACACACTTCTTTGTCAGCCAGCGCTCCTCTATTGTTTGCGCCGCGGCTGCTCCTGCGCAGGACCTCTTGAGAAGCTGCGCGGCTCTGCACACTTTTAAGCCCGTGGATGCGTGACCTGGTGACGTCTTTTCCGGCTGAGTTCACGCAGACGATGATTGGACAGGTTTTCAGCAACATCTGCGCAGACTGAGCAACGTTTGCGTATCGTGAACGCAGCCAGACAGTCAGCCACAGAAAAGATGGACGCCTCCATTCTGCAGGAGACGAAGAGCCGGAGCGATGGTGATTACCGTGGCATCAGCCTCCGGCACAATGGCACAGAGACCCGGGAGGAGGACAGCGAAATCCCGGAGTATGTGGGCGAGCTGATAGAGGCCGAGATAGGGTGCGATCTGAAAGCGCTGAAGAAAGTGAGCGGGCTGCTGGAGCGGATGAGCAAAGAGAAGAAACAGCTGGAGGAGCAGGTAGACCATTAGTGAAGGCACAGGAAGCATGGCAAAGATAGGCAAGCACAGAGGGGTCTGTAATGCACAGGCAAGCACAGAGGGGTATGTAAAGCACAGGCAAGCACAGAGAGGTCTGGTAAAGCATAGGGAAGCATTGTAAAGCACAGAGGTCTGGTAAAGCATAGGGAAGCATTGTAAAGCACAGAGAGGTGTGGTAAAGCACAGGGAAGCATTGTAAAGCACAGAGAGGTCTGGTAAAGCATAGGGAAGCATTGTAAAGCACAGAGAGGTCTGGTAAAAGCGTAGGAAGCATTGTAAAGCACAGGGAGAGTATGGGAAGCATAGGAAGCATTGTAAAGCACAGAGAGGTCTGGTAAAGCATAGGGAAGCATTGTAAAGCACAGAGAGGTGTGGTAAAGCATAGGGAAGCATTGTAAAAGCACAGAGAGGTCTGGTAAAGCATAGGGAAGCATTGTAAAGCACAGAGAGGTCTGGTAAAGCATAGGGAAGCATCGTAAAGCACAGGGAGGTATGGGAAGCATAGGGAAGCATTGTAAAGCACAGAGAGGTCTGGTAAAGCATAGGGAAGCATTGTAAAGCACAGAGGTCTGGTAAAGCATAGGGAAGCATTGTAAAAGCACAGCGAGGTCTGGTAAAGCATAGGGAAGCATTGTAAAGCACAGAGAGGTCTGGTAAAGCATAGGGAAGCATTGTAAAAGCACAGAGGGTCTGGTAAAGCATAGGGAAGCATTGTAAAAGCACAGAGGTCTGGTAAAGCATAGGGAAGCATTGTAAAAGCACAGAGAGGTCTGGTAAAGCACAGGAAGCATTGTAAAACACAGAGAGGTCTGGTAAAGCATAGGGAAGCATTGTAAAGCACAGAGAGGTCTGGTAAAGCATAGGGAAGCATTGTAAAAGCACAGGAGGTCTGGTAAAGCATAGGGAAGCATTGTAAAAGCACAGGAGGTCTGGTAAAGCATAGGGAAGCATTGTAAAGCACAGAGAGGTCTGGTAAAAGCATAGGAAGCATTGTAAAAACAGAGAGGTCTGGTAAAGCATAGGGAAGCATTGTAAAGCACAGAGAGGTCTGGTAAAAGCATAGGGAAGCATTGTAAAGCACAGAGAGGTCTGGTAAAAGCATAGGAAGCATTGTAAAGCACAGAGAGGTCTGGTAAAAAGCATAGGGAAGCATTAAAGCACAGAGAGGTCTGGTAAAGCATAGGGAAGCATTGTAAAGCACAGAGGTCTGGGAAGCATAGGGAAGCATTGTAAAAGCACAGAGGTCTGGTAAAGCATAGGGAAGCATTGTAAAGCACAGAGAGGTCTGGTAAAGCATAGGGAAGCATTGTAAAGCACAGGAGGTGTGGTAAAGCATAGGGGAGCATTGTAAAAGCACAGGAGGTCTGGTAAAAGCATAGGAAGCATTGTAAAGCACAGGGGAGGTATGGTAAAGCATAGGGAAGCATTGTAAAGCACAGGGAGGTCTGGTAAAGCATAGGGAAGCATTGTAAAGCACAGAGAGGTCTGGTAAAGCATAGGGAAGCATTGTAAAGCACAGAGGGTCTGGTAAAGCATAGGAAGCATTGTAAAGCACAGAGAGGTC
>CM072668.1:70964054-71065907 GCA_036884735.1 Huso huso
CTGTCATCTCGCTGAGACGGCCCATGTCCCAGTCCTCTTCTGTCATCTCACTGAGACGGCCCCTGTCCCAGTCATCTCCTCCCCTGTCCCAGTCCTCTGTCATCTCACTGAGACGTCTGTCCCAGTCCTCCTCTGTCATCTCGCTGAGACGGCCCCTGTCCCAGTCCTCCTCTGTCATCTCACTGAGACGGCCCCTGTCCCAGTCCTCCTCTGTCATCTCGCTGAGACGGCCCCTGTCCCAGTCCTCCTCTGTCATCTCACTGAGACGTCTGTCCCAGTCCTCCTCTGTCATCTCGCTGAGAGATGGCCCCCTGTCCCAGTCCTCCTCTGTCATCTCACTGAGACGGCCCCTGTCCCAGTCCTCCTCTGTCATCTCACTGAGACGTCTGTCCCAGTCCTCCTCTGTCATCTCGCTGAGACGGCCCCTGTCCCAGTCCTCCTCTGTCATCTCACTGAGACGGCCCCTGTCCCAGTCCTCCTCTGTCATCCTCTCATGCCTCTCTCATTCTCCCCTCTCCACTCTCTCTCACTCCTCTCTCTCTCTCCTCTCTCCCTCTCCTCTCTCCCCCTCTCCTCTTTCCCCCTCCTCTCTGTCTCTCTCCCTCTCCTTTCTCTCAGTCCTCTCTCTCTCTCTCTCTCTCTCTCTCTCTTACATAAGAAAGTTTACAAACGAGAGGAGGCCATTCAGCCCATCTTGCTTGTTTGGTTGTTAGTAGCTTGTTTGATCCCAGAATCTCATCAAGCAGCTTCTTGAATGATCCCAGGGTGTCAGCTTCAACAAAATTACTGGTGAGTTGGTTCCAGACCCTCACAATTCTCTGTGTAAAAAAGTGCCTCCTATTTTCTGTTCTGAATGCCCCTTTATCTAATCTCCATTTGTGACCCCTGGTCCTTGTTTCTTTTTCAGGTAAAAAAAAGTCCCCTGGGTCGACATTGTCTATACCTTTTTAGGATTTTGAATGTTTGAATCAGATCGCCGCGTAGTCTTCTTTGTTCAAGACTGAATAGATTCAATTCTTTTGGCCTGTCTGCATACGACATGCCTTTTAAACCCAGGATAATTCTGGTTGCTCTTCTTTGCACTCTTTCTAGGGCAGCAATATCCTTTTTGTAACGAGGTGACCAGAACTGAACACAATATTCTAGGTGAGGTCTTACTAATGCATTGTAAAGTTTTAACATTACTTCCCTTGATTTAAATTCAACACTTCTCACAATATATCCGAGCATCTTGTTGGCCTTTTTTTATAGCTTCCCCACATTGTCTAGATGAAGACATTTCTGAGTCAACATAAACTCCTAGGTCTTTTTCATAGTTCCCTTCTTCAATTTCAGCATCTCCCATGTGATATTTATAATGCACATTTTTATTGCCTGCGTGTGCAGTACCTTGCACTTTTCTCTATTAAATGTCATTTGCCATGTGTCTGCCCAGTTCTGAATGCTGTCTAGATCATTTTGAATGACCTTTGCTGCTTCAACATTGTTTGCCACTCCTCCTATTTCTGTGTCGTCTGCAAATTTAACAAGTTTGCTTACTATACCAGAATCTAAATCATTAATGTAGATTAGGAATAGCAGAGGACCTAATACTGATCCCTGTGGTACACCACTGGTTACCTCGCTCCATTTTGAGGTTTCTCCTCTAATCAGTACTTTCTGTTTTCTACATGTTAACCACTCCCTAATCCATGTGCATGCATTTCCTTGAATCCCTACTGCGTTCAGTTTGAGAATTAATCTTTTATGCGGGACTTTGTCAAAAGCTTTCTGGAAATCTAAATAAACCATGTCGTATGCTTTGCAGTTATCCATTTTCAATGTTGCATCCTCAAAAAAGTCAAGCAGGTTAGTTAGACACGATCTCCCTTTCCTAAAACCATGCTGGCTGTCTCCCAGGATATTGTTACCATATAGGTAATTTTCCATTTTGGATCTTATTATAGTTTCCATAAGTTTACATATAATAGAAGTCAGGCTTATTGGTCTGTAGTTACCTGGTTCGGTTTTGTCTCTCTTTTTGTGGATTGGTATTACGTTTGCAATTTTCCAGTCTGTCGGTACAACCCCTGTGTCAAGAGACTGTTGCATGATCTTGGTTAGCGGTTTGTAAATAACTTCTTTCATTTCTTTAAGTACTATTGGGAGGATCTCATCTGGCCCAGGGGATTTGTTTATTTTAAGAGCTCCTAGTCCCTTTAACACTTCTGCCTCTGTTATGCTAAAGTTATTTAAAATTGGATAGGAGCAGGTCGACATGTCGGGCATGTTGTCCGTGTCCTCCTTTGTAAAAACCTGTGAAAAGTAATCATTTAATATATTTGCTATTTTTTTTCTTCATCTGTGATTTTGCCATTTGTGTCTCTTAGAGATTTAACCTCCTCTTTGAATGTTCTCTTGCTGTTATAATATTGGAAAAACATTTTGGAATTGGTTTTAGCCCCCTTAGCAATATTGATTTCTATCTCTCTTTGGCCTTTCTAACTTCCTTTTGACTTGTGTTTGCAGTTCCAAGTACTCTTTCTGTGTACTTTGTTTTTGGTCCCTTTTAAACGCTCTGAAAAGTGCCTTTTTTCGCTGAATATTTTTTTTAATTGATCTATTAAACCATTTTGGCCATTTTGTTTTAGATTTAGATTTGTCTACTTTTGGGATGTAATTGTTTTGTGCCTCTAGTACTACATTTTTAAAAACAGCCATCCTTTTTCTGTGGATGTTTTCTCTATTTTACTCAATCTACTTCTGTTAGTCTCTGTTTCATACCTTCGTAGTTTGCTTTTCTAAAATTGTAAACCTTAGCTTTAGTCATTACTTTTGGGGTTTTAAAAAATACTTCAAACGAGACCATGTTGTGGTCTGAGTTTGCCAATGGCTCTCTGACCTCTGTTTTAGTTATTCTGTCTTCATTATTTGAAAAGACTAAATCAAGGCATGCCTCCCCTCTAGTCGGTGCCTTGACAAATTTCGTTAGGAAGCAGTCATTTGTCATTTCCACCATTTCAATTTCGTCCGTCGTGCTCCCCATCGGGTTTTCCCATTTTATATGGGGGAAGTTGAAATCCCCCATTAGTATGGCTTCTCCTTTTCTACACGCATTTCTAATGTCATTGTATAACACATTATTTTGCTCAGCGTCTGAATTTGACAGTCTATAGCATGCTCCTATTATTATGCCCATTGAATTTGTGTCCATTATTCTGACCCATATTGATTCTGCATTGTTTTCTTTGTCCTGATTTAACACCTGGGCTTGAAGACTATTTCTTATGTATAGCGCTACCCCTCCGCCTCTTCTGTCCTGCCTGTCTTTCCTATACAGTGTGTACCCACTAATATTATATTCGTCTCCATCACTCTCAGACAACCAAGTTTCTGTAACACCTATCACATCGTAGTTACTTGTTAGTGCAGTAGCTTCAAGTTCTAACATTTTGTTTCTGAGACTTCTAGCATTAAGATAAATCCATTTAATAGTTGTCTTACCTGGGTTGTTGCCCTTGTTTTGATGTGGTCTCCCTTCCTTCTGTTTTTTGTTTTCTCCCCCCTTCCTTTCTAGTTTAAATGCTTCTGAACCTCCTCAAGGATCCTTTCTCCGAGTAGATTGGTTCCCTTTCTGTTTAAGTGCAGTCCGTCCCACCTATATAGATAGTCCTTGTTGTAGAATGTGCTCCAATGTTCAAGAAAGGTGAAGCCTTCCTGTGTGCACCACGATTTCAGCCATGCATTTTGATTTTGTATTTCCAGCTGTCCATATGGTCCTTTGCAAGGAGCCGGCAGTATCCCAGAAATTACCACAGTTTTGGTCTTGTCTTTTAATTTCCTTCCTAGCTCTCTGAATTTGTTTTGCAGGGATCTTGGCCTGTCTCTTCCAATGTTGTTTGTACCAATGTGGACGACTACTACCGGGTCATCTCCTGTTCGTTCTAGGAGCCTGTCCACGTTCTCAGTGATGTGCTTGACAGAGGCTCCTGGAAGGCAGCACACTGTTGTAGTAAGGGGGTCCAAACTGCGAACTGAACTTGCTGTGTTTCTCAGTATGGAGTCCCCAACAATCATGACCTCCCTTCTTTTTGCTGCCTGGTCAGCACTGTTTATAGGGTCCTGGATGTTGTTTCTTTCATTCTCTTGATGGTGGTTTTGATCATCTAAATTTTGAAGTGGCTCAAATTTGTTGGATGTTTGGATTTCTGGTGGTTGTGTTTGACGAAGTTTCTTTTTTTCCCTGCTTCTGCCTCTCTGAACCCAGCTGTTTCGACTCTCTTCCATCTCCCTGGTGGCTTTCAGTCTGCTAGGGGTGCAGACTTCCATGAATTGTGGGTGTGTCAGCTCCTCAAGCTCCTGTTGCTGTCTCATTTCCTCCAGCTCCTTTTCAAGCAGGCTTAATTGCTGAAGCAAGTCCTGGATCGTGCAGCACTTTACACAAACTTGATTGAGCTCTGTTGGGTTTTCTCGGATTTCCCGCATCATGCAGTTGTCGCAGATTACTGGCTTGAAGACCATTTTTTTTTGGAAGTTCAGTTTAGCTTCTGCAGCTGTCAACCTGCTTTCAAACTGCTTCTAACTGCGCTGTACTTGTCCACGACTGTATACAGTCAGGGTGTGTATTAGTTGGATGATGAATACACGTCCAACTAATACAGGGTGTGTATCACTCCTCTCTCTCTCTCCTCTCTCCCTCTCCTCTCTCCCCCTCCTCTCTCTCCTCCTCTCCTCTCTCTCACTCCCCTTTCTCACTCCCCTCTCCAGTGACACTATCCAGCAGCACATGATGACCAGTAATGTGTGGGAGGCGGCCAGTGGTCTGGTTGCCATGGCTGAGCTGGACATCCGGCTGCAGGACTCGAGCTGTGGACACCTGCTGTCCTTCATCAGAGACACAGTCAGGTTCTGGCACAAGATCCTGAAGGACAAGCTGACCAGGTGAGTGAGTGACCGCTCCAGGCAGTCAGCGTGGCTTCATTGCTACTGTTTGAAAGTTGATTTGTTTCTATATTGTCACTAGGGGGTGTACTGATTCACTGTGTATCCATGAATCAGGATCCTTTCTTTATATGATGCATCGTATTGTAATAGAGGTCTGTGTCGTTTCTATTGTGATATAAGACCAAAAGCACAACAGAGCTCAGTGTCGTTCACCACATGGTTCTGAATGAACAACACAGACTCTTATTAGTTGGATGATGGATACAGTCAGGGTGTGTATTAGTTGGATGATGGATACACGGTCAGGGTGTGTTAGTTGGATGATGGATACACGGTCAGGGTGTGTATTAGTTGGATGATGGATACACGGTCAGGGTGTGTATTAGTTGGATGATGGATACACGGTCAGGGTGTGTATTAGTTGGATGATGGATACACGGTCAGGGTGTGTATTAGTTGGATGATGGATACACGTCAGGGTGTGTATTAGTTGGATGATGGATACACGGTCAGGGTGTGTATTAGTTGGATGATGGATACACGGTCAGGGTGTGTATTAGTTGTGATGTAACTTAAAAAAGAGGATGGTGAGTAAGTAGATTCAAGAAAATGCACAGAGTCCTTTTCTTCACTCAGTTGTTAGGTTTATTGAAATATGCAGGGAGTCTGGTCCCAGGTACAGGACAAACAGAATACTCGTTCTTACAATCGTTGCATGACATTAAATACCCTTCTGCATAGGTGTCTCCTCCTCCTCTTTCTCTGACACTTAACCAATAGAAAAGGTACAACTCATTATCCTGTTACCATATATTTCATTTTGTGTGAGTGTGTGTGTGTGTGTGTGTGTGTGTGTGTGTGATCTAGTGTGAAGATCTCTGAACTCAGTGCATTCTTCAGACCCTGGTGCCACAAAGGTCCATACATCTGGTTTTTGTCATCTTCTTGAGACCTTTTCTCTTTGAAGTCTTAGAGCCTGGCTCCTTTTGGTCCCCTTGAAAACTAGCTTTATGACCCCGTCATAAACCAGCTGTATTTTCTAAGCAAAAACCTGTTAACTAGTTTTATACCCCAGTGGACTCCCCGAAGGGCAAGCTTCTTTCATGTCAGGGCTGGAGGTCAAAGGACTTGTTTGTACAGCCGTGTGCTGCTGGCCAGCCATTTGCTTTGACACAAAAGAATCTTAACTTCTCTACCATATTGCCTTCAATTTACTTCTAATGTGCAGTTGTTTAAGTATAGTTAAATATACGTTAACTTGGTGTTTTTCTCAGCTCTCTGCTACCATCCATTGCTCAATGAAGCTGCTTTATTTCTTGCTGGCTCGGAGTCAATGCAGTGCAAGTATCTATATACCCAGAGTATATAGCCCGTCTTCATCTATTACAGCAGTGCTTGCATTTTTGGAACTAACAGTTTTTTCTATCCAATGTTAAATCACTTTTCAGAAAAATAACATGAATACAGCCGTCATTCCTCATGCGTAGCAAACTGCTATTCAATACTTGTTCCATGTTTTCCAACATACCCCACTTTTAAAATATAAGATGGAGGGGGGTGACCCGCTACAACCAAGTTGCTTACGTGATCCCGAGCCCTCAGATGTCCTCTTCGCTGGTTCTGAATAGTCACATCAAGTACCGTGTTTGTATAATATATTATAGTGAAGTATGTTCCTCTCATTCTAAGTCTCTCCATTATGTGTAGGTATCTACCTTGCCTTTGCTGTTTCTCCATGTGAGTATGTCATGAGCAAAAAACAAACAAAAAAACAAAAAAACAAACAAACATACATAAAAATAATACAAAAAATGAAAAATAAACATACAGTAAACATACAGAAAAATACAGTAAATACAGTTTATCACTGTACACAGGTGTTATTTCTTATTCATGGTGGCTCCCAGTAAGTTTACAGTTTCCCATCTGCCAATGGTCCTTTCTAACTGTCGGTGTTGTTTTTTCCACCAAAAACACTGAATGCTATTCCACAAAATCAATACTATTACTATTAACAGTATTATTAAAACAACATAATCCCCAAAAGTGTGCCCTAAGGCCTGCCCTGACCATCCATATCGTTTCAATACGGTGGCTTTTAATTGTGCCAAATCAACTTCGACCTTAGCTTTGAGCAGCTTCTGTTCCGCTCTTTGTAGGACTATTTTAACCAATTTGTGCACTTGAGAAAAAAAATGACCGAATATGAATCTAGGTATGTGTCATCCCACCAAGCAGTAATTTGGAACTCCTCTGCTTCAGGTTCAGGTATATATATATCTCCAATCTGAACTGCATGTGTTGGAGAAAAACAAAATCCTGGAGAAGTCTGACAAGTTAAATCTCCATATTTAAAATTGGTATGGTTACTCAACACACACCATTGATATTTCCCAACCTGCACTGCTTTTTTCCACACCTCTAGTGGATGTACCTCTAATTCAGTACTTATATTTCTATTAATTCCGGTGATTGCAGGACACCGGCAAACTACATGACTATTTGTTTCATAACAGCATGCTTCATGCACCACACCACTCCAGTTCCCTCATTGAACTTTCCATGTAGCCTTTTCCCAAACTATCACTGTCTCATTTTGTAGTACTCCTATTGGTCTAATCTTCAAACTGTCTTTGTAATCTTTTATTGTACTACTTATTTCCCTTTGAAGCCAATTCTGGATATTGGTGTGTTGCTTGCAATGCTGTTCAAATATAACAGTTAAATTTGTGAAATTATACATTACATACAATAATACTATATTCACATTATCCAAAACAGTTTTTCGTTCTGGTCCGAGAATGATACCTTCCCGAGGTAGGAGGTGCAAAAGGGACATACTTTCGTAGTGATTTTACCTCGATAGTACGGTTTACTGCCCTGTTTTAAGAAATTGGATCACCCCGCATGGAACAAGTGTAAATTACTGACGTACTCAATTCCTTACAGCAATCTATGCCTCCCAATTTCACCCACCCGTCCTGCTCTTTAGCTACGCGGTGCAGTGTTGGTTTAACTCTGTAAGCTCATAATCACATCTTCTATTCGAAACTACAGTACTCTCAGAATAAACTCTATGTTCCAGCTGTGGATCCCCATCCTCTCGATCAGAACCACACTACTAACTTTAATCATTGCATCTCTGACAGCCTAAGCCATCTTTCCACCATGGTATCTGTTTCTCACAATCTGTGCTGACGATTTCTATCCAAGTTCCTACTGTCATCACATCGGTTACTTTCCCCCTATATACATCTCTGAACATATTCTGCAGTGCATCCATCATGGTCTGTGCCAGTTGGTCACACTTTCTCAATTATTTTTTATTACCTAAAAATGCTTTAATTATGCTCATAGCTTGTTGTAATTAATTTATAATTAACAATTATTCATGTTGCTCTAACACATTTAGGTGCATCATTATTTTTAACCTGTATTAAAATTACATCTTTCTAGAATCCAATATTCTAGACCATCCCAATCTTATGATGCACTTAAGACTGATTAAAACCTAAAACTATAACTTCAAAAATGATCACTATGCATTGAACAAGTACTAAAATAGTGCCTCATTTTAGACATATTCAACACTACAGCATATCATTCAAAGTTCACATGATTTCCAAAATTAATGTCTAATATAGGTAACCATATTTTTCAGTAGAACAGCTGTTTTCAATTGGTATTTCCATTCAACATAGGATGTCCCATTACCTTACAAGTACATATTAATATAGTATTATGTTCCTACCAACACTCCAAATAATCCATTGCAAGACACCAACCATTTTACCTCCCTAACATGGATGGCAGATACAATGTCTTAACAATGTCACTCTTAAGTGTCATGAACAACACAAACTCCATACTCCCAGTGCCTCTAGAGGGCAATGGTACAACCTTTGCAGTTTTTGTTATTTTACTGAATGTGATTAGTAATAAATTACATGAGACCTTCCCATCTCTGCACTCCAGGATCGCTGACATATTACCTTTAGTATCTTTAAACTAAGACAAATCTTTTCACCAATCATACATCTATACCCCAAGTTTATAATATGTAGTTTCATTATCAGGTATGTTAACTGAAATTAACAGTCCCCATTACATCCCCAAAAATGTCACTTTAACGTCATCATAAATATTTCTTCTTCTGATATGCAGACCGGAATGGTTCCCCATATGTAAGAATGTCTCTGTGGTTTCAGATACTTCCTCATGACCGTCTCTCAGCAACTTACACTCTTGTTCCAGATATATGGTAGAGCTTAATTACTACATATCATGGACAAGCATTGTAAAGTTATGCAGGTTAATATGTACAGTTACTGTTTGCATATCCAAATTGTCCCACAAGTGTACTGGAACTTTCTGCACAAACTCTTCTGAAATGGTCCTCTCAGTTCGATGAACAGCATTGTGCTTCCATTCCACATAAACGCCATCAGTATTATCTCGAACCTGTGGAGAACAAGTGCAGTATTTATTCTTTTGATTAATATCTGATTTAATTTCAAAATTCAAAAGGGTTAATTCTTGAATAGTCTCTTTTTCATCTGCATTGATAATGTTATTGGAATTCTAAGAATCGCCAATGTCTGTTAATTCTATCTTGTATTTTTCTCAGAGCCTATGTCCACCCCATATTGTGAACATAATATAAAATATCAGTTCCAGCATGAACCTGTAGGAGAAGAGAAAAGCCTTAGACCTGTGTCTGTACTCTGAAAGTAACTACAAATCTCTATCTACTTCATTGCTCACAATTACTACTCTAAACTAACTGCATCAGTGCCCTTAAGAATTTCCGTTCTCCAGCAGGCTTGCTTATCAGTGAAACTAGTTTTCAAGCCAGTTTTCACTCCCTCATTTTTGTATTGCCAATTTCAAATTGGTTTCTCCCAGTTTGTCCATTATCTCATATGGACCTCCCCAATCAGCCTTCCAACCCCCCGCTTTTTTTTTTTTTTTTTTTTTTTTTAAAATTTGAATGGAGACCCTGTGTGGGTTGGAATCAGTGCCTGTTTTAATGCCTCAAACAAGGCATGTGACCTTTAATCCTATTGCAGTGTCTTGCTTGCCTGGGTTACCATTCAGGTGTTCATAGAGGGTGACAGCTAGTTCGCTGTATCCTTCCATGAAGTCCTGACAGAATCCAAATATGCCCAAAAAGGATCTAAGGGCAGATTTTTAATCAGCTTTTTATTTCCTGGGTCAGGTGTGTGTCCTCCAGTTTCCACCTGTACTCCTAAGAAACAAACAGATGATTTCATTAATGCAGCTTTCTTTAGATTTAATTTGAGAGCAGCGTGCTCCTCCAGCAACAGATAGTGCTTCTCCGCGGTTCCGTTGCAACAGTATGTCGTCCACATACTGTATGATATTACCTAGTTGAGAACAGTCCTGTAAGATGTTAGTCATACATTGATCTCTCCCTTCTTGGCAAGACGTCCAGAGCACATATCCCAATAACAGTTGAAAAGAAAGTTTACAAAGAAATGTATTCAAACGTTAATGTTTCTCAATAACGATACAGAAATAAAAGTACTGCCTATTCTTGCTGCAATTAATAACAGCATCCTTTTAGCAGATCAAAATAAATCAGGATCTATTATAGAAATAGTCCAGTGAGAAAAAGAAAATGTGTGCACATAAACCTGACCTTCATGAGCACCTGTTTATGATGCTTCCTTTTTAGAATGTGGTCCACAAGCTCTACCAACCCAGAGCTCTTTGGGTGGAAGAGGACGTGGAATCACTGTACTTCGCCAACCAGGGCGCAGGTTGCTTCATGCTTAAGCCAGCGAATATATTCTTTATTTAATTAATTTACATGGGCGTTTCCCCATGGTCAATCCTACCAAGTGCATTTGTATTACTGTGAGTGCATAATTACTTTTGCTACTGCGACTGTCTGTTCTGTATTAGACAGTGAGAAGTTGACTTTATTTTGCATCACAATATTTCCATTAGCTCAGCGTCCTGTGCTGAACTTCCACACGAGAGTATTCATACCCTATATTCACAGACAAACACACAAACATTAACCAACAGACTGTCTATCATACCAGTATCACAATCCATCACGCCTGCAGTCCTATACTGCACCATCAATAATCTCATGTCACTTTCATGATTTATTCATGTTTCAGTTATCACATTAATCTAATTATCATCACCTCTCCTGCAAGAAGCTCCGTAAAATACTAATTGTAACCAACATAAACAAAACACATCGTAAACATGTGTGCAAACATCCCATTTCACATCACTCGCGTAGCTCTGAGTGACACTGCTTTTGTCTCCTGCATCACTGCATTCTGATGCCTTAGCAGAAGTTGAAATCCCTGTAAATCACTCTGATATCGATTGTGACCTCTTTTTCCCAATTTGAATTGTATTTTATGCTCTCTAACAATTCAACTTTTTTTTTTTTTTTCTTCTACTCGTGTATGGTAGTGTGCTTTAGCAACATCAGAATAAACCCAGTTAATACTGATAACATCAGTGCTTTATTAAACTACGTGTTTTCCATTCAAAGAGAATGCAATCTCCCTGTTTAATTCAACATGAACTAAACAATCATTAATAAACAGACCCCTTAAATAAAACATCATTTTAACTCTGCACTTTTTTTAGCTACACCAATAATACAAACTCTACCACTCATGTGATCTTGGTTTCAAATATGTATTCATAGGTGATTCATAAAATTCACCCGTGTCTTAAACATAAAATTCACTCTCAAACAAACACTTAACATTCATTCATGAAAATATTTAATAAAATATTTCCAGGTCGATAATTTAATTTGTTTCAGATTTATTGATCTCCACAAACCTTTGTTCTCTTCCTAAAAGTCTTTTTATTTTTTTAGTCTGTCTAACAGTGATCTATTCTCATAGTCTTTTCTCTCTCTGCCCAAATATGGTCACGCAAGTTTTTTTCCTATTCCTCCCTGAATCTGTGACCAGGGAGACACAGACCCTGCGTACCAAAACAATACCACCACTTTCTTTTCAAGTAAATCCTCTATCAGAAAGACAAAATGTTCCTCTTGTTTACCAATATAATCCTGAACAAACTCTTAATTGTTGCTTTGTATATTTGTGTTATTGTTTTAGTTCAAAGGTTGGCCATTCCTTTGCATTCAAACACTAACACAACACAAATAACTCATCAATTAACCTGGGTCTCTTTCCCTTATCAAACCCTCTTATGATCGAGGCAAGACAATAAGTATTCATGCTGGTTCTTAGTACATAGTTTTTCTAAGATGTTACTTTATCTCCACGCTTAAGCAAAATCAGAATTACTCAAACAATCATTAATAAACAACTTCTTAATTACATTTTAATGTGACCTTTTAATTTTATTTTTACAACATGTATTCCTCAAAGTTGATATAGAATCTTTACCATTACAGGTTTTTTTTTTTTTTTTGTTTTTTGTGGGCTACCAGTCTTGAATCGCCTTTGTCTTTTTCTTCTTACGAGACACACACTCCTGACCTGTCACATGAACATGTACATTACTGTTCTGTACATAGCTTCCCTTTTTGCCATGTTTTAACACATAGTCTATGTTCCATATTCTCCAGTCATCCATTTGATGACATTGAGGGTCAGCTTCTAACATATTTGGAGTTGATCAGACTCCCAACAAAACACAAAACTAACAAAAAAACTTGTTTTTAGTTTTGTCTTGTTTTTACCAATATTCTGTGTTTAAAGCTATGCTTAACGAAGCATAAACTTTTATTTTGGTTTATTGCACATTTAATTTACACTTTTGTATGTGCTATTTGGGCTTAACTGGAACTTATTGTCTGATTGTTCCTTATCTGTACCACCTAATGTGGACAGTTAAATAAGAGGCTTATCCTATTGCCCCCTTATCGTGACTTATAAACCAAACAGTAAAAACAAAGACAAAACAGGTGTACCAAACCTCTCAAAAACAAACATAAAACATAAATCCGAGTATGCCCGTACCTGTTGAGCAATACAAGTCCGTGTAACTAGTCCAATAGACTCTACTGGCACGTCATAACACTACAGGATTTACTCCGACTTTTTTAAGAATCCAGAGGTCCTCTTTCATACCTAAAGTCCTAATAGTCAATACACTTTTAGTTCAGCGGTCAATCTCTCTTGACTTAACTAATTGTGTCCTCAATGTACATGAATTATCAAGAAGTCCTCTTTCATACTCTACCCTTGATTCTCACTACATTCTAAACACTGCATATAAAACAATAAACCAGTAACTACTCACCAATGTACGTGGTTATATGTTCGAGCTGAAGTCCTGATTCAAAGATTCTCTCAAACCGTCTGGTCAGATGTTAGAAGCAGTCTCTGTCCATTCGCTTTGTCCTGGTCCTGTGCACGGGATTCAGGCTGGGCAAATGGGTTTCTCTGCAGTCAGGTATCAAACCCCCCCGGTATTTTGAAAAAAAGTATCAGGAAACAGTCCGCAGATGGCTCGCCAAATGATGTAACTTAAAAAAGAGGATGGTGAGTAAGTAGATTCAAGAAAATGCACAGAGTCCTTTTCTTCACTCAGTTGTTAGGTTTATTGAAATATGCAGGGAGTCTGGTCCCAGGTACAGGACAAACAGAATACTCGTTCTTACAATCGTTGCATGACATTAAATACCCTTCTGCATAGGTGTCTCCCTCCTCCTCTTTCTCTGACACTTAACCAATAGAAAAGGTACAACTCATTATCCTGTTACCATATATTTCATTTTGTGTGAGTGTGTGTATGTGTGTGTGTGTGTGTGTGTGTGTGTGATCTAGTGTGAAGATCTCTGAACTCAGTGCATTCTTCAAACCCCTGGTGCCACAAAGGTCCATACATCTGGTTTTTGTCATCTTCTTGAGACCTTTTCTCTTTGAAGTCTTAGAGCCTGGCTCCTTTTGGTCCCCTTGAAAACTAGCTTTATGACCCCGTCATAAACCAGCTGTATTTTCTAAGCAAAAACCTGTTAACTAGTTTTATACCCCAGTGGACTCCCCGAAGGGCAAGCTTCTTTCATGTCAGGGCTGGAGGTCAAAGGACTTGTTTGTACAGCCGTGTGCTGCTGGCCAGCCATTTGCTTTGACACAAAAGAATCTTAACTTCTCTACCATATTGCCTTCAATTTACTTCTAATGTGCAGTTGTTTAAGTATAGTTAAATATCGTTAACTTGGTGTTTTTTTTCAGCTCTCTGCTACCATCCATTGCTCAATGAAGCTGCTTTATTTCTTGCTGGCTCGGAGTCAATGCAGTGCAAGTATCTATATACCCAGAGTATATAGCCCGTCTTCATCTATTACAGCAGTGCTTGCATTTTTGGAACTAACAGTTTTTTCTATCCAATGTTAAATCACTTTTCAGAAAAATAACATGAATACAGCCGCCATTCCTCATGCGTAGCAAACTGCTATTCAATACTTGTTCCATGTTTTCCAACAAGTTGGATGATGGATACACGGTCAGGGTGTGTATTAGTTGGATGATGGATACACGGTCAGGGGGTGTGTATTAGTTGGATGATGGATACAGTCAGGGTGTGTTAGTTGGATGATGGATACACGGTCAGGGTGTGTTAGTTGGATGATGGATACACGGTCAGGGTGTGTATTAGTTGGATGATGGATACACGGTCAGGGTGTGTATTAGTTGGATGATGGATACACGGTCAGGGTGTGTATTAGTTGGATGATGGATACACGGTCAGGGTGTGTATTAGTTGGATGATGGATACACGGTCAGGGTGTGTATTAGTTGGATGATGGATACACGGTCAGGGTGTATTAGTTGGATGATGGATACAGTCAGGGTGTGTTAGTTGGATGATGGATACACGGTCAGGGTGTGTATTAGTTGGATGATGGATACACGGTCAGGGTGTGTATTAGTTGGATGATGGATACACGGTCAGGGTGTGTATTAGTTGGATGATGGATACGGTCAGGGTGTGTATTAGTTGGATGATGGATACAGTCAGGGTGTGTATTAGTTGGATGATGGATACACGGTCAGGGTGTGTATTAGTTGGATGATGGATACACGGTCAGGGTGTGTATTAGTTGGATGATGGATACGGTCAGGGTGTGTATTAGTTGGATGATGGATACACGGTCAGGGTGTGTATTAGTTGGATGATGGATACAGTCAGGGTGTGTTAGTTGGATGATGGATACGGTCAGGGTGTGTATTAGTTGGATGATGGATACACGGTCAGGGTGTGTATTAGTTGGATGATGGATACACGGTCAGGGTGTGTATTAGTTGGATGATGGATACACGGTCAGGGTGTGTTAGTTGGATGATGGATACACGGTCAGGGTGGTGTATTAGTTGGATGATGGATACACGGTCAGGGTGTGTATTAGTTGGATGATGGATACAGTCAGGGTGTGTTAGTTGGATGATGGATACGGTCAGGGTGTGTATTAGTTGGATGATGGATACACGGTCAGGGTGTGTATTAGTTGGATGATGGATACACGGTCAGGGTGTGTATTAGTTGGATGATGGATACACGGTCAGGGTGTGTATTAGTTGGATGATGGATACGGTCAGGGTGTGTATTAGTTGGATGATGGATACTGTCAGGGTGTGTATTAGTTGGATGATGGATACACGGTCAGGGTGTGTTAGTTGGATGATGGATACACGGTCAGGGTGTGTATTAGTTGGATGATGGATACAGTCAGGGTGTGTATTAGTTGGATGATGGATACGGTCAGGGGTGTTTAGTTGGATGATGGATACACGGTCAGGGTGTGTATTAGTTGGATGATGGATACAGTCAGGGTGTGTATTAGTTGGATGATGGATACAGTCAGGGTGTGTATTAGTTGGATGATGGATACAGTCAGGGGTGTGTATTAGTTGGATGATGGATACACGGTCAGGGTGTGTATTAGTTGGATGATGGATACACGGTCAGGGTGTGTATTAGTTGGATGATGGATACACGGTCAGGGTGTGTATTAGTTGGATGATGGATACGGTCAGGGTGTGTATTAGTTGGATGATGGATACAACGGTCAGGGTGTGTATTAGTTGGATGATGGATACACGGTCAGGGTGTGTTAGTTGGATGATGGATACACGGTCAGGGTGTGTATTAGTTGGATGATGGATACGGTCAGGGTGTGTATTAGTTGGATGATGGATACACGGTCAGGGTGTGTATTAGTTGGATGATGGATACACGGTCAGGGTGTGTTAGTTGGATGATGGATACACGGTCAGGGTGTGTATTAGTTGGATGATGGATACACGGTCAGGGTGTGTATTAGTTGGATGATGGATACACGGTCAGGGTGTGTTAGTTGGATGATGGATACACGGTCAGGGTGTGTATTAGTTGGATGATGGATACACGGTCAGGGTGTGTATTAGTTGGATGATGGATACACAGTCAGGGTGTGTATTAGTTGGATGATGGATACACGGTCAGGGTGTGTATTAGTTGGATGATGGATACACGGTCAGGGTGTGTATTAGTTGGATGATGGATACACGGTCAGGGTGTGTATTAGTTGGATGATGGATACAGTCAGGGTGTGTATTAGTTGGATGATGGATACACAGTCAGGGTGTGTATTAGTTGGATGATGGATACACGGTCAGGGTGTGTATTAGTTGGATGATGGATACACGGTCAGGGTGTGTATTAGTTGGATGATGGATACACGGTCAGGGTGTGTATTAGTTGGATGATGGATAGACGGTCAGGGTGTGTATTAGTTGGGATGATGGATATATACTCTCATGAACTCATTTAACTGTTGTCTGTTAACAAGATTGTCATTAAATTATCATTTGATCTTCTCTTATTATGGCACTGTACCTGACCCCCCCATCTCTGCAGTGATTTTGAAGAGGTCCTGAAGCAGCTGCACTGGCCCTTCATCTCTCCGCCGCAGACCTCTCTGGCGCCCCCGGCCAACGGGGCAGAGCTGCACAACCAGCTGGAGTCTCTCTTCGCACAGCTGCTCAAGCTGCAGACCTCGTATCCTTGAGCGGCGTGGGCTAGATAGGTGGATGGCTGTGTGGCTGGATGGGTGGCTGTGTGGCTGGATGGATGGGTGGCTGTGTGGCTGGCTGGATGGATGGACGGATGGGTGGCTGTGTGGCTGGATGGATGGGTGGCTGTGTGGCTGGCTGGATGGATGGACGGACGGGTGGCTGTGTGGCTGGATGGATGGGTGGCTGTGTGGCTGGATGGATGGGTGGCTGTGTGGCTGGATGGATGGATGGACGTGTGGCTGGATGGATGGGTGGCTGTGTGGCTGGCTGGATGGATGGATGGGTGGCTGTGTGGCTGGATGGATGGATGGACGGGTTGCTGTGTGGCTGGATGGATGGGTGGCTGTGTGGCTGGCTGGATGGATGGATGGGTGGCTGTGTGGCTGGATGGATGGGTGGCTGTGTGGCTGGCTGGATGGATGGATGGGTGGCTGTGTGGCTGGATGGATGGATGGATGGGTGGCTGTGTGGCTGGATGGATGGGTGGCTGTGTGGCTGGCTGGATGGATGGATGGGTGGCTGTGTGGCTGGATGGATGGATGGACGGGTTGCTGTGTGGCTGGATGGACGGGTGGCTGTGTGGCTGGATGGACGGGTGGCTGTGTGGCTGGATGGATGGATGGATGTGTGGCTGGCTGGATGGATGGATGGATGGGTGGCTGTGTGGCTGTGTGGCTGGATGGACGGGTGGCTGTGTGGCTGGATGGACGGGTGGCTGTGTGGCTGGATGGACGGGTGGCTGTGTGGCTGGATGGATGGATGTGTGGCTGGCTGGATGGATGGATGGGTGGCTGTGTGGCTGGATGGATGGATGGATGTGTGGCTGGCTGGATGGATGGGTGGCTGTGTGGCTGGATGGATGGATGGATGTGTGGCTGGCTGGATGGATGGATGGACAGGTTGCTGTGTGGCTGGATGGATGGGTTGCTGTGTGGCTGGATGGATGGGTTGCTGTGTGGCTGGATAGATGGGTGGCTGTGTGGCTGGATGGATGGATGGATGTGTGGCTGGATGGATGGGTGGCTGTGTGGCTGGATGGGTGGATGGATGTGTGGCTGGCTGGATGGATGGATGGACGGGTGGCTGTGTTGCTGGATGGACGGGTGACTGTGTGGCTGGATGGACGGGTGGCTGTGTGGCTGGATGGACGGGTTGCTGTGTGGCTGGATGGACGGGTGGCTGTGTGGCTGGATGGATGGGTGGCTGTGTGGCTGGCTGGATGGATGGATGGGTGGCTGTGTGGCTGGATGGATGGGTGGCTGTGTGGCTGGCTGGATGGATGGATGGGTGGCTGTGTGGCTGGATGGATGGATGGACGGGTGGCTGTGTGGCTGGATGGATGGGTGGCTGTGTGGCTGGCTGGATGGATGGATGGGTGGCTGTGTGGCTGGATGGATGGATGGACGGACGGGTTGCTGTGTGGCTGGATGGACGGGTGGCTGTGTGGCTGGATGGACGGGTGGCTGTGTGGCTGGATGGATGGATGGATGGACGGGTTGCTGTGTGGCTGGATGGACGGGTTGCTGTGTGGCTGGATGGATGGGTGGCTGTGTGGCTGAATGGATGGATGGATGTGTGGCTGGCTGGATGGACGGGTGGCTGTGTGGCTGGATGGGTGGATGGATGTGTGGCTGGCTGGATGGATGGATGGACGGGTGGCTGTGTTGCTGGATGGATGGGTGGCTGTGTTGCTGGATGGACGTGTGGCTGGATGGACGGGTGGCTGTGTGGCTGGATGGACGGGTGGCTGTGTGGCTGGATGGGTGGATGGATGTGTGGCTGGCTGGATGGATGGATGGACGGGTGGCTGTGTTGCTGGATGGGTGGATGGATGTGTGGCTGGCTGGATGGATGACTGTGTGGATGTGTGGATGGCTGTGTGGCTGTGTGGATGTGTGGGTGGATGTGTGACTGGATGGATGGATTGCTGTGTGGCTTTTTGTGTGGATGTGTGGATGGCTGTGTGGATGTGTGACTGGATGGATGGCTGTGTGGATGTGTGGATGGCTGTGTGGATGTGTGGCTGGCTGGATGGATGGATGTGTGGATGATGGATAGATGGGTGGATTTAATGATTGATTTATTGAATGAATGATTGATGGATTGATTCCTGCAGCAGTCCCAGCACACATCCCACAGCATTGAGAGCTACTCCAGTGTCTCGTGAGAGTTCAGAGTGATTGTACCAAGCAGACGGTCATTCCATGACAAATCACCCCCAGAACGTTGGATTTTAGACCCCAGTGTCTCCCATTTACACCAAACTTGTTTCTTGGGGCTGTTTCAGGCAAACAAGCTCATGTGGTCCAGTGGTTAAAGAAAAGGGCTTGTAACCAGGAGGTCCCTGTTGTGTGACCCTGAGCAAGTCACTTAACCTCCTTGTGCTCCGTCTTTCGGGTGAGACGTAGTTGTAAGTGACTCTGCAGCTGATGCATAGTTCACACACCCGAGTCTCTGTAAGTCGCCTTGGATAAAAGCGTCTGTAAAAAAAAAAATTGTTAGTTTTAGACTGATCAGGTCAAGGGGTCAAAAGTTAGAGAGGTCAGAATGTGGTTGATGGGACCCCCCCTTAATGTGAGCCAACCTGACTCTCTTAAACACTGTGTGCTGCAGACTTGTGGGAGGTGTCATTTTATTGGAAATCGCACAGCAAATTCAAAAAAGGAATAATAATTTGAAAGAAAACAGAAGGAAGTTACACCTTAACAAACTTTTTTTTTTACCTTTGACCTTGGGGTGAAACCCCAAAAATACAAATCTCCACGAAAAGGTCAAGGTCTC
The DNA here is from genome assembly GCA_036884735.1 of Huso huso. Lineage (NCBI taxonomy): Eukaryota > Metazoa > Chordata > Actinopteri > Acipenseriformes > Acipenseridae > Huso > Huso huso. Next base: position 70,983,794 of record CM072668.1, read on the forward strand.
TGCTTCGTCTGTGCAGAATTTCGGGAAGGTAATGTTTTTGGTTTGCTTTGAAAAAATCTCAACTTGGAGGCAGAATGAAATTCTTTTGCACCTTCACATGGCAAGGGCCGTTGTGATGATATTGTGGAAACAGTCAATCGAAAGACTACAAAAACAAGCCTGCAGCATCCCACTGGTGGGCAGATTGTAACCCCTGAAGACATGGATTCATTCTGCAAGACTGCCTTCGACAGCATGACCTTCATCTGTGTGTCTGGAAAAGACATCATGGCCAGTGCTGAACACTTAAAACAGGGGTTCAAGTCCGCATTAACCATAGAGGGCACTAAACGCCATGCACAGATTCATCCCGATTTCCCAGACTCAGCTTCAAGTCTCGTCCCTCTCCAGAAAAGAATCAGAAACTGTAAGTATCTCCTGGGATGATGAATCCCAAGCTCAGGAAGAAGATGCAGTTTTATATCAGAGAGGAAGTTTGGTTTCTGTCATCTATGCAGATACATATTGGATGGGTCTGATTGAAAATGTCTCTGAGGAATTTGGGGACTTTTCTATCCAATTCATGCACCCTGGTGGGAATCACAGCAGGACCGCTGGTCAGAGAAGCAGGACACGTGCTGGAATCACAGCAGGATCGCTGGTCAGAGAAGCAGGACACGTGCTGGAATCACAGCAGGATCGCTGGTCAGAGAAGCAGGACACGTGCTGGAATCACAGCAGGATCGCTGGTCAGAGAAGCAGGACACGTGCTGGAATCACAGCAGGATCGCTGGTCAGAGAAGCAGGACACGTGCTGGAATCACAGCAGGACCGCTGGTCAGAGAAGCAGGACACGTGCTGGAATCACAGCAGGACCGCTGGTCAGAGAAGCAGGACACGTGCTGGAATCACAGCAGGACCGCTGGTCAGAGAAGCAGGACACGTGCTGGAATCACAGCAGGACCGCTGGTCAGAGAAGCAGGACACGTGCTGGAATCACAGCAGGACCGCTGGTCAGAGAAGCAGGACACGTGCTGGAATCACAGCAGGATCGCTGGTCAGAGAAGCAGGACACGTGCTGGAATCACAGCAGGATCGCTGGTCAGAGAAGCAGGACACATGCAAGATGCAAGATCTCAAAAAGACTGAGAAACTCATGTCATGTGATTCAAATGAAGTGTTTGTTACTGAAGATTATTCCGATGATTTTGCACAGATGAAGCCGAGACGTTGAACTTTTCTTGGTAATTTTGTGAGATTTGTATTTTTGGGGTTTCACCCCAAGGTCAAAGGTCCAAAACCTTTAAGGTATAACTTCCTTCTGTTTTCTTTCCAGTGTATTTTCCTTGACGTGTGCAGAGAGGTCTCTTGCTGTACCAGATTGGAAAGCAGGCGGTTTGAGGCTGTCAGTCATTCTCCTTGACCCCTCCCCCTCAGAGATGACCTCATCACAGAGCAGAGGCAGCTCCCGGAGAGGTGCGGCCTGCCCCCCTCCCCCCCCCTCGCCCTGCCCATCCAGATCATGCTGCTGCCACTGCACAAGAGATTCAGATACCATTTCACAGGGAGCCGGCAGACCAACGTGCTGAGCAAGGTGAGAGAGGGAGAGGGAGAGGGAGAGGGCGAGGGCGAGGGCGAGAGGGAGGGAGGGAGGGAGGGAGGGAGGGAGAGGGCAAAGGGAGAGGGAGAGGGAGAGGAGAGGGAGAGGGAGAGGGCGAGGGCGAGGGCTCTTGATCATTAAATGATGTACTTGATCGTGAACCCCAGGACTGGGAGCGGCAGGGTGGGTGTGTGTTTCTAGACCTTCTCAAACTCCTCACTCCTGATCGTTTCAGTAGCAGACCTCACTGAGGAGAGTTCTGAACCCCAGGACTGGGAGTGGCAGGGTGGGTGTGTGTTTCTAGACCTTCTCAAACTCCTCACTCCTGATCGTTTCAGTAGCAGACCTCACTGAGGAGAGTTCTGAACCCCAGGACTGGGAGCAGCAGGGCTGGTGTGTGTTTCTAGCCCTTCTCAAACTCCTGGCTCCTGATCGTTTCAGTAGCAGACCTCACTGAGGAGAGTTCTGAACCCCAGGACTGGGAGCGGCAGGGCGGGTGTGAGTTTCTAGCCCTTCTCAAACTCCTGGCTCCTGATTGTTTCAGTAGCAGACCTCACTGAGTAGAGTTGCTAACCCCAGGTGTGAGTGTCACTGACAGGCTGCTGTTGTGTTTGTTTCCTGGCTGCTAGCCGGAGTGGTACCTGACGCAGGTGTTGATGTGGATCGGGAATCACTCTGATTTCCTGGAGGAGAAGGTGCAGCCCATCCTGCTGAGAGCCAGCTCTGCCATCGACGCCAGGGTGGGTCCAGAAGACATAGCACAGAGATACCACACCACACAGCACAGCATAGCACAGAGATACCACACAGCATAGCACAGAGATACCACACCACACCGCACAGCATAGCAAAGAGATACCACACCACACAGCATAGCACAGAGATACCACACCACACAGCACAGCATAGCACAGCAGAGATGCCACACCACACAACACAGCATAGCACAGAGATACCACACCACACAGCATAGCACAGAGATACCACACAGCACAGAGATACCACACCACACAGCACAGCATAGCACAGAGATACCACACCACACAGCACAGAGATACCACACCACACAGCACAGCATAGCACAGATACCACACCACACAGCACAGCACAGAGATACCACACCACACAGCACAGCATAGCACAGAGATACCACACCACACAGCATAGCACAGAGATACCACACAGCACAGCATAGCACAGAGATACCACACCGCACAGCATAGCAAAGAGATACCACACCACACAGCACAGCATAGCACAGCACAGCATAGCACAGAGATACCACACAGCACAGCATAGCACAGAGATACCACACCACACAGCACAGCATAGCACAGCACAGCATAGCACAGAGATACCACATCACACAGTACAGCATAGCACAGAGATACCACACAGCACAGCATAGCACAGAGATACCACAGCACACAGCACAGCATAGCACAGAGATACCACACCACACAGCACAGCATAGCACAGCACAGCATAGCACAGAGATACCACATCACACAGTACAGCATAGCACAGAGATACCACACAGCACAGCATAGCACAGAGATACCACACCACACAGCACAGCATAGCACAGAGATACGATACCACACAGCACAGCATAGCACAGAGATACCACACCACACAGCATAGCACAGAGGTACCACAGCACAGCATAGCACATAGATACCACACTACACAGCACAGAGATACCACACCACACAGCACAGCATAGCAAAGAGATACCACACCACACAGCACAGCACAGAGATACCACACCACACAGCACAGAGATACCACACCACACAGCACAGCATAGCACAGAGATACCACACCACACAGCACAGCACAGAGATACCACACCACACAGCACAGCATAGCACAGAGATACCACACCACACAGCACAGCATAGCACAGAGATACCACACCACCCAGTACAGAGATGCCACACCACACAGCACAGCACTGCAGAGATACCACACCACACAGCATAGCACAGAGATACCACACCACACAGCACAGAGATACCACACCACACAGCACAGCATAGCACAGAGATACCACACCACCCAGTACAGAGATGCCACACCACACAGCACAGCACTGCACAGAGATACCACACCACACAGCACAGCATAGCACAGCACAGCACAGAGATACCACACCACACAGCACAGCATAGCACAGAGATACCACACCACACAGCATAGCACAGAGATACCACACCACACCGCACAGCATAGCAAAGAGATACCACACCACCCAGTACAGAGATGCCACACCACACAGCACAGCACTGCACAGAGATACCACACCACACAGCATAGCACAGAGATACCACACCACACAGCACAGCATAGCACAGAGATACCACACAGCATAGCACAGAGATACCACACCACACAGCACAGCATAGCACAGCACAGCATAGCACAGAGATACCACATCACACAGTACAGCATAGCACAGATACCACACAGCACAGCATAGCACAGAGATACCACACCACACAGCACAGCATAGCACAGCACAGCATAGCACAGAGATACCACATCACACAGTACAGCATAGCACAGATACCACACAGCACAGCATAGCACAGAGATACCACATCACATAGCACAGCACAGCACAGCACAGAGATACCACACAGCACAGCATAGCACAGAGATACCACACCACATAGCACAGCACAGCACAGAGATACCACACCACACAGCACAGCATAGCACAGAGATACGATACCACACAGCACAGCATAGCACAGAGATACCACACCACATAGCACAGCACAGCACAGCACAGAGATACCACACAGTACAGCATAGCACAGAGATACCACACCACATAGCACAGCACAGCACAGCACAGAGATACCACACAGCACAGCATAGCACAGAGATACGATACCACACAGCACAGCATAGCACAGAGATACCACATCACACAGCACAGCATAGCAGAGATACCACATCACACAGTATAGCTCTCCTCTCCTCTCCACTCCTCTCCTCCTGCAGTTCTCCCGATCGTTGCATTCTGACTCTCCTCTCCTCCCCTCTCCTCCCCTCTTGCAGTTCTCCCGATGGCTGCATTCTGACTCTCCTCTCCTCTCCTCCCTCTCCTCCCCTCTTGCAGTTCTCCCGATGGCTGCATTCTGACTCTCCTCTCCTCTCCTCCCCTCTCCTCCCCTCTTGCAGTTCTCCCGATGGCTGCATTCTGACTCTCCTGTCCTCTCCTCCCCTCTCCTCCCCTCTTGCAGTTCTCCCGATGGCTGCATTCTGACTCTCCTCTCCTCCCCTCTCCTCCCCTCTTGCAGTTCTCCCGATGGCTGCATTCTGACTCTCCTCTCCTCTCCTCTCCTTCCCCTCTCCTCCCCTCTTGCAGTTCTCCCGATGGCTGCATTCTGACTCTCCTCTCCTCCCCTCTCCTCCCCTCTTGCAGTTCTCCCGATGGCTGCATTCTGACTCTCCTCCTCTCCTCTCCTCCCCTCTCCTCCCCTCTTGCAGTTCTCCCGATGGCTGCATTCTGACTCTCCTCTCCTCTCCTCTCCTTCCCCTCTCCTCCCTCTTGCAGTTCTCCCGATGGCTGCATTCTGACTCTCCTCTCCCCTCTCCTCCCCTCTTGCAGTTCTCCCGATGGCTGCATTCTGACTCTCTCTCTCTCTCTCCTCTCCTCTCCTCCCCTCTTGCAGTTCTCCCGATGGCTGCATTCTGACTCTCCTCTCCTCTCCTCTCCTCCCCTCTTGCAGTTCTCCCGATGGCTGCATTCTGACTCTCCTCTCCTCTCCTCTCCTCTCCTCTCCTCCTGCAGTTCTCCTGATGGCTGCATTCTGACTCTCCTCCTCTCCTCTCCTCCTGCAGTTCTCCTGATGGCTGCATTCTGACTCTCCTCCTCTCCTCTCCTCCTGCAGTTCTCCTGATGGCTGCATTCTGACTCCCCTCTCCTCCCCTCCCCTCTCCTCTCCTCTCCTCTCCTCCTGCAGTTCTCCTGATGGCTGCATTCTGACTCTCCTCTCCTCTCCAGCTGCAGTTCTCAAGCGGGCTGCTCACTCTGGCCCTGGAGAAGCTGTCCTGTGATGCTTCGCGGCTGCTCTATGACGATGCTCTCTTCTGCCACCTGGTGGATGAGGTCCTGCTGTTCGAGAAGGAGCTGCGCGGCACACACGCCTATCCCAGCAGCCTCCCCGGCGCTCTGCACATCCTCACTGAGGAGACCATCTTCCAGAAGTGGCTCACCGTCGAGAGGAAGTGTGAGAGGGGGAGGGGGAGAGCAGTGAAGTACAGTGTAGAGAACTCAGTACTGTGGATCTGAGAGCCAGCACATTCAATACAGTACAGCATAGAGAACTCAGTACTGTGGATCTGAGAGCCAGCACATTCAATACAGTACAGTATAGAGAACTCAGTACAGTGGATCTGAGAGCCAGCACATTCAATACAGTAGTATAGAGAACTCAGTACTGTGGATCTGAGAGCCAGCTCATTCAATACAGTACAGTATAGAGAACTCAGTACTGTGGATCTGAGAGCCAGCACATTCAATACAGTACAGTATAGAGAACTCAGCACTGTGGATCTGAGAGCCAGCACATTCAATACAGTACAATATAGAGAACTCAGTACTGTGGATCTGAGAGCCAGCACATTCAATACAGTACAGTATAGAGAACTCAGTACTGTGGATCTGAGAGCCAGCACATTCAATACAGTACAGTATAGAGAACTCAGTACTGTGGATCTGAGAGCCAGCACATTCAATACAGTACAGTATAGAGAACTCAGTACTGTGGATCTGAGAGCCAGCACATTCAATACAGTACAATGTATAGAACTCAATACTGTGGATCTGAGAGCCAGCACATTCAATACAGTACAGTATAGAGAACTCAGTGTAGCTCTGAGATGAGTCCAGTGCAGTTTTGTCTCACACTGTGTCTCGTGTCGTCCCCCGCCTCTCCCTAGTCGCTCTGGAGAAGATGGACTCCATGCTGTCCTCCGAGGCTGCCTGGTCCTCCCAGTACAAGGACATCAGCGATGTGGACGAGATGAAGGCACCGGACTGTGCCGAGACCTTCATGACTCTGCTGCTGGTCATCACAGGTGCGTGAGAAACTCTGCCAGCTCAAACGCTTGTCACTCAGTCTCTTCAGTTTCTTGAAGTATTTCTGGACAGGCAAGCCAGCTCGCCAATGAAGGGGCTTGGGTTGAACGATCGAGAATGAAATTCTAATGTATCGAGTATCCACTGATAGAGTGACTAACGGGGGGCTGTAGTTGATGACAGCTCTGCACAGGCACTAGACTTCATTTATTTAGCATTGCAGGAGCAGGGATCAAGGATGAGGGGGATCAAGGGGAGCAGGGATCAAGGATGAAGGGGATCAAGGGGAGCAGGGATCAAGGGGAGCAGGGATCAAGGATGAAGGGGATCAAGGGGAGCAGGGATCAAGGAGATTAGGGAGCAAGGATCAAGGGGAGCAGGGATCAAGGAGATTAGGGAGCAGGGATCAAGGGGAGCAGGGATCAAGGAGATTAGGGAGCAGGGATCAAGGGGAGCAGGGATCAGGGATGAAGGGGATCAAGGGGAGCAGGGATCAATGAGATAGGGATCAAGGGGAACAGGGATCAAGGAAATTAGGGAGCAGGGATCAAGGGGAGCAGGGATCAAGGGGATCAGGGAGCAGGGATCAAGGGGAGCAGGGATCAGGGATGAAGGGGATCAAGGGGAGCAGGGAGCAGGGATCAAGGGGAGCAGGGATCAGGGATGAAGGGGATCAAGGGGAGCAGGGATCAAGGAGATTAGGGAGCAAGGATCAAGGAGATTAGGGAGCAAGGAGCAGGGATCAAGGAGATTAGGGATCTTGGAGCAGGGATCAAGGAGATTAGGGAGCAGGGATCAAGGAGATTAGGGAGCAGGGATCAAGGGGATCAGGGATCAAGGAGATTACAGAGCAGGGATCAGGGATGGCCCCTCTCTGGACACTGCTGCTGCCTCCTGTTTCTATGCCTTATTCTCAGGTTATCTATTTGCTCTTGTAGTCCCTGGGTCATTTCACCTCAGCAGTGTCTTCTGAGTCCAAGCGTTACTGACTGAAAGCATGTTCTTAACCCTTTGCGGTCCATTTATTAATCGCGCGTCAGGCACGCCAGGTCTAATTAATTTTCACACGCGCAGTTAATTTTAGACGCGCTGTTTAAAAGTATTTTTTTTCACAGTCAAACGGGTTTAAATGGCCCTGCATATCAACAAAGCACTCACTAGGCATCTCCAGCCCCGCCCCACCCTTTCGTTTGCTATAGTGTTCACCTATATAAGAAATAAATAATAATAATAATAATAGTCGTACATACCGATCAATCAACTCCTGATCACTCGTTTTATCACCAAACTCCTCAATAATGCGATCCAAGTCATTATTTTATTACTATAACATCTCAAAAAAGCTCTGCAAATGTCCGTGTTTTCTGTGCGCTGATTCAGTCAGCCAACTTGTTCACTTACGTCCGCCCCGTTATCTGATACCTGATACCATGTATGACTATTCATGAGATACGCCTTTTCTTTTTTTTTTTTTTTTCGACTTGTCTCGGCTCTTGTCGCCCCCACTCGGCAATTGAATGGTTTTCTCGGCTTTTTCCGGAGAAAAAACGACTAGACACCCGTTTATTGCGTTGCTATAATGATGTCGGACCCAGTCCGACAAAGGACCTGTGAGGAATAATTGCAACGTTGGACCCAGTCCGACAATGGACCGGAAAGGGTTAATACAAGTGAACTGCTCTCAGTGGAACCCGCTCTTACATGGAATGATTTACTGTGTTTGTATGTTTTGCTTTTATATGAATTTGATATTTTGCCTGATTTTATTGTACTTTACAACTGCTCTTATCTGTAATGTGATGCTTTACAATGTGATATTGTGTAATGTGATGTGTGTGTGTGTGTGTGTGTCGGTCCCCTCCAGACCGGTACCAGGACCTGCCCTCGCCCCGCTGCAGGCTCAGCTTCTTGGCGCTGCAGAAGGAGCTGGTGGATGACTTCCGGATCCGGCTGACCCAGGTGATGAAGGAGGAGAGCCGGACCCCGCTGGGCCCGCGGTACTGCGCCATCCTCAACGCTGTCAACTACATCGCAGCCGTGCTGGCAGACTGGGCAGACAGCGTGGTGAGCTCTCCTGAAACTCCACTCAGCAGGGAGGGAGGGGCAGAGCCAGGCTGCTATAAACTCTGTACTCAGCAGGGAGGGAGGGAGGGGCAGAGCCAGGCTGCTATAAACTCTGTACTCAGCAGGGAGGGAGGGGCAGAGCCAGGCTGCTATAAACTCTGTACTCAGCAGGGAGGGGGGGAGGGAGGGGCAGAGCCAGGCTGTTATAAACTCTGTACTCAGCAGGGAGGGAGGGAGGGAGGGAGGGGCAGAGCCAGGCTGTTATAAACTCTGTACTCAGCAGGGAGGGAGGGAGGGAGGGAGGGAGGGGCAGAGCCAGGCTGTTATAAAGTCTGTACTCAGCAGGGAGGGAGGGACAGAGCCAGGCTGTTTATGCCGAGTCACTGGGATCCTATGAGAGTTTCAAGATTAACCAGCCGCTGCAGTAGGAAGCAGGTTAAGATTCCTCTAATTCAGCTCCCCCAGAGCAGCGGTTTGGCTTTATGTGAGGGAGAAAGAACTGTAAAGATGGGAGTGACTCGACCGTATATTGTCTTGTATGATTCTTAGAATTCTTTCTGACACTCTGAGTGTGAGATCTGCACTCAGCAATGTTACAAGTGTAGCTGCTGATAGGTTCCAATGGAGGCGTGGCTTGCAATATGTGGTTCTGTTCTTGAGAAGCTGTCCTGCTGTTCTTGAGAAGCTGTCCTGCTGTTCTTGGGAAGCTGTCCTGCTGTTCTTGGGAAGCTGTCCTGCTGTTCTTGAGAAGCTGTCCCGCTGTTCTTGAGAAGCTGTCCCGCTGTTCTTGAGAAGCTGTCCCGCTGTTCTTGAGAAGCTGTCCTGCTGTTCTTGAGAAGCTGTTCTTGAGAAGCTGTCCCGCTGTTCTTGGGAAGCTGTCACGCTGTTCTTGAGAAGCTGTCACGCTGTTCTGAGAAGCTGTCACGCTGTTCTTGAGAAGCTGTCACGCTGTTCTTGAGAAGCTGTCACGCTGTTCTTGAGAAGCTGTCCTGCTGTTCTTGAGAAGCTGTTCTTGAGAAGCTGTCCCGCTGTTCTTGGGAAGCTGTCCTGCTGTTCTTGGGAAGCTGTCCCGCTGTTCTTGAGAAGCTGTCCCGCTGTTCTTGAGAAGCTGTCCCGCTGTTCTTGAGAAGCTGTCCCGCTGTTCTTGAGAAGCTGTTCTTGAGAAGCTGTCCCGCTGTTCTTGGGAAGCTGTCACACTGTTCTTGAGAAGCTGTCACGCTGTTCTGAGAAGCTGTCACGCTGTTCTTGGGAAGCTGTCCTGCTGTTCTTGGGAAGCTGTCCTGCTGTTCTTGAGAAGCTGTCCCGCTGTTCTTGAGAAGCTGTCCCGCTGTTCTTGAGAAGCTGTCCCGCTGTTCTTGAGAAGCTGTCCTGCTGTTCTTGAGAAGCTGTTCTTGAGAAGCTGTCCCGCTGTTCTTGGGAAGCTGTCACACTGTTCTTGAGAAGCTGTCACGCTGTTCTGAGAAGCTGTCACGCTGTTCTTGAGAAGCTGTCACGCTGTTCTTGAGAAGCTGTCACGCTGTTCTTGGGAAACTGTCCTGCTGTTCTTGAGAAGCTGTCCTGCTGTTCTTGGGAAGCTGTCCTGCTGTTCTTAAGAAGCTGTCCTGCTGTTCTTGAGAAGCTGTCCTGCTGTTCTTGAGAAGCTGTCACACTGTTCTGAGAAGCTGTCCTGCTGTTCTTGAGAAGCTGTCCCGCTGTTCTTGAGAAGCTGTCCCGCTGTTCTTGAGAAGCTGTCACACTGTTCTTGAGAAGCTGTCCTGTTGTTCTTGAGAAGCTGTCCTCTGATTTCTTGCTGCTCTTCAGTTCTTCCTGCAGCTGCAGCAGGCAGAGTTGGAGCTCGGTGCAGAGAGCCCCTCGTGGCCCCTGAGCCCCACACAGGCCGGCCGCCTGGCCTCTCTGGAGGGCTCCGTCTTCGACGAGATGATCACGCTGCTGGAGAGGCTGCGGCACGACATGATGGGCAGACTGGTGGAGTTCATCCTGCGAGAAGCCAGGGAGCGAGCCAAGCCCTACTGCAGGGAGAGGTGAGAGAGGAGCAGGGAGCCCCTCTGCAGGGAGAGGGGAGAGAGGAGCAGGGAGAGGTGAGAGAGGAGCAGAGAGCCCCACTGCAGGGAGAGGTGAGAGAGGAGCAGGGAGACCCACTGCAGGGAGAGGTGAGAGAGGAGCAGGGAGACCCACTGCAGGGAGAGGTGAGAGAGGAGCAGGGAGCCCCTCTGCAGGGAGAGGTGAGAGAGGAGCAGGGAGAGGTGAGAGAGGAGCAGGGAGAGGTGAGAGAGGAGCAGAGAGCCCGACTGCAGGGAGAGGTGAGAGAGGAGCAGGGAGAGGTGAGAGAGGAGCAGGGAGAGGTGAGAGAGGAGCAGGGAGAGGTGAGAGAGGAGCAGAGAACCCCACTGCAGGGAGAGGTGAGAGAGGAGCAGGGAGAGGTGAGAGAGGAGCAGGGAGAGGTGAGAGGAGGGGAGAGGTGAGAGGGAGCAGGGAGAGGTGAGAGAGGAGCAGGGAGAGGTGGAGTTCTGTGTCTGAGAGAGCCCCTACTCACTGTCTCTGTGCCCCCCCCCCACCAGGTGGCTGTCTCTTCCCTCCCAGTCGGACCAGGCTGCGATGTCGCTCTCCAGCTCGGCCTGTCCCATGATGCTCTGCCTGCGGGACCACATGCTGCAGCTGCAGCAGATGCTCTGCTTCCCACTGTTCAAGAGCTGCTGGCAGGCACTGGCCGAGAGACTGGACCTGTTCATCTACCAGGACGTGAGTACAGCCCCCCTCTCCCTCTGAACCCCCCTCACTGTCTCTGTCTGTCTCCCTGGAGAATCTGGACCTGTTCATGTACCAGGATGTGAGTACAGCCCCCTCTCCCCTGAACCCCCTCACTGTCTCTGTCTGTCTCCCTGGAGAGACTGGACCTGTTCATGTACCAGGATGTGAGTACAGCCCCCTCTGAACCCCCCTGAACTGTGTCTGTCTGTCTCCCTGAGAGACTGGACCTGTTCATGTACCAGGATGAGTACAGGACCTCTCACTGTTCATCTGTCTCCCTGGAGAGACTGGACCTGTTCATGTACCAGGATGTGAGTACAGCCCCCTCTCCTCTCACTGTCTCTGTCTGTCTCCCTGGAGACTGGACCTGTTCATGTACCATGATGTGAGTACAGCCCCCTCTTCCTCTGAACCCCCTCACTGTCTCTGTCTGTCTCCCTGGAGACTGGACCTGTTCATGTACCAGGATGTGAGTACAGCCCCCTCTTCCTCTGAACCCCCTCACTGTCTCTGTCTGTCTCCCTGTCTGGACCTGGAGGATGTGACCCCCCTCTGGACCTGTTCATGTCCTCCCTGGAGATGGACCTGTTCATGTACCAGGATGTGAGTACAGCCCCCCTCTCCCTCTGAACCCCCTCACTGTCTCTGTCTGTCTCCCTGGAGAGACTGGACCTGTTCATGTACCAGGATGTGAGTACAGCCCCCTCCCTCTGAACCCCCCCTCACTGTCTCTGTCTGTCTCCCTGGAGAGACTGGACCTGTTCATGTACCAGGATGTGAGTACAGCCCCCCTCTCCCTCTGAACCCCCCTCACTGTCTCTGTCTGTCTCCCTGGAGAGACTGGACCTGTTCATGTACCAGGATGTGAGTACAGCCCCCCTCTTCCTCTGAACCCCCCTCACTGTGTCTGTCTGTCTCCCTGGAGAGACTGGACCTGTTCATCTACCAGGACGTGAGTACAGCCCCCCTCTCCCTCTGAACTTGTCGGGTCTCTGTCTCACTCTCTGTCAGTGTCTCAGTCTTACTCTGTCCTCCCCGCAGGTGATCCTGTCTAATCACTTTAATGAAGGCGGTGCTGCTCAGCTGCAGTTTGACATGACCAGGAATCTGTTCCCTCTGTTCGGACACCACTGCAAGAGACCTGAGAACTACTTCAAACAGTGAGTGTGTCTGATTAGAAACCAGAGAACTACTTCAAACACTGAGTGTGTCTGATTAGAGACCAGAGAACTACTTTAAACACTGAGTGTGTCTGATTAGAGACCAGAGAACTACTTCAAACACTGAGTGTGTCTGATTAGAGACCAGAGAACTACTTCAAACACTGAGTGTGTCTGATTAGAGACCAGAGAACTACTTCAAACACTGAGTGTGTCTGATTAGAGACCAGAGAACTACTTCAAACACTGAGTGTGTCTGACTAGAGACCAGAGAACTACTTCAAACACTGAGTGTGTCTGATTAGAGACCAGAGAACTACTTCAAACACTGAGTTTTTCTCTCTCTCTGCAGTGTGAAGGAGGGCTGCATCGTGCTCTCTCACTCACTCTCTCTCTCTCTCTCTCTCTCTGCAGTGTGAAGCAGGGCTGCATCGTGCTCTCTCACTCTCACTCTCTCTCTCTCTCTCTCTGCAGTGTGAAGGAGGGCTGCATCGTGCTCACTCTCTCTCTCTCTCTCTCTCTCTCTCTCTCTGCAGTGTGAAGGAGGGCTGCATCGTGCTCAATCTCAATGTGGGCTCTGCCCTGCTGCTTCGTGACGTGCTCAGGCAGGGGGGCAGTGAGACGAACTCGCCCCTGGACCCCAATCAGCCCTCCCCCGTCGCCACCCTCAATGAGCTGGGCATCTTCCGGCTGGCTCCCAGCGACGTGGAGATCCTGCTGAGCCTGCGCACACACTGGCCGGGGCAGTAGAGCAGGGCAGAGAGGAGAGGAAACATGTTTAGAATGATATATGAACATACACAAGAAGTGCTTGTCTATGAGATGCTTTATAAAATATCAGTGCTGTTCCTTGATCAAAGACCTGAGTGTGTCTGTCTGTCCACCGCTTTCATTGGGATTCTGAACAACGTGATCCTGCAGTAACACAACCTTGCTGTCCTGTGTGGGCCCTGCCTCGCTCTTTACCTGGAGCAGAGAGACGGGCCGCGCTCTTTACCTGGAGCAGAGAGACGGGCCGCGCTCTGTACCTGGAGCAGAGAGCAGCGCTCTTTACCTGGGGCAGAGAGGCAGGCGCTCTTTACCTGGAGCAGAGAGACGGGCTCGCTTACCTGGAGCAGAGGCGGACGGCTCTGTACCTGGAGCAGAGAGACGGGCCGCGCTCTTTACCTGGAGCAGAGAGACGGGCCGCGCTCTTTACCTGGGGCAGAGAGATGGGCCGCGCTCTTTACCTGGGGCAGAGAGATGGGCCAGCTCTTTACCTGGGGCAGAGAGGCGGGGGCACGCTCTTTACCTGGAGCAGAGAGACGGGCGCTTTTTACCTGGGGCAGAGAGGCGGGCCGCTCTCTGTACCTGGAGCAGAGAGATGGGCCCGACCTGGAGCAGAGAGACGGGTCACTCTTTACCTGGGGCAGAGAGACGGGCCCGCTCTTTACCTGGAGCAGAGAGACGGGCCAGCTTCTTTACCTGGAGCAGAGGAGACGGGCTCTCTTACCTGGAGCAGAGGCAGGGCAGCTCTTTACCTGGAGAGAGACGGGTCACAAGGCTTTACCTGAGTAGAGAGACCTGGCTCTTTACCTGGAGCAGAGAGGCAGGCGCTTTACCTGGGAGCAGAGAGACAGGTCACCTCTTTACCTGGAGAGACGGGCCAGCTGTGTACCTGGAGCAGAGAGACGGGCCGCGCTCTTTACCTGGGGCAGAGAGACGGGCCGCTTTACCTGGGGCAGAGAGACGGGGCGAGAGAGGGCCGCTGCTCTGTACCTGGAGCAGAGAGAGATGGGCAGCTCTTTACCTGAGCAGAGAGACGGGCCCTCTTTGTGCCTGGAGCAGAGAGACGGCCGCCTCTTTACCTGGGGCAGAGAGGCCTCTTACCTGGAGCAGAGAGACGGGCAGCCCAGTACCTGGAGCAGAGAGACGGGCCGCTCTTTACCTGGGGCAGAGAGGCCGCTCTTTACCTGGGGCAGAGAGAGACGGGCCGCGCTCTTTACCTGGAGCAGAGAGATGGGTCGGGCCGAGAGACGGGTCAGCTTTACCTGGAGCAGAGAGACGGGCCGCGCTCTTTACCTGGAGCAGAGAGACGGGCCGCGCTCTGTACCTGGAGCAGAGAGACGGGCCGCGCTCTGTACCTGGAGCAGAGAGACGGGCCGCTTTTTACCTGGAGCAGAGAGACGGGCCGCTCTTTACCTGGAGCAGAGAGACGGGGCGCAGACCTTACCCCATGCACACACACACACACACACTCACACTGGACAGTTCTGTAACAATCTTGAGAAAAAAAAAAAAAAATGTTGAGTAAGTCTTCCTCAATACCCTAAAGCTGTGGATGATAATGATAATAATAATAATAATAATCAGCCTTGTAGTGTGGTTCGTTAATATGTATTTTGAATGACTGTTTTCTCAAATATTTTTTGTTGCTGTAAAATGAATACCGTTGGATATTATTTATTATTATTAATTTCTTAGCTGACGCCCTTATCCAGGGCGACTTACAGTTGTGACAAGATATCACATTATTTTTACATACAATTACCCATTTATACAGTTGGGTTTTTACTGGAGCAATCTAGGTAAAGTACTTTGCTCAAGGGTACAGCAGCAGTGTCCCCCACCTGGGATTGAACCCACGACCCTCCGGTCAAGAGTCCAGAGTCCTAACCACTACTCCACACTGCTGCCACAATTGAAGTGAATGCACGCGTGTGTCTGTGTGCATGTGCGTGTGTGTGTGTGTCTGCGTGTGCGTGCGCGTGTGTGTGTGTGTCTGCGTGTGCGTGTGTGTGATACACAGCTGCATGGAAAATAAAGAATGATACAGTTCGAATTGTGAATCTGCTGGTTTGGATTTCTTTGCAATGTGTATCAAATGCATTTGCTTCACAGATGGGCCCGTGCCAGTGTTTGCATATTGAACTTTGAATCCCCTGCTGATTACATCTGCAGCTCAGCCAATGGGATTACATCATTGTACACTTGAGCTCTCTCAGCCAATGGGATTACATCATTGTACACTTGAGCTCTCTCAGCCAATTGGATTACATCATTGTACACTTGAGCTCTCTCAGCCAATTGGATTACATCATTGTACACTTGAGCTCTCTCAGCCAATGGGATTACATCATTGTACACTTGAGCTCTCTCAGCCAATGGGATTACATCATTGTACACTTGAGCTCTCTCAGCCAATGGGATTACATCATTGTACACTTGAGCTCTCTCAACCAATGGGATTACATCATTGTACGCTGGTGCTCTCTGGGAATCCATGACCCTACAATGCGGCTCCACAGCGCTCTCCAGTGGCTGGCTACACAGTCACTGGCTTGTTGGGGTATTTCTATGATTTCATAAGAGTGCTTGAAGTTAATGTTTGACCATAATCTATTCTTTTTAAACTTAAAATGACAAATATAAACGAGTCCCCATATTGATTTGAAATGTAAAGTTACAAACAGTTCTGAGATTTATCCATAAAGTTAGTAGGTGAAGGTGTGTTGTCCCAGCGTGTCCTTTTCAAACACTCATTGAAATCAAGACTTTTAACACATTTACCGAATGATTATTATTACATATTATACACCACGCTATAAAAACCACATAGTGACACAGAACGGGAACCAGGGGTTTATATATTTCATTTTTATAAGGAGACTCTCAGCCGAGCCTTACCTGTTATCTATTTATTTATTGTTTTAAACAGTGGTCTTTGAATAGGGTATGAAAAAACGACACGGGGTGTAGCAGTTACTGAAATTAAACAAGAAACAGAGCAAACACTTCTAAAAAACCAAACGAGCAACAAGAAGAACAAGACGAGCACGAGACGTGCAGGAGACAGCACCGACAGGCAATGCATAATCAAGGGATAGAGCAGCTGTGTCATATCAAGGGATAGAGCAGCTGTGTCATATCAAGGGATAGAGCAGCTGTGTCATATCAAGGGATAGAGCAGCTGTGTCATATCAAGGGATAGAGCAGCTGTGTCATATCAAGGGATAGAGCAGCTGTGTCATATCAAGGGATAGAGCAACTGTGTCATATCAAGGGATAGAGCAGCTGTGTCTTATCAAGGGATAGAGCAGCTGTGTCATATCAAGGGATAGAGCAGCTGTGTCATATCAAGGGATAGAGCAGCTGTGTCATATCAAGGGATAGAGCAACTGTGTCATATCAAGGGGATAGAGCATCTGTGTCTTTTGAGCTATCAAGGGATAGAGCAGCTGTGTCATATCAAGGGATAGAGCAGTGTTTCATATCAAGGGATAGAGCAGCTGTCTCATATCAAGGGATAGAAAAGGGAGGCTGTGTCTGGGAGGGGGAGGGGACAGTGTGGTCTAGTGTTTGAGCTGAGGGATGAGGGGGCTGGGAGGAGGCAGCGTGGTCTAGTGTTTGAGCTGAGGGATGAGAGACTGGGAGGGAGGCAGCGTGGTCTAGTGTTTGAGCTGAGGGATGAGGGGCTGGGAGGGAGGCAGCGTGGTCTAGTGTTTGAGCTGAGGGATGAGGGGCTGGGAGGAGGGATGAGGGGCTGGGAGGTGGTCTAGTGTTTGAGCTGAGGGATGAGGGGCTGGGAGGGAGGCAGCGTGGTCTAGTGTTTGAGCTGAGGGATGAGGGGCTGGGAGGGAGGCAGCGTGGTCTAGTGTTTGAGCTCTAGTGTTTGAGCTGAGGGATGAGGGGCTGGGAGGAGGCAGCGTGGTCTAGTGTTTGAGCTGAGGGATGATGAGGGGGGGAGAGGGGTCTAGGTTTGAGCTGAGGGATGAGGGGCTGGGAGGAGGCAGCGTGGTCTAGTGTTTGAGCTGAGGGATGAGGGGCTGGGAGGGAGGAGGCAGCGTGGTCTAGTGTTTGAGCTGAGGGATGAGAGACTGGGAGGGAGGCAGCGTGTTTGAGCTGAGGGTTTGAGCTGAGGTTTGATGAGGGATGAGGGAGGGAGGGAGGCAGCGTGGTCTAGTGTTTGAGCTGAGGGATGAGGGGCTGAGAGGGAGGCAGCGTGGTCTAGTGTTTGAGCTGAGGGATGAGGGGGAGGAGGCTGGGAGGAGGCAGCGTGGTCTAGTGTTTGAGCTGAGGGATGAGGGGCTGGGAGGGAGGCAGCGTGGTCTAGTGTTTGAGCTGAGGGGCTGGGAGAGAGGCAGCGTGGTCTAGTGTTTGAGCTGAGGGATGAGGGGGGAGGGGAGGGAGGGTCTAGTGTTTGAGCTGAGGATGAGAGGGTGGGAGGAGGCAGCGGTCTAGTGTTTGAGCTGAGGAGGGGCTGGGAGGGGGCAGCTGGGAGGAGGAGGGGCAGGGTGGTGGTCTAGTGTTTGAGCTGAAGGATGAGGGGCTGGGAGGGAGGCAGTGTTTGAGTCTGAGTGTTTGAGCTGAGGGATGAGGGGGGAGGTCTGGGGGCTGGGAGGCAGCGTGGTCTAGTGTTTGAGCTGAAGGATGAGGGGCTGGGAGGGAGGCAGCGTGGTCTCGTGTTTGAGCTGAGGGATGAGGGGCTGGGAGGGAGGCAGCGTGGTCTAGTGTTTGAGCTGAGGGATGAGGGGCTGGGAGGGAGGCAGCGTGGTCTAGTGTTTGAGCTGAGGGATGAGGGGCTGGGAGAGGGTCAGTGTTTGGTCTGAGTGTTTGAGCTGAGGGAGCTGGGGAGAGGCAGGGAGGCAGGTCTAGTGTTTGAGCTGAGGGATGAGGGGCTGGGAGGGAGGCAGCGTGGTCTCGTGTTTGAGCTGAAGGATGAGAGACTGGGAGGGAGGCAGTGTGGTCTAGTGTTTGAGCTGAGGGATGAGGGGCTGGGAGGAGGCAGGCTCAGTGTTTGAGCTGTGAGGGGCTGGGAGGGAGGCTGGTCTCAGTGTTTGAGCTGAGGGATGAGGGGGCTGGGGAGGGAGGCAGTGTGTGGTCTGGTCTTGTGTTTGAGCTGAGGGATGAGGGGCTGGGAGGGATGAGCAGGCAGCGGTCTAGTGTTTGAGGGTCTCGTGTTTGAGCTGAAGGATGAGAGACTGGGAGGGAGGCAGTGTGGTCTTGTGTTTGAGCTGAGGGATGAGGGGCTGAGAGGGAGGCAGTGTGGTCTAGTGTTTGAGCTGAGGGATGAGGGGCTGAGAGGGAGGCAGCGTGGTCTAGTGTTTGAGCTGAGGGATGAGGGGCTGAGAGGGAGGCAGCGTGGTCTAGTGTTTGAGCTGAGGGGCTGGGAGAGAGGCAGCGTGGTCTAGTGTTTGAGCTGAGGATGATGAGGGGCTGGGAGGAGGATGAGGGGCTGGGAGGAGGCAGTGGTCTAGTGTTTGAGCTGAGGGATGAGGGGCTGGGAGGGAGGCAGCGTGGTCTAGTGTTTGAGCTGAGGGATGAGGGGCTGGGAGGGAGGCAGCGTGGTCTAGTGTTTGAGCTGAGGGATGAGGGGAGGAGGCAGTGTTTGAGCTGAGGGATGAGGGGCTGGGAGGGAGGCAGCGTGGTCTAGTGTTTGAGCTGAGGGATGAGGGGCTGGGAGGGAGGCAGCGTGGTCTAGTGTTTGAGCTGAGGATGAGGGGCTGGGAGGGAGGCAGCGTGGTCTAGTGTTTGAGCTGAGGGATGAGGCTGCCAGTGAGGCAGCGTGGTCTAGTGTTTGAGCTGAGGGATGAGGGGCTGGAGAGGGAGCTGAGGGATGAGGGCTGGGAGGGAGGCGTGGGTCTAGTGTTTGAGCTGAGGGATGAGGGGCTGGGAGGGAGGCAGCGTGGTCTAGTGTTTGAGCTGAGGATGAGGGGGCTGGGAGGGAGGCAGCGTGGTCTAGTGTTTGAGCTGAGGGATGAGGGGCTGGGAGGGAGGCAGCGTGGTCTAGTGTTTGAGCTGAGGGATGAGGGGCTGGGAGGGAGGCAGTGTGGTCTCGTGTTTGAGCTGAGGGATGAGAGACTGGGAGGGAGGCAGTGTGGTCTAGTGTTTGAGTTGAGGGATGAGGGGCTGGGAGGGAGGCAGCGTGGTCTAGTGTTTGAGCTGAGGGATGAGGGGCTGGGAGGGAGGCAGGCGTGGTCTAGTGTTTGAGCTGAGGATGAGAGACTGGGAGGAGGCAGTGTGGTCTAGTGTTTGAGTTGAGGGATGAGGGGCTGGGAGGGAGGCAGTGTGGTCTAGTGTTTGAGCTGAGGGATGAGGGGCTGGGAGGGAGGCAGTGTGGTCTCGTGTTTGAGCTGAGGGATGAGGGGCTGGGAGGGAGGCAGTGTGGTCTAGTGTTTGAGCTGAGGGAGCTGTATGAGTGTACAGCAGCATTGCTGAGATGTAGCAATGCTGCTGTACACTCATTAGCACAGTAGCTGGCACCTGCATTACCAGACGCGTTCCCTGTCACTTAATCAGCCCCAAAAATCAGCAGCCGACTGCAGCCCAGAGACGGAGAGACCTGGGGCAGGTGATGGGAGCTCTGTTCTCCTCCAGTGGGTATAGATTTGTCATGTGTGCTCCTGTTTGTACTGGAGTCTCCTGTCATTCGCTTTCCCATACCTCTGTTACACTGGAACTGTAGCTCACTTACAAAATGCATTCGTTTACAATTGAATTAACAGTGAACAGCAAATACTGTATGCAGAGCGAGGGAGATCGGCCCATGACTTTATATTGGTCCATAACGAACCTCCAGGCTGCCTGTATATACAATTGCTAATGAAAGAGTTTATAAAAAGAAATCAAATCCCATGGGCAAACTAGAGGAGGGTCCACATCCTTGTATTGTTATCTTCAAGTGGTACACATACACAGATATGTATATGTATATGTATACGTACACGTGCACACACACACACACACACACACACACACACACACACACACACACACACACACACACACACACACACACACACACACACACACACACACACACACACACACACACACACACACACACACACACACATACATATACTTGGGACTGACTTGTGTTCAAACTATTTAAGTTCAAATGATTTGTCTGTTGTGAGGTTCTGTCTGCTCTGAGAAGGGCGCTGTGTTGTGTCTGCTCTGAGAAGGGTGCTGTGTTGTGCCAGTCTGCTCTGAGAAGGGCACTGTGTTGTGCCAGTCTGCTCTGAGAAGGGTGCTGTGTTGTGCCAGTCTGCTCTGAGAAGGGTGCTGTGTTGTGCCAGTCTGCTCTGAGAAGGGTGCTGTGTTGTGTCTGCTCTGAGAAGGGTGCTGTGTTGTGTCTGCTCTGAGAAGGGCGCTGTGTTGTGCCAGTCTGCTCTGAGAAGGGTGCTGTGTTGTGTTTGCTCTGAGAAGGGCGCTGTGTTGTGCCAGTCTGCTCTGAGAAGGGTGCTGTGTTGTGCCAGTCTGCTCTGAGAAGGGTGCTGTGTTGTGCCAGTCTGCTCTGAGAAGGGTGCTGTGTTGTGCCAGTCTGCTCTGTGGCTCCTGGCACACAGACACGCTGCACTGTTAACCACACAGCACACAGGTAAACACACTTATCTGCTGGGGGCGGGAATGGGAGAGACAACAATCACAGCAAATGGTTTCACTACAAACTGTCACTTTCACTGCTCAGCTCTTGCCTGCAGACAGCTAGGGCTGGGAATGGAACCTGTCAGATAAACCAGGAATATATTCAATCACATTGTGGATATAGTTACGAATTTTATGAACGATGTGCTGGAAAATATCATGTTTTGCAAACCTGTGATATATTTAGTTTATTTGAACATTAATGAAGTGGATACAATTGTTCTGTACTTGTATGTGTAATTCTATCGCTTGTGGGATTACATACAAAACCTTTCATGTTTTTTAGTCTTCAGCTTTTGCTGAAGCAGAAGTGTGGCTCATCTGTAGCTCCATGATTGAGCACTATTGTTATTGCCATTGGCTGAGGACTGGGAGCCATGAGAATGTAGTCAGTCACCCCAAATCCCTGGATGAGTGGCCCCACGAGACCTAGCCGCCTGCACTCGTTCAGACGTTATTGTCATAGTCAAAGCCCCCTGAAGTGTGCCAAGTGCATGGGAGCAAAGTGAGAGAGCGCACTCCCACTCAAGGGCTGCTTCTGAATATGGCTCTTCCAGTGATGTTAAAGGACATTAGGATACGATGGGCCTGCTGGAAAGGCTGTGCTCGAAATGTGAAGAGGATTACAGCTGTTTGTAAGAGTCGCTTCAAACCCACAGTGCCTGCTGTTCCACTGGGATGAATGGGGATCGGTACTGAAGTGCTGAACCAGTGGGAAGGTGAGCGGCAGGTTGCTGCCGCAGCTCCTGGTCTGGCTGGATCGTGGAGCTGCAGCAAGCCCATTAACAAGACAAACAAGGACGGCAGGAGGTGTCAATTAGCAGAGAAACAAACCCCAGGGGAGCGTTTGATCTGCCCCAATTGTTCTTACAAATTGGTCTGCTGTTAGCAAGGGCTCACAGTTCAGTTAGAGTCAGGCACTGACTCCTACCCTAATCCCTGTCTCTCCCCCGCAGACTAATTGGGGCACTAGAGGGCCATTATCTCAACTCATCGGCACAGACACAGCCAGGGACAATAGCACATAAGTGGAAAACTTTACGAGACTGATGAGGGATCTGTGATCTCTGGAGACGAGGCTGGAGTGCTAATACAAGACAGCCAGTCTGATGGCCAGGCAGCTCATACAGTCAGCTCAAGTCAACTCATTTGTTTCCTGCTGAGGAAATTCACTTTTTTCCTTCTTTAGACTTTAGGAGATAACTTTTGATCTTAAGCAAAACTGTAGAATTGTTTTCACATGACATTACTTCTGCATATTGAACATTTTAAAATCTATTTTAATTTTCATAATTGGCATGAGAACACCCTAGCACATTCATATACAGTGTATAGCTGAGCAGTGCATCCTCAGTGTGGAGTCTCCCGGGGCTCCGTCCCATTCATATACAGTGTATAGGAGCAGTCTCCAGTGGGTCTCCCGGGCCCATTCATATACAGTGTATAGCTGAGCAGTGCATCGTCCAGTGTGGAGTCTCCATCGTCAGGGCTCCGTCCCCATTCATATACAGTGTATAGCTGAGCAGTGCATCCTCAGTGTGGAGTCTCCCGGGGCTCCGTCCCATTCATATACAGTGTATAGCTGAGCAGTGCATCGTCAGTGTGGAGTCTCCCGGGGCTCCGTCCCATTCATATACAGTGTATAGCTGAGCAGTGCATCGTCAGTGTGGAGTCTCCTGGGGCTCCATCCTCAGTGTGGAGTCTCCCATTCATATACAGTGTATAGCTGAGCAGTGCATCCTCAGTGTGGAGTCTCCCGGGCTCCCCCATTCATATACAGTGTATAGCTGAGCAGTGCATCGTCAGTGTGGAGTCTCCTGCTCCGTCCCATTCATATACAGTGTATAGCTGAGCAGTGCATCCTCAGTGTGGAGTCTCCCGGGGAGTCTCCGTCCCCATTCATATACAGTGTATAGCTGAGCAGTGCATCCTCAGTGTGGAGTCTCCCGGGCTCCGTCCCATTCATATACAGTGTATAGCTGAGCAGTGCATCGTCAGTGTGTGGAGTCTCCCATTGGGCTCCGTCCCCATTCATATACAGTGTATAGCTGAGCAGTGCATCCTCAGTGTGGAGTCTCCGGGGCTCCGTCCCATTCATATACAGTGTATAGCTGAGCAGTGCATCCTCAGTGTGGAGTCTCCCGGGGCTCCGTCCCATTCATATACAGTGTATAGCTGAGCAGTGCATCCTCAGTGTGGAGTCTCCCGGGGCTCCGTCCCATTCATATACAGTGTATAGCTGCAGCAGTGCATCCCGGGGCTCCGTCCCATTCATATACAGTGTGGAGTCTCCTCAGTGGCTCCGTCCCCATTCATATACAGTGTATAGCTGAGCAGTGCATCCTCAGTGTGGTAGTCTCCTCAGTGTGCTCCGTCCCATTCATATACAGTGTATGAGCAGTGCATCCTCAGTGTGGAGTCTCCTGGGAGCAGTGCATCCTCAGTGCTGAGCAGTCTCCTCAGCTCCGGGGTCCCATTCATATACAGTGTATAGCTGAGCAGTGCATCCTCAGTGTGGAGTCTCCCAGGGCTCCGTCCCATTCATATACAGTGTATAGCTGAGCAGTGCATCCTCAGTGTGGAGTCTCCCGGGCTCCGTCCCATTACAGTGTATAGCTGAGCAGTGCATCCTCAGTGTATAGCTGAGCAGTTCATCCTCAGTGTGGCTGAGTCTCCTCAGGGGTCTCCGTCATATACATTCAGCTGAGCAGTATCAGTGTATAGCTGAGCAGTGCATCCTCAGTGTGGAGCAGTGCATCCTCAGTGTGGGAGTCTCCCTGGGCTCCGTCACATTCATATACAGTGTATAGCTGAGCAGTGCATCCTCAGTGTGGAGTCTCCTGGGCTCCGTCCCATTCATATACAGTGTATAGCTGAGCAGTGCATCCTCAGTGTGGAGTCTCCTGGGGCTCCGTCACATACAGTATACAGTGTATAGCTGAGCAGTGCATCCTCAGTTCATATACAGTGGAGTCATCCCTGTGTGGAGTCCCTGGGGCCATTCATTCATACAGTGTATAGCTGAGCAGTGCATCCTCAGTGTGGAGTCTCCTGGGCTCCGTCCCATTCATATACAGTGTATAGCTGAGCAGTGCATCCTCAGTGTGGAGTCTCCTGGGGCTCCGTCCCATTCATATACAGTGTATAGCTGAGCAG
The DNA here is from genome assembly GCA_036884735.1 of Huso huso. Classification (NCBI taxonomy): domain Eukaryota; kingdom Metazoa; phylum Chordata; class Actinopteri; order Acipenseriformes; family Acipenseridae; genus Huso; species Huso huso. Next base: position 71,008,005 of record CM072668.1, read on the forward strand.
TGCATCCTCAGTGTGGAGTCTCCCGGGGCTCCGTCCCATTCATATACAGTGTATAGCTGAGCAGTGCATCCTCAGTGTGGAGTCTCCGGGCTCCGTTCCATTCATATACAGTGTATAGCTGAGCAGTGCATCCTCAGTGTGGAGTCTCCCGGGGCTCCGTCCCATTCATATACAGTGTATAGCTGAGCAGTGCATCCTCAGTGTGGAGTCTCCCGGGGCTCCGTCCCATTCATATACAGTGTATAGCTGAGCAGTGCATCCTCAGTGTGGAGTCTCCTGGGGCTCCGTCCCATTCATATACAGTGTATAGCTGAGCAGTGCATCCTCAGTGTGGAGTCTCCCGGGCTCCGCCCCATTCATATACAGTGTATAGCTGAGCAGTGCATCGTCAGTGTGGAGTCTCCTCAGGGGCTCCGTCCCATTCATATACAGTGTATAGCTGAGCAGTGCATCCTCAGTGTGGAGTCTCCCGGGGCTCCGTCCCATTCATATACAGTGTATAGCTGAGCAGTGCATCCTCAGTGTGGAGTCCTCCCGTCCTGGGTGTATAGCTCAGTGCATCGTGTGGAGTCCCCATTCATATACAGTGTATAGCTGAGCAGTGCATCCTCAGTGTGGAGTTCTCAGTGTATAGGGCAGTGCATCCTCCTCCTGGGCTCCCATTCATATACAGTGTATAGCTGAGCAGTGCATCCTCAGTGTGGAGTCTCCCGGCTCCGTCCCATTCATATACAGTGTATAGCTGAGCAGTGCATCCTCAGTGTGGAGTCTCCCGGGGCTCCGTCCCATTCATATACAGTGTATAGCTGAGCAGTGCATCCTCAGTGTGGTAGCTGAGCAGTCCCTCAGTGTGGCTCCGCCCCATTCATATACAGTGTATAGCTGAGCAGTGCATCCTCAGTGTGGAGTCTCCCGGGGCTCCGTCCCATTCATATACAGTGTATAGCTGAGCAGTCTCCCGGCCCTCGTGCATCCTCAGTGTGGAGTCTCCCGGGCTCCCCCATTCATATACAGTGTATAGCTGAGCAGTGCATCCTCAGTGTGGAGTCTCCCGGGCTCCGTCACATTCATATACAGTGTATAGCTGATAGCTGATAGCAGTGCATCCTCAGTGTGGAGTCTCCGTGGAGTCTCCGTCACATTCATATACAGTGTATAGCTGAGCAGTGCATCCTCAGTGTGGAGTCTCCTTCATATACAGTGTATAGCTGAGCAGTGCATTGTGTGAGTCTCCTACCCCCCTGAGCAGTGCATCCAATCACCTCCCTGCATCAATAGCTGAAGTGCATCTCAGTAGCCATGGCTCCCCTGATATCCATGCAAGGCACTTTGATTTTATTATTAGATTATTATTATTATTATTATTATTATTTGTTTATTTAGCAGACGCCTTTATCCAAGGCGACTTACAGAGACTAGGGTGTGTGAACGATGCATCAGCTGCAGAGTCACTTACAAATACATCTCACTCAAAAGACGGAGCACAAGGAGGTTAAGTGACTTGCTCAGGGTCACACAATGAGTCAGTGGCTGAGGTGGGATTTGAACCGGGAACCTTCTGGTTACAAGCCTGTTTCTTTAACCACTGGACCACACAGCCTCCTTGTGTTATGTGTTGCTGTCCTGCCAGACCCCAGTCTCAGTGGAGTTCACGTGATTATATAATGATTGAGAGGAGCTTTAGGAAAGGAGTGCCGGGCTGCAGATAAGACTGGGATAAGACACCAATGCAGAGTAAATGGGGTCGGCTGAGTCTGTTTCAGTGTCTCATTTGTAACGGCAGTCAGTGTGGCCTTGTCGTTGTTCCAGCTGTCTGGCAGGTATCCTCCACCAGCATGATGAAATAACATGAGCAGCACTCTAACAGTAGAGCATCACACACACACACTGTCTGCACTAACAGATCTAACCAGAGCCAGCTTTTTACACATGAAAACCCCTAGAAATGCTAATGAGCTTTATCCAAGCAGACGAGCTGATACCACAGATCAAAAATGGATTCCTTTCTTCAGAACAAATATGCCACCAGTGCAATGAGTGAACCCTGTCCTGAATTAGTGTCTAATATTAGGATATATGTGTCTAATATTAGGATGGCTGAGATAAAGGAATAAATACCTGAAGCACAAAAAATATATACGCTTCTAATGCAAATATTGAACGGCTTGTTCAGTAGAAATATCTAGATTCTAAAGAGTACGTATCATTTATGATGTGCAGTAGTTTAGATTCCATAAAATTATTAATATAAATTAGTGTAAAGATGTTATGCAAGAATCATAAATGATGATAGGTACGATAACTGAATTGCTTAATCATAAATGAACAGGAAGACTTTTACATGCTTTCAACAGTACATCAGATCACATAAACTGAATTGTGTAAAATAATGCATTTATGTACATTGTTTATTTAATCTTTTGGTCTGTACCTGTGTCTGTGCAGTGCTGGGGTCTGTACCTGTGTCTGTGCAGTGCTGGGGTCTGTACCTGTGTCTGTGCAGTGCTGGGGTCTGTACCTGTGTCTGTGCAGTGCTGGGGTCTGTACCTGTGTCTGTGCAGTGCTGGGGTCTGTACCTGTGTCTGTGCAGTGCTGGGGTCTGTACCTGTGTCTGTGCAGTGCTGGGGTCTGTACCTGTGTCTGTGCAGTGCTGGGGTCTGTACCTGTGTCTGTGCAGTGCTGGGGTCTGTACCTGTGTCTGTGCAGTGCTGGGGTCTGTACCTGTGTCTGTGCAGTGCTGGGGTCTGTACCTGTGTCTGTGCAGTGCTGGGGTCAGTACCTGTGTCTGTGCAGTGCTGGGGTCTGTACCTGTGTCTGTGCAGTGCTGGGGTCTGTACCTGTGTCTGTGCAGTGCTGGGGTCTGTACCTGTGCCCAGGTGTGATGGCTGGCTCCTGCATGCTCTTCTCCACAATGGGGTGAAAAGGCAGTGCAGGGAGGTGTGAATTCCAGCCCTGGACGGTCTGAACCTCTTAGTGCAGGGATAGACAGGCAGGCAGCCCTGGAGGTCTGATCCTCTCAGCAGGATGCAGGGGCAGAGGAGGTCAGGCAGGCAGGCAGCCCTGAGGTCCTGGCAGGGAGGTCTGGCATCAGCCCTGGAGGTCTGATCTCTCAGTGCAGGGAGAGACAGGCAGGCAGCCCTGGAGGTCTGATCCTCTCTCAGTGCAGGGATAGACAGGCAGGCATCCCTGGTGCAGGTCTGATCCCCTCTCAGTGCAGGGAGAGACAGGCAGGCAGCCCTGGAGGTCTGATCCTCTCAGTGCAGGGAGAGACAGGCAGGCAGGTCCCTGGAGGTCTGATCCCCTCAGTCTGCAGGGAGGAGACAGGCAGGCAGCCCTGGAGGTCTGATCCTCTCAGTGCAGGGAGAGACAGGCAGGCAGCCCTGGAGGTCTGATCCTCTCAGTGCAGGGAGAGACAGGCAGGCAGCCCTGGAGGTCTGATCCTCTCAGTGCAGGGAGAGACAGGCAGGCAGCCTTGGAGAGCAGCATCCTGCCTTCTTCACAGTGACAGCTCACAACAGCACCTCTACAGCACCTCCACACAAGGCAATTATTTACACCAGTCTCCAGAAGGCTTGTGGTAGCAGAATACAAAAATGTCTTCTACCTGTGCGAAAAGCATGTTTCTCCAGCCCTGGTCAGAATCATCATCATCGTCATCGTCATCGTCATCATCGTCATCATCATAACAATAAAATGAAGAAGAATCTAGGTTAACTACAGTTACAGTTTTTCACAATCGCTTACATACATTTCTTGAAACATTGTGCTACTTTCTCAAAACAGTTAACACAACACTCAAAACTGAAAAATAGTTTGCAAAATAACACATTTCATTTGCAAATTGCTCTAATGCTCTCAAAATATCAAATATATGTCACAAAATGAAATAAGAACATCAAAACAATACAGTTTGTCATCTAATGAAAAGCTCACATTATCAGCCATTTCACAACGGTACAATAAATACTAAATACAAACATCAATGCAGTATGTTTAACCCTCAGTGCATACTCTCTCTGCCTGTGTCATCCTTTTTGATAATCAAATTGTGTCAAAACAAACATGTTACCTTTACAGCAAGAACTACATACATTTCCTTTCAGTGGACTTAACCCAAAAATAACTCAGACAGTGGACAACATTTACGCTCAAGAACAGACGATGGGAATTGTTTTACAACAAAAAAGTAGTTTTTTTCATTTCTTCCATTTTTTAGGGGTACCCGCTAACAGTAAATCATAGCTCTCATAAAGATACAGTTGTGCCAAAGAACAGTGAAGAGAAATAAACATGGATTATAATGAAAGGTAACTTTACTCAGACATACCCATTTGTTTATTCTGTATCAGGTCACACGTTCTCATCAACATCACATCGAAAAGTTTCCCTCGCAGTACATCTTGGGGAAAAAACGTCTCGCGTGATGGAGCCATCGTTGACAAGTGGCCTTCATGGCATCTAGCTGTGTCATTTGGTCATGAGGATGAGGGTCATACACCTTCCATCGGCAGGCAGAGAAAAGCTCCTCTGTGGGGTTCAGGTACGAAGAGCATGGTGGGAGAACACCATTGAGAGACGTGGATGAGCTTCAAACCACTCCCTAACAAGAGCAGAGTGGGGGAAGCTAACATTGTCCCATATTACAACAAAGTGTGTCAACTGTGGCCCCTCCAGTCCTCTCTCCTCTAGGGGTACAAGACTATTGAACATCATATCTAAAATGCAAGCAGGCGTGCTGTGTTGTATGAGCCAATGGTGGAGATATGGGAAACAACACCATTCCTGGAGATAGCAGCACCCATGCTAATATTTCCCCCTCAATGACCGGGTACATCAACTGTGGCTCTGTGACCAATGACATTCCTGCCACGTCTCCTCAGTGTGTTCAAATTGAAGCCAGTCTCATCCACGTATATGAAATCATGTAGAGTGATACTGACCAATGACATTCCTGCCACGTCTCCTCAGTGTGTTCAAATTGAAGCCAGTCTCATCCACGATATGAAATCATGTAGAGGATACTGACCAATGACATTCCTGCCACGTCTCCTCAGTGTGTTCAAATTGAAGCCAGTCTCATCCATGTATATGAAATCATGTAGAGTGATACTGACCAATGACATTCCTGCCACGTCTCCTCAGTGTGTTCAAATTGAAGCCAGTCTCATCCACGTATATGAAATCATGTAGAGTGATACTGACCAATGACATTCCTGCCACGTCTCCTCAGTGTGTTCAAATTGAAGCCAGTCTCATCCACGTATATGAAATCATGTAGAGGGATACTGACCAATGACATTCCTGCCACGTCTCCTCAGTGTGTTCAAATTGAAGCCAGTCTCATCCATGTATATGAAATCATGTAGAGTGATACTGACCAATGACATTCAGTCTCATCCATATATATGAAATCATGTAGAGGGATACTGACCAATGACATTCCTGCCACGTCTCCTCAGTGTGTTCAAATTGAAGCCAGTCTCATCCACGTATATGAAATCATGTAGAGTGATACTGACCAATGACATTCCTGCCACGTCTCCTCAGTGTGTTCAAATTGAAGCCAGTCTCATCCACGTATATGAAATCATGTAGAATGATACTGACCAATGACATTCCTGCCACGTCTCCTCAGTGTGTTCAAATTGAAGCCAGTCTCATCCACGTATATGAAATCATGTAGAATGATACTGACCAATGACATTCCTGCCACGTCTCCTCAGTGTGTTCAAATTGAAGCCAGTCTCATCCACGATATGAAATCATGTGAGTGATACTGACCAATGACATTCCTGCCACGTCTCCTCAGTGTGTTCAAATTGAAGCCAGTCTCATCCACGTATATGAAATCATGTAGAATGATACTGACCAATGACATTCCTGCCACGTCTCCTCAGTGTGTTCAAATTGAAGCCAGTCTCATCCACGTATATGAAATCATGTAGAGGGATACTGACCAATGACATTCCTGCCACGTCTCCTCAGTGTGTTCAAATTGAAGCCAGTCTCATCCATGTATATGAAATCATGTAGAGGGATACTGACCAATGACATTCCTGCCACGTCTCCTCAGTGTGTTCAAATTGAAGCCAGTCTCATCCATGTATATGAAATCATGTAGAGGGATACTGGCCTCAAGCTCCATTATTCTCTGAAGAAAGAAAAACAGTATCACAGATCACACAATGTGAAGATATCAGTATGCTGCATATTGTTAGCTATTACAGCAGTATACATTTACACTGCAGTATTGTAAGGAGTGCAGAAATGACTTGCGTGTGCATACTGGTGCCTCACCGCCTTTACCCCATCATTATTCCGTTCAAAAGGCACCCTGGACACCGGCTTCACTGTCAGCTGGTTTCACTTCAAGACACGGTTGTTGCTAGACTGACACTATTTACATTGTGAAATATTTCATTATCTTGGATGACTGAGCACTGAATCTCCCTCAAACACATGGTGTTGTTGGCAGCAGCCAGCATATCCACTCCAGCAGCCTCCTGTTGAGCTGTAAAGATTCGTCCTCGGCCTCCAGAAGGGGGTTTTCTTTCAAATCTATAAATGAATTGGATGCACTTACAAATGTACTGTAATAGAATACAGAAATAAGACGTATGGTCACGTACCCATTCTCATTCCTGAAGATTCGAATGATTGATGCCACTGTGGATCTGCTAAGATTAGGCTGTACCCTCTGCCCAGCTTCTCTCATCGTAAGTCCATGATTTATCACATGGTCAACTACTGTTGCCCGTATCTCATTTGAGAGATTCCAAGTGCACCTTCCCCTTTGGTGTCTGACCCCACTGCCACGCATACAGACACCACTTCCTTTTAGGGCTCCAGGTTGTCGTCCTTGTCTTTCACGTCCTCCCTCTCTGACCTGCTCCATTTCTCACCAACAACTGTGAATTCAACTTTGGCCTCTTTTATTCATGATTAAGGTCTGATGGGTGATTGAACAATTGAGCAATTTGCATTTGCACATGTGAGGTATAGATTCATGCATCTGGAATTGATTGCTTCTGAGTTGTATTCTGAAGAGAGGATGTCATCTCATTCCTTCTCTTCTGAGCTGTATTCTGAAGAGAGGATGTCATCTCATTCCTTCTCTTCTGAGCTGTATTCTGAAGAGAGGATGTCATCTCATTCCTTCTCTTCTGAGCTGTATTCTGAAGAGAGGATGTCATCTCATTCCTTCTCTTCTGAGCTGTATTCTGAAGAGGATGTCATCTCATTCCTTCACTTCTGAGCTGTATTCTGAAGAGAGGATGTCATCTCATTCCTTCTCTTCTGAGTTGTATTCTGAAGAGAGGATGTCATCTCATTCCTTCTCTTCTGAGTTGTATTCTGAAGAGAGGACGTCATCTCATTCCTTCACTTCTGAGCTGTATTCTGAAGAGAGGACGTCATCTCATTCCTTCTCTTCTGAGCTGTATTCTGAAGAGAGAATGTCATCTCATTCCTTCTCTTCTGAGCTGTATTCTGAAACAGCAGGAGTCTGTTGTTAACCTTCAATTTATTTAATCCCAACTGGTTTTAGTACGAGACTTCCTCCAGCCTATTAGCTCAGTTCAAATGACTTTCCTATTCACCTGCTAAACCACTTGAATTAATGACAAACAGGAGGTCAGAACGAGGGCACGCACACACACACACCCACACACAGACACACACAGACACAGACATACACGCACACACAGACACACACACGCACACACAGACAGAGACACACACACGCACACACAGACACATACACGCACACACAGACACACACAGACACACACACACACACACACACACACACACACACACACACACACACACACACACACAGACACACGCGCACACACACACACGCACACACACTCATCGTGCACAGGCCTCATGTTACTCACCACATGTAATGTAATGTGTCATGTGAAGCCCTGTATTACTCTGCCCAATGTGTGACAGGATCCACAGTCAGGATCTGTATCTGCAGTTATACTGGTGATTCCCAATGCTCCACAGTCTGCTGGTATCAGCAGGTGAACTAACCATAACATCTTCACAGTCAAACTGAATGGAATATTACTTGAGACATCACAGAGAGCGTGGTGTGTGTGAGGGACTGTAAGGACTGGGGTACAGGCTCTGAGGGACTGTAAGGACTGGGGTACAGACTCTGAGGGGCTGTAAGGACTGGGGTACAGTCTCTGAGGGACCGGGGTGCAGTGTCTGAGGGGCTGTAAGGACTGGGGTACAGTCTCTGAGGGACTGTAAGGACTGGGGTACAGTCTCTGAGAGACCGGGTGCACTCTGAGGGGCTGTAAGGACTGGGGTGCAGTCTCTGAGGGACCGGGGTGCAGTGTCTGAGGGGCTGTAAGGACGGGTACAGTCTCTGAGGGACTGTAAGGACTGGGGTACAGACTCTGAGAGACCGGGGTGCAGTGTCTGAGGGGCTGTAAGGACGGGTACAGTCTCTGAGGGACTGTAAGGACTGGGGTACAGTCTCTGAGAGACCGGGTTGCAGTGTCTGAGGGGCTGTAAGGACTGGGGTACAGTCTCTGAGGGACTGTAAGGACTGGGGTACAGTCTCTGAGAGACCGGGGTGCACTCTGAGGGGCTGTAAGGACTGGGGTACAGTGTCTGAGAGACCGGGGTGCAGTCTCTGAGGGGCTGTAAGGACTGGGGTAAAGTCTCTGAGGGACCGGGGTGCAGTCTCTGAGGGACTGTAAGGACTGGGGTACAGTCTCTGAGGGACCGGGGTGCAGTGTCTGAGGGGCTGTAAGGGTACAGTCTCTGAGAGACCGTGGTGCACTATGAGGGGCTGTAAGGACTGGGGTACAGTCTCTGAGAGACCGGGGTGCACTCTGAGGGGCTGTAAGGACTGGGGTACAGACTCTGAGAGACCGGGGTGCACTCTGAGGGGCTGTAAGGACTGGGGTACAGTCTCTGAGAGACCGGGGTGCAGTGTCTGAGGGGCTGTAAGGACTGGGGTACAGTCTCTGAGGGGCTGTAAGGGTACAGACTCTGAGAGACCGGGGTGCAGTGTCTGTGAAACCAGCACTCAGACAGGAGCACTTTTTCATCAGTGAAAACGGTTAGAACCATATTTCGTCTTTGATAAAGGAAGCCTTTTGTGGAGATGCTGTGAAATTAGCAAAGAGTGAAACATGAAAGAGAATGAAAGTGTCTGGAGGAGTCTGTCTGTCTCCACCCCGCCCCCGACACTCACACAGAAATCACTCCACAACAGAACTGATCTTCATTTCAAATCAAACCTTACTAACTATCTCCAGCACTTATCCTGAACAACTGGAAAGAATCTGGAGCCAGAGGTTCAAATCATTTTGAATGATAGGAATTTGGTGGTTATTTTTCTTACATTGATAACAATATTAAAATATCGCAAAGACATTATTTTGTCTGGGAACATGAATTTAATCCCCGTCTGCGGTCGTTAGGGAGCTGCTGTCTCCACCTCAGCAGTGGGAGTCGGAGCTTCACTGTTCAAGTGCTTTGATAGGCCAATGATAACCGGGAGATTGGAGGCTGGCCTGGGTGTATAAAGGCTGGGAGGGACAGCCAGACATCAGCACTGAGCACTCAGTAGCATGAAGAAGCAGCATCAGACAGCAGGATCTTTGAGAGAGAAGCCAGCATGTTCTTCCCCCGTGATGATGATGTGCAGCCTGCTCAACGCCGCCCTGTCCTTTTGACCTGGGCCAGTCGACCCGCCATGTGAGCATCCCTCCAGAGATGAGCGCCTGCCACGATGTGGGGTACTCCGAGATGAGGCTGCCCAACTTCCTGGGGCACACCAGCCTGGGAGAACGAGGTCATCCCCAAATCTGAGGACTGAGGCCCCTGCTGCAGACTGGCTGCCACCCCTCAGGCCAGGACCTTCGTGTGCTCCCTCATCGCTCCAGTCTGCCTCGACACGTGAGTCTGCTTTCACCACCTGCCATTGACCCAAACATACTGCTACTGCTGGGCTTTCCTGTGCCTGTAGCTCTCGGCACAAACCATTGTGAATGTCATAGGAAATACATAGAGACCTTTGAATGTGTTTCATTTCCCCCTGATTCTATATATCATGCTGTCAATGTTGTGGGTGCTGCAGCTGACCTGTGCCCTGCTCTCTGTGTCTCTGCAGCTTTATCCAGCCCTGTCGCAGCATGTGTGTGGCAGTGAGGGACAGCTGTGCCCCGCTGCTGGCCTGTCAGGGTCAGGCCTGGCCCAAGGCTCTGGACTGTGAGCGCTTCCCTGCTGAAGAGGACACGTGTCTCAGCCCGGTCTCCAAGGAGACGGCACACTTCGACAAAGGTGAGGCTCCCTGCTCATTGCTCAAGCCTTTATGATGGAACATGCCTCTGTCAGGCAGCACTTTTAAATTCTCTGCATCGGAACAGCAGCCCCTACGACAAAGCAAGGTACCGTATTTGTCATTTTTAGCTTGCTTTTCTTACGGTTATACCACCGTTTACCCTGGCTTGCCATACGTCTCTGCTTTACAATGCTTGCCTATGCTTTACTACACTTTGAAGTGCTTTTACTGTGGCACACCTTATCAGCAGTATCCTAGGTGCCCCAGGGACACGGGCCAGGCACCTCCAGCTGGCTCGCTGTTGGGAAGGGGAGGTGAGGGAGTGGGGTAGTGTGACAGTGAGCTGACCTGGGTTTTTATTTGGGTTCCAGTTATGCCCAAACCAACCTGCCAGGGATGCCCAGCCGTGGAGGAGGCCTTTGCCTATAAAAGAGTGCTGGATGCTTTCTGCCAAAACGATTTCGGTAAGTCGCTGTTCATCCAATCGTGTATTTTACTGGAAGCATGATTTGAATGTATCGTGTGGAAACGTAGTATTCTGTTAATGTCAGTGCTGTATTCAATCTGTTGCTAAGCCTGTGAGGACTGTACCGTGCTGTGCATTGCATGAGGGGTTTCCCTGGTGTGTCAGGTGGCTTGGTGAAGCTGGTAACCAGCACACCTGTGGGTCAGCTCCAGGGTGTGTCTGACGTCATGCTTTCTCTTGCAGCAGTGAAAGTGAAAGTGACCCGACGGCGCTTCCCCTCCGAGGAGCCCGAGGTTGAGATCGAGGGGCGTGTGGAGTTCATCAGCCAGGGCCAGCTCCTGCCCTACGACACGCGCAGCCTTCTCCAGCAGTGGATGCTGATCAATGAGAGCTGCGGGCAGAGGCTGACGCGGAGCGGGCGCTCCCTGCTCTACGTGCTGACCGGGGATGTGCAGGCCGACGGCACGGTGTCCGTCAAGCGCATCTTCCAGTGGCACAAGAGAGACACGCAGCTCACCCTGGCTGTGCGCAAGTGGAGGCACCACAAGTGCTGAGCAGCCAGGCCGGGGAGAGGCTGGGACGCACTGCGCTGGCTTCTCAGGGCTTTATTTGTGAGGTTGTGACGGAGCTGGGGCTCGCTAGCTGGGTGTCACATGTGCCGGTTTAATCAGTCCAAGCAAAATCTGCAACAGCCTCCAGCATAAACCTGGGATTGTGAAAAACTAGCAGGGCTGCTCCAGGGAGGCTGACTACGAGAGGAATGCACTCTGCACCACCACTATTGTAAATATGAATCAGAACTAGAATTGTAAATAATAACTATTATAATATTCTTCTTGTATATTTGTAGTGTTGTCTGTAAGAAGTCACTGGTAACCGTGGACATGGAATCGGTTCTGAGCCATTGTTTACACTGTTGTATGTAGAATATGTGTGACAATAAAAGCTCTTTTACTGTTTTTCCTCAATTATTATTTGTTTATTTAGCATAGCCTTTATCCAAGGCGACTTACAGAGACTCGGGTGTGTGAACTATGCATCAGCTGCAGAGTCACTTACAACTACGTCTCACCCGAAAGACGGAGCACAAGGAGGTTAAGTGACTTGCGCAGGGTCACACAATGAGTCAGTGGCTGAGGTGGGATTTGAACTGGGGACCTCCTGATTACAAGCCCTTTTCTTTAACCACTGGACCACACAGCCTCCAATTGCTAAAGCAAAATTCCTGAAACTATTAGCATAAAACTGAACCCAAACACAGAAACGGACTCCTCATTTGCAAAACTACTGCCACATTTCTCTGGTTAACAAACATTTCTCTGGTTCACTTAATGCAATTCCATCACCTTAATACAACTTTCACATGTGAGCGACTTGTTTTCAAAACACATGTATCTGTATGCTGTTGCTCACAATGAATGCTCATTACGTTAAATAAACAGTCCACACATGGAAATGCAAATTTCACAATTTATCAGTCTCTATGTCACTCATGCATAAACGGTCGATGTTCCAAATTGTGCTGAAACACGGACTAGGCAGGTGGATGTGGTCGTGGATGTGGCTGAACAGAGGGGTGATCGTGGTCCTGGGCATGGGATTCGATACAGCCAGCCCGGGTGAGACCACAGCGGATTGCTGTGAATAAACAAAATCCAGGCAACAATCGTGGACCAACTACCCAGCAATGAGGGAAGACGGGCTGGCATGCAACCAAATCTGTGGAGAGCAACACTTTCATTTATATTTGTACATGTCAAAATAAGAATAGCAGCACTTTATGTAATCTATTACAGTCCGCACTCGGATACTCAGACACTCTGACACACGTCAGTCGCGTTTTACTGTCCTCATATTAAGAATAACACCAATCCCCAATATATATACAGCATGTTCATCATTAAACACGTTTAGATACTGTGATGTGTTTGTTTTAAAGAAATCTGTGGTCTTTAGTTGCTTTTGTGCATTTTCATTTGCAGGTGAACTGTGACATTAGGGCCTTATGGAGCAGCACTACAGCTCTGCAGTCTTGCACAGTGACTTACTCACTTGGATACTGTTTTAATTCTGGATACTGTGCTGTTGGTTTTTCTGAATCTTTTGCTCAACTGTATTGTCTTTTACGCTGTCCGCAGTTCTGTGCATGGGTAACATTTTGATTTCATTTTGCTGTTGGGTTGTTAATGGGGTATTTCACACACTGCTACAGTAAGTAGGCCCTACTGGATTTAAAAGTATGTCTGTATTACAGTCCACGTGTCCACAGTCGTCTCTTTTGGCAAGTGAACTTTCAGAATCATATCGTTCTGAATGAAATGCTTCTTCTGATGAAAATATAGTACTGTACCAACAAATCCAATCCAGTACATCTAAATGGAAGCCTACTTATTCTAAAACACAGTCCTTTCAGCTCTGTACTTTTCACATTGTATCTTTTTTGTGTTCCCTGAAAAACGGACATGGGTTGCAACGGTCCAAAATGAAATGATGCGATATGCTTCACACTCCTTTAACCTGCAGTCAGAACTGTATCGGGTGGGATATGTGTGTGCTGACTGAGTTTGCAGCTTGCATGCTCACGCCTCCCCCAAATTTTGCAATACCAGACAGTAAACATGCATATGGAATGAAAATACACTGCAATAAACAGGCGCATTTACCGGGCCTTATTTGAAATTTTCACTGATTGAACAGAGCTGTTCATGATGGCTAAGGAAAATATCACTGCAATACCAGACAGGCGAAATGGCTTCACGGCACAATGAAAATATCACTGTAATACCAGACAGAGTGCCGCGGCTTCACGTGATGCACAGTGAAAATATCACTGCAATACCAGACAGAGCCGCGCTACCACGACGCACAGTGAAAATATCACTGCAAGACCAGACAGAGCCGCTGGGTTTCAATGTTGGCCTGATGAAAATATCACTGCAATACCAGACAGAGCCGCTACAAGCTTCGACGACACAGTGAAAAATATCACCGCAATACCATACAGAGAGCCGCCGGCTTCACGACGACAACAGTGAAAATATCACTGCAATACCAGACAGAGCCGCCGCGGTTTCACGGCGCATTGTGAAAATATCACTGCAATAGCCAGGCAGACGCCGCTGGTTCCGCGCACAGAAAATATCACTGCACCAGGCAGAGCCGCGGGTTCACGGCACGGTGAAATATCAGTGAAAATATCAATGGCTTCCAAGACAGAGCCAGGCAGAGGCGTCCGCGACGCTTTACTGCGAAAATATTCACTACACCGTGACAGACAGCAGCGGCTTCAAGAAGCACAGCGAAAATATCACGTAATACCAGACCAGAGTCACACGGCCACCTGAAAACACCAGGCAGAGTGAAAATATCACCGCAATACCAGAATAATAGACAGAGAAAATATCCGCTGTGGGAGCAGAGCACCTTCGACGCTGGCGAAAACATCTACCGCAATACCGCTCAGGACAGCGGCTTCGCGGCTCACCTGAAAATATCACTGCAATACCAGGCAGAGCAATATCGGCTTCGCAACAAAATATCAGAGCCGCTGGCCGTTTCACGACGCACAGTGAAAAATATCACTGCAATACCAGACAGAGCCGCTTCGGCGGTAAATATCGCAATTAGACAGAGGAAAAATATCACTGGTACAATACCCAGACAGAGCCGCATACAAGCCATCGACGCAGAGTGAAAATATCACTGCAATACCAGACAGGAGCCGCTGCGGCTTCACGGCGCAAAATGAAAAATATCACTGCAATACCAGACAGAGCAGCGGCGGCGTTTTTTACCGGCGAAAAAGATCGCAGCAATACCGAACGGGCAGCGGCGACTTCATATGAGAGTGAAAATATCGCGGCAATACCAGACAGGCCGCCGCGGCCGTGGGTTCACTGCAATACCAGACAGAGCACAGTGAAAACATCACTGCAATACCAGACAGAGCCCGGCGGCGGCTTTCACGGTGAAAATATCACTTACCAGTGAAAATTCATGGCGAAAATATCACTGCACACCAGGCAGAGCCGCCGCGGCATCGACGCATCAGTGAAAAAAAATATCACCGCAATACCAGACAGACGCAGCCAAGGCTTCCATTTGATGAAAATATCACTGCAATACCAGACAGACGCCGGCTTCTGAAAAACAGTGAAAATATCCCGGTAATACCAGACAGGCGCGGCGTGAAAATATCCGCAGCGCGGGCAGCGACGACGCGACAGTGAAAATATCACTGCAATACCAGACAGAGCCGGGCGGCTTCCACGGACGCACAGTGAAAATATCACTGCAATACCAGACAGAGTCGGCGGCTTCGTCACTGCAATACCAGGCGGCAGAGTGAAAATATCACTGCAATGCCATACAGGCAGAGCTTCACGGCTTCACGACCAGGCACAGTGAAAATATCACTGCAATACCGGGCAGAGCACTGGCACATGACAGGTGAAAATATCACTGCAATACCAGACAGGCTTCACGACTCACGGTGAAAATATCACTGCAATACCAGACAGAGCGGCGGCTTCCACGGCGCAAAAAAAATATCACTGCAATACCGAGGCAGAGCGGCATCACGATGCACATTGAAAATATCACTGCAATACCAGACAGAAGAGCAGCGTGAAAAAAAATATCACTGCAATACCAGACAGAGCCGCGCGGCTTACGGGCACCAGTGAAAATATCACTGCAATACCCGAACAGAGCGGCGGCTTCACGACGCACGGTGAAATATCACTGCAATGCCAGACAGGCCGCCAATAAGCTTCCTGACGCATGGTTTAAAATATCACTGCAATAAATAGGACAGAGCCGCGGCTTCCTGACGCGACAGTGAAAATATCACTGCAATACCAGAGCCAGCGGGTTGCTTCCACGGCGCACAGTGAGAAAAATATCACTGCAATACCAGACAGGCGGCCGCTTCACGGCCGGGAAAATTCACTGCAATACCAGGCACGCACGGCTTCAAACGAAAAATATCACTGCAATACAGACAGAGTCAGCTGGCTTTCCGCGACGCCATTTCAGTGAAAATATCACTGCAATACCACCAGACGGGCGGCGGCTTCACTGCGCACAGCGAGTGAAAATATCAATGCGCAATACCAGACAGAGCCGCCACGCTGCTTCATCGACACAGAGTGAAATATCACTGCAATACCAGGTATCGCTTCCGCTGCGCGGGTTATCACTGACCAGAGAGGAAAATATTTCAAAATATCGCGGCAATACCAGACAGAGCCGCGGCTTCACGGCGCTGAGCGAAAAATATCACGGCAATACCAGACAGAGAGTCGGCGGCCATGGCCATTTATATGAAAATATCACTGCAATACCAGACCAGGGCGGCGCTCACTCCATCGCCACTGCCTGATGAAAATATCACTGCAATACCAGACAGGTGGCGGCGGCTTCACGCACGGTGAAAATATCACTGCAATACCAGGCAGGCAGCCGCGGCTTCCTGGCTGGCGAAAATATCACTGCAATACCAGACAGGCGGCGGCGGCTTCACGAAGCACAAAATATCACTGCAAACCAGGCAGGCGGCGGCGACTCCATGGCATCGAGTGAAAATATCACCGCACACCCAGACAGAGCCGCCGGCTTCCACGAGCACAGCGAAATATCACTGACGTACCAGGCTGAGCATTCCGCGGCACAGTGAAAATATCACTGCAATACCAGGCAGGCAGCAGCGGCTTCCGGCGCACAGTGAAAATATCATATCACTGCAATACCAGACAGAGCCGCCGTTTCATGATGCACAGTGAAAATATGCACCTACCGCAATACCGAAAGTGAAAATATCACTGCAATACCAGACAGCTTACACGAATGACAGAAAATATCGCAATACCAGAGCAGAGTCGGCGGCTGCTTCACGGCACCATCGGTGAAAATATCACTGCAATACCGGGCAGAGCCCGCTACTCACCATGCACAGTGAAAATATCACCGCACATACCAGACAGAGTCACAAGCTTCCAGCCACTGCATCTATCACAGCAATACCAAAAATTAACGCGGCTTCACGGCAGCAACAAATATCACTGCAATACCAGACAGCCGGCGGCTTCCACGCGGAAAATATCACTGTTTCACCGACGCGGCTTCACGGCCTTTGTGAAAACATCACCGCAATACCCAGACAGAGCCGCGCGGCTTCCACGACGCTGAGTGAAAATATCACCGCAATACCAGACAGAGCCGGCTTCCACGGCGGGTTTTCACTGCAATAAACGACAGAAAGTGAAAATATGACTATCGTAATACCAGGCAGAGCAGCCGCGAGCGAAGCTTGCAGCGAAAATATCACGGCAATACCAGACGAGCGACAAAGTGGAAAAATATGCGGCAATACCCAGACAGGCCGCCGCTGGCTTCACCGGAATGCACGGTGAAAATATCACTGCAATACCGGGCGGAGAGCATGGGTTTCACGAACGCGAAAGTGAAAAAATATCACTGCAATACCAGGCAGGCGGCGGTTTCATCGCACCTTAGAGTGGCAATATCACCGTAATACCAGACAGAGCCGCGGGCTTCACGGACGCATTTCCGAGCTTAAAAAAGATCACTGCAATACCAGACGGGCACGCGGCTTCCGCGACTCATTGCGAAAATATCACTGGTAAATACCAGACAGAGCCGCGGCTTCAACGCACAGTGAAAAAATCACTGCAATACCAGACAGAAAGTCAGCGGCTTCTACGACACGGTGAAAACATCACTGCAATACCAGACAGAGCCGCCGCCGGCTTCATGACGACACAGTGAAAATCACTGCAATACCAGCATCACTGAAAATATCGCGGCAATACCAGACAGCTGCGGCGGCTTCAAGAAAATATCAGAATACCGACTGCTGCTTCTTCGACGCTGGTGAAAATATCACTGCAATACCAGGCAGAGCAGCGCGGCTTCACGGCGACAGTGAAAAAATATCACTGCAATACCAGGCAGAGCATTCACTCATCAAACGAAAATATCCGAATACCAGACAGAGCGTTGCGGCTTCGCGGCGCTGGTGAAAATATCACTGCAATACCAGACAGAAAATATCACTGCAATGAAAGATCAGAGCAATACCAGACAGGCAAGCACTTTCGACGCACAGTGAAAATATCACCGCAATACCAGACAGAGCCGGCTTCATGGCGCACAGTGAAAATATCACTGCAATACCAGACGAACAGCGAAAGACCACGCACAGTGAAAATATCACTGCAATACCAGACAGAGCACGCGGCGATTCACGACGAAAAGTGAAAATATCACTGCAATACAGACAGAGCGGCCGCTGCTTCAACGGGGCACCAATGTTTAAAAATATCACTGCAATACCAGACAGAGCCGCGCGGCTTCACGACGCAGTGAAAATATCACTGCAATACCAGACAGAGCCGCGGCTTCACGACGCACAGTGAAAATATCACTGCAATACCAGGCAGAGCAGGCGGCGGCGTTTTCCACGCACAGTGAAAATATCACTGCAATACCGACAGAGCCGCGGGTTTACGGCGACAGTGAAAATATCACTGCAATACCAGGCAGAGCCGCGCTGCTGCAATACCAGGCAGGCGCACGCACAGTGAAAATATCACTGCAATACTACAGAGCCGGCTTCCGCGGCCTTTTGAAGAAATATCACTGCAATACCAGACGAGCACGGCGCTGTGAAAATATCACCCGTACCAGACCAGGCGGCGGCTTCCGCGGCGCGAAAAATATCACTGCAATACCATGCAGAGCCGCGAAGCTTCACGACGCACAGTGAAAATATCACTGCAATACCAGGCAGAGCAGCGCGACTTCACGGCGCAGATGAAAAATATCACTGCAATACCAGACAGAGCCGCGGCTTTCACGACGCACAGTGAAAAATATCACTGCAATACCAGACAGAGCCGCTTCCACGACGCAGAGTGAAAATATCACTGCAATACCGAACCGAGCAGCTCACGACGCTGGTGAAAATATCACTGCAATACCAGACAGAGCCGGCCGCGCTTCACGACGCACAGTGAAAATATCACTGCAATACCAGACAGAGCCGCGGCTTCGGCGCGCAGTGAAAATATCACTGCAATACCAGACAGAGCACAGGCTTCCACGGCCTGGCTGAAAATATCACTGCAATACCAGACAGAGCCGTGCGGCTTCCAGACGACGCCACGGGAAAATATCACTGCAATACCAGAGATTGCCGCGGCGGCTTCCTGCGGCGCACAGTGAAAATATCACTGCAATACCAGGCAGAGCGGCGAGCCCACGACGCTCAGTGAAAATATCACTGCAATACCAGACAGAGCCGGCGGCTTCACGGCGAAAATATCACTGCAATACCAGGCAGGCAGCCACGGCTTCCGATAAGTGAAAATATCACTGCAATACCAGAGATTGATCATGTTTATTATTTTTAAAATTATAAATTAATGACTAAATACAGGCTCTGAAATGACAAAAACATTAGAGGTTTTGTGTAAGCTGGTTTTGTGTTTGATAATGTAAGCCTTGCATTTCCAATTGAAGGTTGTATTTTAGTTTGGTTGCAGAGCTAAAGGACATGAACCTGTTTGCAGAATAGATGCAGATATCAGGATTTGAGAGATGATTGAATACATGAACCTGTTTGCAGAATAGATGCAGATATCAGGATTTGAGAGATGATTGAATACATGAACCTGTTTGCAGAATAGATGCAGATATCAGGATTTGAGAGATGATTGAATACATGAGACATGTTTGCAGAATAGATGCAGATATCAGGATTTGAGAGATGATTGAATACATGAACCTGTTTGCAGAATAGATGCAGATATCAGGATTTGAGAGATGATTGAATACATGAACCTGTTTGCAGAATAGATGCACATATCAGGATTTGAGAGATGATTGAATACATGAGACATGTTTGCAGAATAGATGCAGATACAGACGTGCTCAAATTTGTTGGTACCTTTACAGCTCATTGAAATAATGCTTCATTCCTCCTGAAAAGTGATGAAATTAAAAAGCTATTTTATCATGTATACTTGCATGCCTTTGGTATGTCATAGAATAAAAGCAAAGAAGCTGTGAAAAGAGATGAATTATTGCTTATTCTACAAAGATATTCTAAAATGGCCTGGACACATTTGTTGGTACCCCTTAGAAAAGATAATAAATAATTGGATTATAGTGATATTTCAAACTAATTAGTTTATTTAATTAGTATCACACATGTCTCCAATCTTGTAATCAGTCATTCAGCCTATTTAAATGGAGAAAATAGTCACTGTGCCGTTTGGTATCATTGTGTGCACCACACTGAACATGGACCAGAGAAAGCAAAGGCGAGAGTTGTCTGAGGAGATCAGAAAGAAAATAATAGACAAGCATGGTAAAGGTAAAGGCTACAAGACCATCTCCAAGCAGCTTGATGTTCCTGTGACAACAGTTGCAAATATTATTAAAAGTTTAAGGTCCATGGAACTGTAGCCAACCTCCTGGGCGACCACAAGAGGAAAATCGACAGATTGAACAGAAGGATTGTGCAAATGGTAGAAAAAGAACCAAGGATAACTGCCAAAGAGATACAAGCTGAACTCCAAGGTGAAGGTACGCCAGTTTCTGATCGCATCATCCGTCGCTTTTTGAGCGAAAGGGGCTCCATGGAAGAAGACCAGGAGGACTCCACTTTTGACAGAAAAACATAAAAAGCCAGACTGGAATTTGCTAAAATGCATATTGACAAGCCACAATCCTTCTGGGAGAATGTCCTTTGACAGATGAGTCAAACTGGAGCTATTTGGCAAGTCACATCAGCTCTATGTTCACAGACGAAAAATGAAGCTTTCAAAGAAAGAACACCATACCTACAGTGAACATGGAGGAGGCTCGGTTATGTTTTGGGGCTGTTTGCTGCACCTGGCACAGGTGCCCTGAATCTGTGCAGGGCACAATGAAATCTCAAGACTATCAAGGCATTCTGGAGCAAAACGTACTGCCCAGTGTCAAAAGCTCTGTCTCAGTCGCAGGTCATGGGTCCTCCAACAGGATAATGACCCAAAACACACAGCTAAAAAGCACCCAGAATGGATAAGAACAAAACATTGACTATTCTGAAGTGGCCTTCTATGAGTCCTGATCTGAATCCTATCGAACATCTATGGAAAGAGCTGAAACTTGCAGTCTGGAGAAGGCACCCATCAAACCTGAGACAGCTGGAGCAGTTTGCTCAGGAAGAGGGGCCAAACTACCTGTTAACAGGTGCAGAAGTCTCATTGAGAGCTACAGAAAACGTTTGATTGCAGTGATTGCCTCTAAAGGTTGTGCAACAAAATATTAGGTTAAGCGGGTCCCATCATTTTTGTCCATGCCATTTTCATTTGTTTTATTATTTACAATATTATGTTGAATAAAAAATCAAAAGCAAAGTCTGATTTCGTTAAATACGGAATAAACAATGGTGGATGCCAATTACTTTTGTCAGTTTCAAGTTATTTCAGAGAAAATTGTGCATTCTTCGTTTTTTGTGGAGGGGTACCAACAAATTTGAGCACGTCTGTATCAGGATTTGAGAGATGATTGAATACATGAGACATGTTTGCTTCATTTTGCAATTGTATTTGATGTTTTGCAAATGGCGCTACTGTTTTGGTGTTTGTGTTAACTGTTTGGAGAATTGTGCTAATAGTATCGCTAACTGTGCTTTAGGATTGAGAAAACCTGTAATTGTAACAATACCTCTCGTTTCAGTTTTGTAACTGTACGCTTATTTGAAGCGTCGCTTGGAGGCTGGTGCTGCCATGATGACAGTATCGCACTAACTGCAGCTTCGTGTGCTTAACCCAGGAAATATATTTAATTGACCGTCTCTCTATGGAAGTGTCGCTTAATACAATCGTATGATATTTTATTGTAAAATACGTTCTGACTAAATTAAAAGGCACAGGTATGTACAAATCCAACTTGATCTTACTTTTTACACGAAACGAAATGTTCAAACGACACCGAGAACCATTTCAACACAACCCTTTACTCTGAAACGCGTCCGTGCGTCCTGCCCCGGCTGCCCTCCCACCTGAGGCCGGTTTGTACTGCGCTGTATTCAGCACCGCCAATGCTAATTCATTATGCAATGATCAAAGCGATGGCAGGCGGGTCTGCGTTTGATTACCCGCACAGGATTAGTACTGGTTTGTCTCTGGCGGTGTTAACTGTCCGATTTCTAGGGCTTTAAGTCTTTTAATCTTGCCCGGGGGGCAACTGTTTGAACCAGCCAGCGGCGTCACGTAACAAGGCGACGTCAGAATGGGAGGTGTTAGCGACGCTTGAGCTCAATATAATACAGTCACCGATAATCCACGGCATGTTTCAATGTCACACACAGATGCGTTATTTAGGGAAAAAATAACAGTTATTTGCACTGGTATTATACAGAACCACAGAGCAAACGAACAAGAGTAAAAACAAGACGAGGTGTATTGAACGAACAGAAAGACTCTCAACTCGAATCATTCTTCATTAAGAACTGGGTGTGTGTATCTGCGATTAACCTGTAAATGTGTAGCTTCACCAGCTCAGCGGTCGGTGTGAAAATAACCTGTAAATGTGCCAGCTTTCACCAGCTCAGCGGTCAGTGTGAAAATAACCTGTAAATGTGTACTTCACCAGCTCAGCGGTCAGTGTAGAAAATAACCTGTAAATGTGTTCACCAGCTCAGCGGTCAGTGTACAAAATAACCTGTAAATGTGTAGCGTCACCAGCTCAGCGGTCAGAAAATAACCTGTAAATGTGTAGCTTCACCAGCTCAGCGGTCAGTGTGAAAATAACCTGTAAATGTGTAGCTTCACCAGCTCAGCGGTCCAGTGTAAAAATAACCTGTAAATGTGTAGCTTCCACCAGCTCAGCGGTCAGTGTACCAGAAAATAACCTGTAAATGTGTAGGCTTCACCAGCTCAGCAGTCGGTCAGAAAATAACCTGTAAATGTATCTTCACCAGCTCAGCGGTCAGTGTAGAAAATAACCTGTAAATGTGTATCTTTACCAGCTCAGTGGTCGAAAATAAAATAACCAGCTGTCAAATGTGTAACCTGTAAAATAGCTTCACCAGCTCAGCGGTCAGTGTAGAAAATAACCTGTAAATGTGTAGCTTCACCAGCTCAGCGGTCGTGTGAAAATAACCTGTAAATGTGTAGCTTCACCAGCTCAGCGGTCAGAAAATAACCTGTAAATGTGTAGCTTCACCAGCTCAGCGGTCAGTGTGAAAATAACCTGTAAATGTAGCTTCACCAGCCAGCTCAGAAAATAACCTGGTCAGCTCAGTAGAAAATAACCTGTAAATGTGTAGCTTCACCAGCTCAGCGGTCAGAAAATAACCTGTAAATGTGTAGCTTCACCAGCTCAGCGGTCAGTAACCTGTAAATGTGTAAAATAAGCTCAGCGGTCAGAAAATGTAAATAACCTGTCAGTACAAATCTTTACCAGCTCAGCGGTCAGTGTAAAAATAACCTGTAAATGTGTAGCTTTACCAGCTCAGCGGTCAGAAAAATAACCTGTAAATGTGTAGCTTCACCAGCTCAGCGGTCCGTAGAAAATAACCTGTAAATGTGTAGCTTCACCAGCTCAGCGGTCAGTGTGAAAATAACCTGTAAATGTGTAGCTTCACCAGCTCAGCGGTCAGAAAATAACCTGTAAATGTGCTTCACCAGCTCAGCGGTCCGAAATAACCTGTAAATGTGTAGCTTCACCAGCTCAGCGGTCAGTGTAGAAAATAACCTGTAAATGTGTGCTTCACCAGCTCAGCGGTCCAGTGTAGAAAATAACCTGTAAATGTGTAGCTTCACCAGCTCAGCCCGTCACCTGTAAATGCTCACCAGTCCAGTGTAGAAAATAACCTGTAAATGTGTAGCTTCACCAGCTCAGCGGTCAGTGTGAAAATAACCTGTAAAAAGTGTAGCTTCACCAGCTCAGCGGTCAGTGTAGAAAATAACCTGTAAATGTGTAGCTTCACCAGCTCAGCGGTCAAAAATAACCTGTAAATGTGTAGCTTCACCAGCTCAGTAGTGTAATAACCTGTAAATGTGTAGCTTCACCAGCTCAGCGGTCAGTGTGAAAATAACCTGTAAATGTGTAGCTTCACCAGCTCAGCGGTCTCTTTAACCTAAAATGTGTAGCTTCACCAGCTCAGCTGTCAGTGTAGAAAATAACCTGTAAATGTGTAGTCACCAGCTCAGCGGTCAGTGTGAAAATAACCTGTAAATGTTCACCAGCTTCACTTCACCAGCTCAGCTGTCGGTGAAAAATGCTGTAAATGTGTAGCTTCCACCAGCTCAGCGGTCAGTGTGAAAATAACCTGTAAATGTGTAGCTTCACCAGCTCAGCGGTCGGTGTAGAAAATAACCTGTAAAATGTGTAGCTTCACCAGCTCAGCGGTCAGAAAATAACCTGTAAATGTGTAGCTTCACCAGCTCATGTCAGTGTACAAAATAACCTGTAAATGTGTAGCTTCAAGCTCATGTAAAACAACCTGTAAATGTGTCTTTACCAGCTCAGCGGTCAGTGTAGAAAATAACCTGTAAATGTGTAGCTTTACCAGCTCAGCGGTCAGTGTAGAAAATAACCTGTAAAATGTATTCACCAGCTCAGCCCAGTGTACAAAATAACCTGTAAATGTGTAGCTTCACCAGCTCAGCGGTCAGTGTAAAAATAACCTGTAAATGTGTAACCAGCTCAGCGGTCAGTGTAAAAATAACCTGTAAATGTGTAGCTTCACCAGCTCAGCGGTCAGTGTAGAAAATAACCCAAATGTGTAGCTTCACCAGCTCAGCGGTCAGTGTGAAAATAACCTGTAAATGTAAAATAACCTGTCAGTGGTCGGTAGCTTAACCAGCTCACCAGCTCAGTGGTCAAAAAATAACCTGTAAATGTGTAGCTTCACCAGCTCAGTGGTCAGTGTAGAAAATAACCTGTAAATGTGGCTTCACCAGCTCAGCGGTCAGTGTAGAAAATAACCTGTAAATAGCTTCACCAGCTCAGCGGTCAGAAAATAACCTGTAATGTGTAGCTTCACCAGCTCAGCGGTCCTGTAATGTGTAGAAAATAACCTGTAAATGTGTAGCTTCACCAGCTCAGCGGTCAGTGTAAAAATAACCTGTAAATGTAGTGCTTCACCAGCTCAGCGGTCAGTGTGAAAATAACCTGTAAATGTAGCTTCACCAGCTCAGCGGTCAGTGTAAAAAATAACCTGTAAATGTGTAGCTTCACCAGCTCAGGTTTTGCCTACAAAATAACCTGTAAATGTGTTTTGCCTACACCAGCTCAGCGGTCACTGTAGCAAATAACCTGTAAATTTGATTAGGCTTTTTTCAAATCAGTTCAGTGTGAATAACCTGCAAATGTGTACTTAGCAGCTCAGCGGTTGTTGAAGAGATTCCATTATTACCACGCCAGAAAATCGAAAATAACCTGTAAAGACAAGGGGACCAAATCATCAGAAAATAACCTGTAAAATGTGTCTTCACCAGCTCAGCGGTCAGTGTAGAAAAAAACATGAAAATTGTAGCTCAAGCTCAGCGGTCAATACATTATTCAGTGTTAAAATATTATTATTATTAATAATAAATACTGCAAATGCTAGTAATAACATTGCAAATAAGGATGTAAATGTGTTAATTTCACCAGCTCACAGTACCTGTAAAAATCCTGTAAAGTGTGTTTTTTTTGCCATTAAGCCCCTGACTAAACGGTCCCTGTAAATGTACCTTCAAATCAGCTGTATTAACTAAAATCTCTGTTATTTTCTACACTGACCGCTCAGCTGGTGAAAAATAACCTTTAAAGGTTATTTTCACACTGACCGCAGGTGGTGAAAATAATTTAGGAGTGGTATTTTCGACCTCTTTTACTGACGCCACATTTACTGTCTAGCAATTTCAGTACAAAATACAGTGTTTGCCACCAGAAGCTACATTGCAGCAGGTTATTTTCACACTGACCGAAATAAGCTGGTAAAGCTACATTTTCAGGTTAATTTCACACTGACCGCTGAGCTGGTGAAGTGTACACATTTACAGGTTATTTTCCACACTGACCGCTGAGCTGGTGAAGCAGTGAAGACAGGTTATTTTCATCACACTGACCGCTGAGCTGGTGAAGCTAATCATTTCAGGTTATTTTCAAAACTGACCGTCTCTGCTAAATACATTATTATTTTACAGGTTATTTTATTACACTGACCGCTGAATACTGGTGAAGCTACAACATTTACAGGTTATTTTGTACACTGACCGCCTGAGCTGGTGAAGCACATTTACAGGTTATTTTTGTACACTGACCGCTGAGCTGGTAAAGCTACACAAATACAGGTTATTTTCTGACCGCTGAGCTGGTGACGCCACACATTTACAGGTTATTTTGTACACTGACCGCTGAGCTGGTGAAAATACACATTTACAGGTTATTTTGTACACTGACCGCTGAGCTGGTAAAATACAAACAGGTTATTTTCTAATCACCGCTGAGCTGGTGAAGATACACATTTACAGGTTATTTTCACACTGACCGCTGAGCTGGGTAAAGCTACACATTTACAGGTTATTTTCTGACCGCTGAGCTCAGTGACGCTATTAATTTACAGGTTATTTTACCACACCGGTCTGAGCTGGTGAAGCCACAGCATTTACAGGTTATTTTTCACTGACCGCTGAGCTGGTAAAGTAGCACATTTACAGGTTATTTTCGACCATGAGCTAGTGACGACACATTTACAGGTTATTTTCAGCTCACACTGACCGCTGAGCTGGTGAAGCTACACATTTACAGGTTATTTTCACACTGACCGCTGAGCTGGTGAAGCTACACATTTACAGGTTATTTTGTACACTGACCGCTGAGCTGGTGAAGCTACACATTTACAGGTTAACCTGGTACACTGACCGCTGAGCTGGTAAAGCTACCATTTACAGGTTATTTTCTGACCGCTGAGCTGGTGAAAAATACACATTACAGGTTATTTTGTACACTGACCGCTGAGCTGGTGAAGCTACACATTTACAGGTTATTTTCACACTGACCGCTGAGCTGGTGAAGCTGATTAGCTTTTACAGGTTATTTTCACACTGACCGAGCCGCTGAGCTGGTAGAGACACACATTTACAGGTTATTTACACTGACCGCTGAGCTGGTGAAGCCACACATTTACAGGTTATTTTCTACACTGACCGCTGAGCTGGTGAAGCCACACATTTACAGGTTATTTTCACACTGACCGCTGAGCTGGTGAAGCTACACATTTACAGGTTATTTTCTACACTGACCGCTGAGCTGGTGAAGCTACACATTTACAGGTTATTTTCTACACTGACCGCTGAGCTGGTGAAGCTACACATTTACAGGTTATTTTCTGACCGCTGAGCTGGTGAAGCTACACATTTACAGGTTATTTTGTACACTGACCGCTGAGCTGGTGAAGCTACACATTTACAGGTTATTTTGTACACTGACCGCTGAGCTGGTAAAGCTACACATTTACAGGTTATTTTCTGACCGCTGAGCTGGTGACGCTACACATTTACAGGTTATTTTGTACACTGACCGCTGAGCTGGTGAAGCTACACATTTACAGGTTATTTTGTACACTGACCGCTGAGCTGGTAAAGCTACACATTTACAGGTTATTTTCTACACTGACCGCTGAGCTGGTGAAGATACACATTTACAGGTTATTTTGTACACTGACCGCTGAGCTGGTAAAGCTACACATTTACAGGTTATTTTCTGACCGCTGAGCTGGTGACGCTACACATTTACAGGTTATTTTCTACACTGACCGCTGAGCTGGTGAAGCTACACATTTACAGGTTATTTTCTACACTGACCGCTGAGCTGGTAAAGCTACACATTTACAGGTTATTTTCGACCGCTGAGCTAGGTGACGCTACACATTTACAGGTTATTTTCACACTGACCGCTGAGCTGGTGAAGCTACACATTTACAGGTTATTTTCACACTGACCGCTGAGCTGGTGAAGTACACATTTACAGGTTATTTTGTACACTGACCGCTGAGCTGGTGAAGCTACACATTTACAGGTTATTTTGTACACTGACCGCTGAGCTGGTAAAGCTACACATTAACATGTTATTTTCTGACCATTGAGCTGGTGAACGGATACACATTTACAGGTTATTTTGTACACTGACCAACTGAGCTGGTGAAGGCCACATTTACAGGTTATTTTCACACTGACCGCTGAGCTGGTAAAGCTACATTTTACAGGTTATTTTCATACACTGACCGCTGAGCTGGTGAAGACACATTACAGGTTATTTTCACATACAGACCGCTGAGCTGGTGAAGTCTACACATTTACAGGTTATTTTCACACTGACCGCTGAGCTGGTGAAGCTACACATTTACAGGTTATTTTCTGACCGCTGAGCTGGTGAAGCTACATTTACAGGTTATTTTGTACACTGACCGCTGAGCTGGTAAAGCTGCATTTACAGGTTATTTTCGACCGCTGAGCTGGTGACGCCACACATTTACAGGTTATTTTCACTGACCGCTGAGCTGGTGAAGAGACATTTACAGGTTATTTTCTGACACTGACCGCTGGTAGCTACACATTTACAGGTTATTTTCTGACCATGAGCTAGTGACGCTACATTTACAGGTTATTTTCACACTGACCATGAGCTGGTGAAGCACACATTTACAGGTTATTTTCTACACTGACCGCTGAGCTGGTGAAGTACACATTTACAGGTTATTTTGTACACTGACCGCTGAGCTGGGTGAAGCACATTTACAGGTTATTTTGTACACTGACCGAGCTGGTAAGACTACAGTGACATTTACAGGTTATTTTCTGACCGCTGAGCTGGTGACGCCACACATTTACAGGTTATTTTGTACACTGACCGCTGAGCTGGTGAAGCCCTACATTTACAGGTTATTTTCACCACTGACCGCTGAGCTGGTGAAGCTGCACATTTACAGGTTATTTTTCACACTGACCGCTGAGCTGGTAAGAGACACATTTACAGGTTATTTTCTACACTGACCGCTGAGCTGGTGAAGCTACACATTTACAGGTTATTTTCTACACATGACCGCTGAGCTGGTGAAGACTACACATTTACAGGTTATTTTTCTACACTGACCGCTGAGCTGGTGAAGCTACACATTTACAGGTTATTTTCTACACTGACCGCTGAGCTGGTTAAAACAACAAACATTTACAGGTTATTTTTTCTACACTGACCGCTGAGCTGGTGAAGCTACCACATTTACAGGTTATTTTCTGACCGCTGAGCTGGTGAAGCTACATTTTACAGGTTATTTTGTACACTGACCGCTGAGCTGGTGAAGCTACACATTTACAGGTTATTTTGTACACTGACCGCTGAGCTGGTAAAGCTACACATTTACAGGTTATTTTCTGACAGCTGAGCTGGTGACGCTACACATTTACAGGTTATTTTGTACACTGACCGCTGAGCTGGTGAAGCTACATTTACAGGTTATTTTGTACACTGACCGCTGAGCTGGTAAAGCTACACATTTACAGGTTATTTTTCTACACTGACCGCTGAGCTGGTGAAGACATTTACAGGTTATTTTGTACACTGACCGCTGAGCTGGTAAAGCTACACATTTACAGGTTATTTTCTGACCGCTGAGCTGGTGACGCTACACATTTACAGGTTATTTTCTACACTGACCGCTGAGCTGGTGAAGCTACATTTACAGGTTATTTTCACACTGACCGCTGAGCTGGTAAAAGCTACACATTTACAGGTTATTTTCTGACCGCTGAGCTAGTGACGCTACACATTTACAGGTTATTTTCTACACTGACCGCTGAGCTGGTGAAGCTACACATTTACAGGTTATTTTCTACACTGACCGCTGAGCTGGTGAAGCTACACATTTACAGGTTATTTTGTACACTGACCGCTGAGCTGGTGAAGCTACACATTTACAGGTTATTTTGTACACTGACCGCTGAGCTGGTAAAGCTACACATTTACAGGTTATTTTCTGACCGCTGAGCTGGTGACGCTACACATTTACAGGTTATTTTGTACACTGACCGCTGAGCTGGTGAAGCTACATTTACAGGTTATTTTCACACTGACCGCTGAGCTGGTAAAGCTACATTTACAGGTTATTTTCTACACTGACCGCTGAGCTGGTGAAGATACATTTACAGGTTATTTTCTACACTGACCGCTGAGCTGGTGAAGCTACACATTTACAGGTTATTTTTCTACACTGACCGCTGAGCTGGTGAAGCTACACATTTACAGGTTATTTTCTGACCGCTGAGCTGGTGAAGCTACACATTTACAGGTTATTTTCTACACTGACCGCTGAGCTGGTGAAGCTACACATTTACAGGTTATTTTCTACACTGACCGCTGAGCTGGTGAAGCTACACATTTACAGGTTATTTTCTACACTGACCGCTGAGCTGGTTAAGCTACATTTACAGGTTATTTTCTACACTGACCGCTGAGCTGGTGAAGCTCCACATTTACAGGTTATTTTCACACTGACCGCTGAGCTGGTGAAGCTACACATTTACAGGTTATTTTCTACACTGACCGCTGAGCTGGTGAAGCTACATTTTACAGGTTATATTCTGACCGCTGAGCTGGTGACGCTACACATTTACAGGTTATTTTGTACACTGACCGCTGAGCTGGTGAAGCTACACATTTACAGGTTATTTTCTGACCGCTGAGCTGTGAAGCTCTACATTTACAGGTTATTTTCTACACTGACCATAATTGAGCTGGTGAAGCTACACATTTACAGGTTATTTTCACACTGACCGCTGAGCTGGTGAAGCTACACATTTACAGGTTATTTTGTACACTGACCGCTGAGCTGGTGAAGCTCCCTACATTTACAGGTTATTTTCTGACCGCTGAGCTGGTAAAGCTACACATTTACAGGTTATTTTGTACACTGACCGCTGAGCTGGTGAAGCTACACATTTACAGGTTATTTTCTACACTGACCGCTGAGCTGGTGAAGCTACACATTTACAGGTTATTTTGTACAGTGACCGCTGAGCTGGTGAAGCTACACATTTACAGGTTATTTTCTGACCGCTGAGCTGGTGAAGCTACACATTTACAGGTTATTTTCTGACCGCTGAGCTGGTGAAGCTACACATTTACAGGTTAATCTATAGATTTACTGATTTTACATGTGAACCGTAACATATACACATCCAGAAACTAAGTCAACACTGGTGAGCGCCCCCTGCTGAAACATTGGTATTCTAGACCTTTGAGTGTTTGGCAGTAATAGATACATTTCTACACTAAGAGTCAGACCATTTGCTGAAAATGTAGCTCACATTGTGAAGAGCCCCACGCTCTCTTTCTACAGCACAAACCTCCTGACAACAACCACCACCACACTCTGCCGGGACCCAAGCACATTTCTGGAGGGCTCCCAAGTTATTTTTCCTAAAAGCTTAGACTGGAAATAACATAATTGTAACGTTCTCCTCATGGATTCCATGGCATTTAAGTGGTTAACGTGATGTGGACACATTGAGACGGCTAAATTGTCAATAAATGATGGTTCCAAACTGAGAGAAAGGTGGAGGCCAGCCTCCACATAACAGTGCCGTCCTGCAACTTGATGAAGATGAAAGGCTCAAACAGAAAACCCTCAACTCATCATTCATCATTAACAACAGCTATTCTGATAATATAATCTGGGCAAATAAACCATGAAATAACTTCAAGCTCATCCCTGCAATTACAAACCTCCAAACACATACAGCACCAGCGCGCCAATCCCAGTCTTGCACTGGTACTAGCAGGTGTGTTTACCTGCTCACATTCAAAACACTGCAGTGCACAGCCTAGAGCAGCCCTGACTGATACAATGAGACAGGACTGCAGTGAGAGATCCTTTACTGTGCTATAGACTGCAGTGAGAGAGATCCTTTACTGTGCTATAGACTGCAGTGAGAGAGATCCATTTACTGTGCTATAGACTGCAGTGAGAGAGATCCTTTACTGTGCTATAGAGACTGCAGTGAGAGAGATCCTTACTGTGCTATAGACTGCAGTGAGAGATTGTTTACTTCACACATAGACTGCAGTGAGAGAGATCCTTTACTGTGCTATAGAGACTGCAGTGAGAGATCCTCCTTTCACTGTGCTATAGAGACTGCATTGAGAGATCCCTTTACTGTGCTATAGAGACTGCAGTGAGAGAGATCCTTTACTGTGCTATAGACTGCACTGAGTGAGAGATCCTTTACTGTGCTATAGAGACTGCAGTGAGAGAGATCCCTTTACTGTGCTATAGAGGCTGCAGTGAGAGATCCTTTACTGTGCTATAGACTCACAGTGAGAGAGAGATCCATTCTTTACTGTGCTATAGAGACTGCAGTGAGATCCTTTACTGTGCTATAGAGACTGCAGTGAGAGATCCTTTACTGTGTCCTCCTCTCCTGCTATAATACTGCAGTGAGAGATCCTTACTGCTATAGACTGCAGTGAGAGATCCTTTACTGTGCTATAGACTGCAGTGAGAGAGATCCATTTTATTCTGTGCTATAGAGACTGCAGTGAGAGATCCTTTACTGTGCTATAGAGACTGCAGTGAGATCCATTCTCTGTGCTATAGACTGCAGTGAGAGATCCTTTACTGTGCTATAGACTGCAGTGAGAGATCCTTTACTGTGCTATAGACTGCAGTGAGAGAGATCCTTTACTGTGCTATAGACTGCAGTGAGAAAGATCCTTTACTGTGCTATAGAGACTGCAGTGAGAGAATTCTCTTTACTGTGCTATAGAGACTGCAGTGAGAGATCCTTTACTGTGCTATAGAGACTGCAGTGAGAGATCCTTTACTGTGCTATAGACTGCAGTGAGAGACAGATCATCCTTCTTATTCTGTGCTATAGACTGCAGTGAGAGAGATCCTTTACTGTGCTATAGAGACTTAAATGAGAGAGATCCTTTACTGTGCTATAGACTGCAGTGAGAGAGATCCTTTATTCTGTGCTATAGAGACTATAGTACAGAGATTCTCTTTATTCTGTGCTATAGAGACTGCAGTGAGAGATCTCTTATTCACTGTGCTATCCTCTCACAGTGAGAGACATCTCTTATTCACACCGTGCTCCTCCTCACAGATCTGCAATGAGAGATCCTTCTTATTGTGTCCCTCCTCTCAGAGATCTATAATACAGAGAGATCCTTTTCACTGTGCCCCTAGAGACTACAGTGATAGAGATCCATTTACTGAGCTCCATAGAGACTACAGTGAGAGAGATTCTCTTATTCACTGTGTCTATTCACACTGTGTCCCTTACTGTCCCTCCTCAGAGACTGCAGTGAGAGATCCTTTACTGTGCCCTCCCTAGACTGCAGTAAGACAGATCCTTATTCACTGTGTCCCTCCTCACTCTGTAATACAGAGATTCTTTATTCACTGTGTCCCTCCTCTCACAGATATATAGTGAGAGAGATCTCTTTCACTGTGCTCCTCTCATAGACTGCAGTGAGAGATTCCTTATTCTGTGTCCCTAGAGATCTACAGTGATAATACAGACTGATCCTTTCACTGATCTATAGACTGCAGTGATTCAGAGTGTCCTTTACTCTGCTATAGACTGCATTCTCTTATCCACTTCGCTGTGCTATAGATCTGCAGTGAGAGATCCTTTTCACTGTGCTATAGAGACTGCAGTGAGAGAGATCCTTATTCACTGTGCTATAGACTGCAGTGAGATCCTTTACTGTGCTATAGACTGCAGTGAGAGATCCATTCTCTTACTGTGCTATAGAGACTATAAGAGAGATCCTTTACTGTGCTATAGAGACTACAGTGAGAGAGATCCTTTACTGTGCTATCTCACAGACTGCAGTGAGAGATCCTTTACTGTGCTATAGACTGCAGTGAGATCCTTTACTGTGCTATAGACTGCAGTGAGAGATCCTTTACTGTGCTAGACTGCAGTGAGATCCTTTACTGTGCTAGACTGCAGTCCCTCCTCCTTCCTTTACTGTGCTATAGACTGCAGTGAGAGATCCATTACTGTGCTATAGAATGCAGTGAGAGATCCTTTACTGTGCTATAGACTGCAGTGAGAGAGATCCTTTACTGTGCTATAGAGACTGCAATGAGAGAGATCCTTTACTGTGCTATAGAGACTGCAGTGAGAGAGATCCTTTACTATGTTTGTTAGAGAAAACACAAACAATTTTTTTTAAGAAAATCTTTTATTAAAACAAATCCAAACATGTTTTCCAATTAAACATTTACCAGCACAGAAACTGTGACAAGCAGACAGTCCCAAAGAATCTAGCCTCAGATCTATAATACAGCACTCCATTCTCTTATTCACACTGTGTCCCTCCTCTCATAGATCTATAATACAGCACTCCATTCTCTTATTCACACTGTGTCCCTCCTCTCACAGATCTATAATACAGCACTCCATTCTCTTATTATTCTCACAGTGTCCTCCTCTTATTCACACTGATCTCTCAAGATCTATAATACAGCACCATTCTCTTATTCACACTGTGTCCTCCTCTCACAGATCTATAATACAGCACTCCATTCTCTTATTCACACTGTGTCCCTCCTCTCAGAGATCTATAATACAGCACCCATTCTCTTATTCACACTGTGTCCCTCCTCACAGATCTATAATACAGCACTCCATTCTCTTATTCACACTGTGTCCCTCCTCTCACAGATCTATAATACAGCACTCCATTCTCTTATTCACACTGTGTCCCTCCTCTCACAGATCTATAATACAGCACTCCTCTCACAGATCTATAATACAGCACCCATCCTCTTATTCATTCTCTTATTCACACTGTGTCCCTCCTCACAGATCTATAATACAGCACTCCATTCTCTTATTCACACTGTGTCCTCCCTCTCACAGATCTATAATACAGCACTCCATTCTCTTATTCACACTGTCCCTCCTCTCACAGATCTATAATACAGCACTCCATTCTCTTATTCACACTGTGTCCCTCCTCACAGATCTATAATACAGCACTCCATTCTCTTATTCACACTGTGTCCTCCTCTGACAGATCTATAATACAGCACTCCATTCTTTATTCACACTGTGTCCCCTCCTCTCACAGATCTATAATACAGCACTCCATTCTCTTATTCACACTGTGTCCCTCCTCTCACAGATCTATAATACAGCACTCCATTCTCTTATTCACACTGTGTCCTCCTCTCACAGATCTATAATACAGCACTCCATTCTCTTATTCACACTGTGTCCCTCCTCTCACAGATCTATACACAGCACTCCATTCTCTTATTCACACTGTGTCCCTCCTCTCACAGATCTATAATACAGCACTCCATTCTCTTATTCACACTGTGTCCCTCCTCTCACAGATCTATAATACAGCACTCCATTCTCTTATTCACACTGTGTCCCTCCTCTCACAGATCTATAATACAGCACTCCATTCTCTTATTCACACTGTGTCCCTCCTCTCACAGATCTATAATACAGCACTCCATTCAGCACTCTTATTCACACTGTGTCCCTCCTCTCACAGATCTATAATACAGCACTCCATTCTCTTATTCACACTGTGTCCCTCCTCACAGATCTATAATACAGCACTCCATTCTCTTATTCACACTGCGTCCCTCCTCTCACAGATCTATAATACAGCACTCCATTCTCTTATTCACACTGTGTCCCTCCTCTCACAGATCTATAATACAGCACTCCATTCTCTTATTCACACTGTGTCCCTCCTCTCACAGATCTATAATACAGCACTCCATTCTCTTATTCACACTGTGTCCCTCCTCTCACAGATCTATAATACAGCACTCCATTCTCTTATTCACACTGTGTCCTCCTCTCACAGATCTATAATACAGCACTCCATTCTCTTATTCACACTGTGTCCCTCCTCTCACAGATCTATAATACAGCATGACTCCATTCTCTTATTCACACTGTGTCCCTCCTCTCACAGATCTATAATACAGCACTCCATTCTCTTATTCACACTGTGTCCCTCCTCTCACAGATCTATAATACAGCACTCCATTCTCTTATTCACACTGCGTCCCTCCTCTCACAGATCTATAATACAGCACTCCATTCTCTTATTCACTTCCCTCCTCTCACACCTATAATGCACTCCCTCCTCTGACAGATCTATAATACAGCACTCCATTCTCTTATTCACACTGCGTCCCTCCTCTCACAGATCTATAATACAGCACTCCATTCTCTTATTCACATTGCATCCTGAGTCTCATAGATCTGTAATACTGTAAAGTTTATTTGGTTCCACTTCCCGTCACACTTTGTGGACAGCTTGGACATCGTAAAGCTCTGAGACAATTCTAACCCATTAATAATCCCCTCACAATATAAACCTGACATCCTGGAGAGCAAAGACAATACACCAAATTGAAATCAGCTTTCCCTTTAAGACCCTTTAAAAATTCTTTCAACATATTTAACCCTAAGCCACCGGGTGGCAATGTGTCCAGTGTACAAATCCCATCTAAACAAACAGCAGTATATTGACAAAAATCATAGCTGCATAACATCACATTTAAAGGGGACGTGGTTTCCAGCATAAGATCGAGTTTTGTTTTGTGGTGTTGGTTTTTTGGTTTTTGATGTTACACTCAGTTGAAAATGTCCCGGCACACATTGGTCTTGGGTCTTAAGCACACGAGCAGAAAACAGTTCCTTCAAACCCCAGCCACTTTTAAACATGTTCCTGTTTACACAGTGCTCAGGGGTTTAGAGCAATTCTGATCAGAAACGCTGCCACCCAGACTGTACACATGGAGAGGATCACTCAGGACAGTAACACACATGAAGAGGATCACTCAGGACAGTAACACACATGGAGAGGATCACTCAGGACAGTAACACACATGGAGAGGATCACTCAGGACAGTAACACACATGGAGAGGATCACTCAGGACAGTAACACACATGGAGAGGATCACTCAGGACAGTAACACACATGGAGGATCACTCAGGACAGTAACACACATGGAGAGGATCACCAGGACAGTAACACACATGGAGAGGATCACTCAGGACAGTAACACACATGGAGAGGATCACTCAGGACAGTAACACACATGGAGAGGATCACTCAGGACAGTAACACACATGGAGAGGATCACTCAGGACAGTAACACACATGGAGGATCACTCAGACAGTAACACACATGGAGAGGATCACTCAGGACAGTAACACACATGGAGAGGATCCTCTCAGGACAGTAACACACATGGAGTGGATCACTCAGGACAGTAACACACATGGATAGGATCACTCAGGACAGTAACACACATGGAGAGGATCACTCAGGACAGTAACACACATGGAGAGGATCACTCAGGACAGTAACACACATGGAGAGGATCACTCAGGACAGTAACACACATGGAGTGGATCACTCAGGACAGTAACACACATGGATAGGATCACTCAGGACAGTAACACACATGGAGAGGATCACTCAGGACAGTAACACACATGGAGAGGATCACTCAGGACAGTAACACACATGGAGAGGATCACTCAGGACAGTAACACACATGGAGAGGATCACTCAGGACAGTAACACACATGGATAGGATCACTCAGGACAGTAACACACATGGAGGGATCACTCCAGGACAGTAACACACATGGAGTGGATCACTCAGGACAGTAACACACATGGAGAGGATCATTCAGGACAGTAACACACATGGAGAGGATCACTCAGGACAGTAACACACATGGAGTGGATCACTCAGGACAGTAACACACATGGAGAGGATCACTCAGGACAGTAACACACATGGAGATGAGAGGTTAAGGTAGACCAGGGATGAAAACATGACTGACCCATTCCTGGTTTTACTGTGGGTTTAATAAGACACATCTGAGCTTGTTATCTATACACACTGGGGCTAACAAAGCTGGCATGGGTGACACTGCTGTGCAATAGGAGTCTTATTTCCATCCCTGATCTCAGTACCGAGCGTCCCACTCAGGTTTCCTGGTTGTGTGTTTGAAGTCAGGCTGGGATAGTTCTCTGGTGCAGTCCCTGTTGATTGCATGTGTAGCAATGCTGCCCTTCTCCTCTCAGATCACACAGCCACAGCCCACCCAGCATCACAGCAACGCCACCCAGCACCGCGGGCTTGAAGGTTAGGATCTCCGTGAACGGGGAGACCTGGGGGGAGAGAGAGAGAGGGAGGGAGAAGAGAGAGAGAGAGAGAGAGAGAGAGAGAGAGAGAGAGGGAGAGAGGGAGAGAGAGAGGAGAGGGAGGGAGAGAGGGAGAGAGGGGAGGGGAGAGAGGAGGAGAGGAGGAGAGAGAGGGAGAGAGAGGGAGAGAGGGGAGAGAGGAGAGGGAGAGGAGAGGAGAGAGAGAGAGAGAGAGAGAGAGAGAGAGAGAGGAGAGAGAGAGAGAGAGATGGGAACGAGAGGAGAGGGAGAGGAGGGAGAGGAGGGAGAGAGGGGAGAGAGGGGGAGGGAGAGACAGAGAGAGGAGAGGGAGAGGGAGAGGGGAGAGAGAGAGAGAGAGAGAGGGAGAGGAGAGAGTCAGACTCCTCCAATCCCACCACCCATGCATGGGAATTAGACTCCTATTGCATAGTAGTTTCACCCACACCTTGTTAACAAGGTTAGAAGCTCAGGTGAGTCTTACTAAACTCAGTAAAATCAGGAATGGATCAAACTGCTATGCAATGGGAGCCTGATTTCCATCCCCAGTCACACTTGCTAATTGAATTAATCAGCAAACAAAAATTAACAGCAAGGATACCAGATAGACATCGCTCTGCACTAAGCTTTAATTACACATTTCATTTAAAATACTATTCAAATGAATTATAGAAACAGTAGCAGCCTGGTTTTCAGTATATGAAACATTATTGAAGTAATCAAAAAAGGCTTTAATAAAACAAAACAGCAGTCTTAATAACACGTCTTTC
The DNA here is from genome assembly GCA_036884735.1 of Huso huso. Classification (NCBI taxonomy): domain Eukaryota; kingdom Metazoa; phylum Chordata; class Actinopteri; order Acipenseriformes; family Acipenseridae; genus Huso; species Huso huso. The sequence goes on from CM072668.1 coordinate 71,046,792, forward strand.
TCTCTCTCTCTCACGTTTCCACTGTTCCACAGGCATGTCTGTGTGGTCCAGGGTCTCATCGTAGGGCTCAGCCTCGGTCTCCTCGTCGGGTTCTCGGTACGATTCGAAGTACGGGTGAGCCAGCGCCTCGGCCGCTGTGATCCTCCGCTCCGCGTCCAGAACCAGCATCTTCTCCAGCAGACTGACCGCTGGGGACAGCGAGGCACATTACACACAGACCAGCACTGCATCACACACAGCATTCACACAGACCAGCACTGCATCACACACAGACCAGCACTGCATCACACACAGACCAGCACTGCATTACACACAGACCAGCACTGCATCACACACAGCATTCACACAGACCAGCACTGCATCACACACAGACCAGCACTGCATCACACACAGCATTCACACAGACCAGCATTGCATCACACACAGACCAGCACTGCATCACACACAGACCAGCACTCTCTCAGCTCTCCAGCACTGTTGACTATTAGATATTGATCATTAAAACTCTCAGCTGCCCTTTTATGGGACGCTTCAATACTGAACTTGAAGCCTGGGCTCTCCAGCACTGTCCTGTACCAGGAATATCTGAAGTGAATATTCTGACCTTTTCAAACCACAGCGCACCTACCTAGAGGGTTTGCTTTTGAAAAAAGCACTTGCAAGTCTTTCTTCTGGACTTTGGGTAAACTCATGATGTAATTCTTAGCCTGGAAAAAAAAGGGAATAGAGAAGAGAATAAAGCTTTGACTTTGTTTCTTCTGTGTTTTGCCAAAGAATAAAACCCGCCAATCTGAGTTAAAAAAAGTTTCAGACTCCCCTGAAGACACTTCCATGGGATTCCCAGCCCTGACAGTTCAATCACGCAGCGGGCAGCAGCCTGGCTCCTTCCCAGCCCTGACAGTTCAATCACGCAGCGGGCAGCAGCCTGGCTCCTTCCCAGCCCTGACAGTTCAATCACGCAGCGGGCAGCAGCCTGGCCCTTCCCAGCCCTGACAGTTCAATCACGCAGCGGGCAGCAGCCTGGCTCCTTCCCAGCCCTGACAGTTCAATCACGCAGCGGGCAGCAGCCTGGCTCCTTCCCAGCCCTGACAGTTCAATCACGCAGCGGGCAGCAGCCTGGCTCCTTCCCAGCCCTGACAGTTCAATCACGCCGGGCGGCAGCAGCCTGGCTCCTTCCCAGCCCTGACAGTTCAATCACGCAGCGGGCAGCAGCCTGGCCCTTCCCAGCCCCTGACAGTTCAATCACGCAGCGGGCAGCAGCCTGGCTCCTTCCCCAGCCCTGACAGTTCAATCACGCAGGCGGCAGCAGCCTGGCTCCTTCCCAGCCCTGACAGTTCAATCACGCAGCGGGCAGCAGCCTGGCTCCTTCCAGCCCTGACAGTTCAATCACGCAGCGGGCAGCAGCCTGGCTCCTTCCCAGCCCTGACAGTTCAATCACGCGGCGGCAGCAGCCTGGCTCCTTCCAGCCCTGACAGTTCAATCACGCAGCGGGCAGCAGCCTGGCTCCTTCCCAGCCCCTGACAGTTCAATCACGCAGCGGCAGCAGCCTGGCTCCTTCCCAGCCCTGACAGTTCAATCACGCAGCGGGCAGCAGCCTGGCTCCTTCCCAGCCCCGACAGTTCAATCACGCAGCGGGCAGCAGCCTGGCTCCTTCCCAGCCCTGACAGTTCAATCACGCAGCGGCAGCAGCCTGGCTCCTTCCCAGCCCTGACAGTTCAATCACGCAGCGGGCAGCAGCCTGGCTCCTTCCCAGCCCTGACAGTTCAATCACGCAGCGGGCAGCAGCCTGGCTCCTTCCCAGCCCTGACAGTTCAATCACGCAGCGGGCAGCAGCCTGGCTCCTTCCCAGCCCCTGACAGTTCAATCACGCAGCGGGCAGCAGCCTGGCTCCTTCCCAGCCCCTGACAGTTCAATCACGCAGGCGGGCAGCAGCCTGGCTCCTTCCCAGCCCTGACAGTTCAATCACGCAGGGGCAGCAGCCTGGCTCCTTCCCAGCCCTGACAGTTCAATCACGCAGCGGGCAGCAGCCTGGCTCCTTCCCAGCCCTGACAGTTCAATCACGCGGCGGGCAGCAGCCTGGCTCCTTCCCAGCCCTGACAGTTCAATCACGCAGCGGGCAGCAGCCTGGCTCCTTCCCAGCCCTGACAGTTCAATCACGCAGCGGGCAGCAGCCTGGCTCCTTCCCAGCCCTGACAGTTCAATCACGCAGCGGGCAGCAGCCTGGCCCCTTCCCAGCCCTGACAGTTCAATCACGCAGCGGGCAGCAGCCTGGCTCCTTCCCAGCCCTGACAGTTCAATCACGCAGCGGGCAGCAGCCTGGCTCCTTCCCAGCCCTGACAGTTCAATCACGCAGCGGCAGCAGCCTGGCTCCTTCCCAGCCCTGACACAGTTCAATCACGCAGCGGCAGCAGCCTGGCTCCTTCCCAGCCCTGACAGTTCAATCACGCGGCGGGCAGCAGCCTGGCCCTTCCCAGCCCTGACAGTTCAATCACGCAGCGGGCAGCAGCCTGGCCCTTCCCAGCCCTGACAGTTCAATCACGCAGCGGGCAGCAGCCTGGCTCCTTCCCAGCCCTGACAGTTCAATCACGCAGCGGCAGCAGCCTGGCTCCTTCCCAGCCCTGACAGTTCAATCACGCAGCGGGCAGCAGCCTGGCTCCTTCCCAGCCCTGACAGTTCAATCACGCAGCCGGCAGCAGCCTGGCCCTTCCCAGCCCCGAGAGCCCACCACACGCCCCATGCAGCAGCCTGCCTTGTCTCCAGCCCATGAGATTTCACTGCATGATACGAGATGATATCCAGCAGCAAGAGGCTCCTTCCCAGCCCTTACTGTTCAATCACTGCCTTCGGGCAAAGCCTGAATCACTCCCACCCTGAACAGTTTAATAACAATAACTAAAAGCAGCCTACCTATTTTAATGAGACCTCAACTAACTGACGGTTAAAGTGATACCTTTTCAGAGGGACAGTTCAATCAGCAATATTGCAGCCTATTCCCATCCCTGACAATTCAATTGCAGGGTGGGCAGCAAAGTGGCTCCTTCCCAGGCCTGACAGTTTGAATGAAGTCCTGGTCGGGCAGCCCTGTCCTTCCCAGATCCTGACAGTTCCAGATCTGGGGGGCAACGCCAAGGGGCCCTGGCATTGCACCCTGAGAGCCACCACCCCCCATGTGAGACAGGACCCAGCGTCACACAACACAGATTCTTACCCTGTGAGACAGGACCCAGCATCCCACATCCCTCCTGTGAGACAGGACCCAGCGAGCATCCCTCCTGCCTTGAGAATCAGGATCACTCACATCCTGAACTCCCTTTTAAGACAATACCCAAACAGTATCCCTATTTTAGACAGGACCCAACTAACTCATCCCTCCCCCAGAGACAGGACCCAGCTGTTTCAGAGGGGTTTTTTCAGAGACAATACCCAGTTTATTCACATCCCTTTCTCAATGTGAGACAGGGTGGAAGAGACACATCCCCTGGCTCTGCCTGTGAGACCTGGACCCAACGACTTTCACATCCCTGTCAGTGAGACAGGACCCAGGGGTCACATCCCTCAAGGGGACAGGAAATAGTCAGACACACAGACACACCTCCCCTGTGAGACAGGACCCAGCGACACACAGACACACCTCCTCCCCTGTGAGACAGGACCCAGCGACACATCCCTCCCTGTGAGACAGGACCCAGCGACACATCCCTCCCCTGTGAGACAGGACTCAGCGACACACATCCCTCCCCTGTGAGACAGGACCCAGCGACACACAGACACACCTCCCTCCCCTGTGAGACAGGACCCAGCGACACACATCCCTCCCTGTGAGACAGGACCCAGTGACACACATCCCTCCCCCTGTGAGGACCCAGGACCCATCCCTCCCCTGTGAGACAGGACACACATCCCTCCCCTGTGAGACAGGACCCACCGACACACAGACACACATCCCCCTGTGAGACAGGACCTCAGCACACATCCTCCCCTGTGAGACAGGACCCAGGGACACACAGACACACCTCCCTCCCTGTGAGACAGGACCCAGGGACACAGCGACACACATCCCTCCCTTGTGAGACAGGACCCAGGACACACATCCCTCCCTGTGAGACAGGACCCCAGACACACATCCCTCCCCCGTGAGACAGGACCCAGCGACACATCCTCCGTGAGACAGGACCCAGTCACATCCCCCCTGTGAGACAGGACCCAGCAACACACATCCCTCCCCTGTGAGACAGGACCCAGGGACACACAGACACACATCCCTCCCCTGAGACAGGACCCAGCAACACACATCCCTCCCCTGTGAGACAGGACCCAGGGACACACAGACACACCTCCCTCCCCTGTGAGACAGGACCCAGCGACACACAGACACATCCTCCCCTGTGAGACAGGACCCCAGCGACACACATCCCTCCCCCTGACACCCAGCGACACATCCCTCCCCTGTGAGACAGGACCCAGCGACACACAGGACCCAGCCACACATCCCTCCCTGTGAGAGACAGGACCCAAGACACACATCCCTCCCCTGTGAGACAGGACCCAGCGACACACATCCTCCCTGTGAGACAGGACCCAGACACACACATCCCTCCCTGTGAGACCCAGGACACACAGACACCTCCCTCCCATTGAGACAGGACCCAGCGACACATCCCTCCCCTGTGAGACAGGACCCAGCGACACACATCCTCCCCTGTGAGACAGGACCCAGCGACACATCCCTCCCCTGTGAGACAGGACCCAGACACATCCCCTCCAGACAGGACCAGCGACACACATCCCTCCCTGTGAGACAGGACCCAGCGACACACATCCCTTCCTGTGAGACAAGACCCAGCGACACACCTCCCTCCCGTGAGACAGGACCCAGCGACACACCCTCCCCCTGTGAGACAGGACCCAGCGACACACAGACATCCCTCCCCTGTGAGACAGGACTCAGCGACACACAGACACACCTCCCTTCTGAGATCTACCCCAGCGACACACATCCCTCCCCTGTGAGACAGGACCAAGATGGGGACACAGTCCCCCTGGAATCTATTCTACTCAAGATCTCAGCTGGAGAGACGGGTTCCAGGTTAAACAGTGTGTTCAGGAACCCCTTGAAGAGAGGGGGTCTCCCCCAGACAGACAGCATCTCAGCCATGATGCAGCCGACCCGACCAGATATCCACTGAGAGAGAGAGACACAGGAATCAGACCTGAGACAGTCAGGCCAGATAACTTAAGAGAGAGAGAACATTTCCTCTCCGGCCGCCGACAGGAGAAGGGTGCGGTTCACAAAGCACCTGACTGATCAGGGGACTCCAGCACCCAGCCTGGTTCACAGTGCACCTGACTGATCAGGACTCCAGCACCCAGCCTGGTTCACAGTGCACCTGACTGATCAGGGACTCAGCACCCAGCCTGGTTCACAGTGCCTGGATCAGGGACCCACAGTGGTTCACCCTGACTGATCAGGGACTTCAGCACCAGCCTGGTTCACAGTGCACCTGACTGATCAGGGCTCCAGCACCCAGCCTGGTTCACAGTGCACCTGACTGATCAGGACTCAGCACCAGCCTGGTTCACAGTGCACCCTGACTGATCCAGGGGTCTCCAGCACCCAGCCTGGTTCTGATGCACCCCTGACTGATCAGGACTCCAGCACCCAGCCTGGTTCACAGTGCACCTGACTGATCAGGGGCTCCAGCACCCAGCCTGGTTCACAGTGCACCTGACTGATCAGGGACCCAGCCCCAGCCTGGTTCACAGTGCACCTGACTGATCAGGGACTCCAGCACCCAGCCTGGTTCACAGTGCACCTGACTGATCAGGGACCCAGCACCCAGCCTGGTTCACAGTGCACCTGACTGATCAGGGACTCAGCACCCAGCCTGGTTCACAGTGCACCTGACTGATCAGGGGCTCCAGCACCCAGCCTGGTTCAGTGCCCTGACTGATCAGGGCTCCAGTGCACCCTGACTGATCAGGGACTTCAGCACCCAGCCTGGTTCACAGTGCACCTGACTGATCAAGGGCTCCAGCACCCAGCCTGGTTCACAGTGCACCTGACTGATCAGGGACCCAGCACCCAGCCTGGTTCACAGTGCACCTGACTGATCAGGGCTCCAGCACCCAGCCTGGTTCACAGTGCACCTGACTGATCAGGGGACTCCAGCACCCAGCCTGGTTCACAGTGCACCTGACTGATCAGGGCTCCAGCACCCAGCCTGGTTCACAGTGCACCTGACTGATCAGGGGACTCCAGCACCCAGCCTGGTTCACAGTGCACCTGACTGATCAGGGACTCCAGCACCCAGCCTGGTTCACAGTGCACCTGACTGATCAGGGGCTCCAGCACCCAGCCTGGTTCACAGTGCACCTGACTGATCAGGGACTCCAGCACCCAGCCTGGTTCACAGTGCACCTGACTGATCAGGGGCTCCAGCACCCAGCCTGGTTCACAGTGCACCTGACTGATCAGGGACTCCAGCACCCAGCCTGGTTCACAGTGCACCTGACTGATCAGGGACTCCAGCACCCAGCCTGGTTCACAGTGCACCTGACTGATCAGGGCTCCAGCACCCAGCCTGGTTCACAGTGCACCTGACTGATCAGGGACTCCAGCACCCAGCCTGGTTCACAGTGCACCTGACTGATCAGGGCTCCAGCACCAGCCTGGTTCACAGTGCACCTGACTGATCAGGGACTCCAGCACCCAGCCTGGTTCACAGTGCACCTGACTGATCAGGGACCCAGCACCCAGCCTGGTTCACAGTGCACCTGACTGATCAGGGGACTCCAGCACCCAGCCTGGTTCACAGTGCACCTGACTGATCAGGGGCTCCAGCACCCAGCCTGGTTCACAGTGCACCTGACGATCAGGGACTCCAGCACCCAGCCTGGTTCACAGTGCACCTGACTGATCAGGGACTCCAGCACCCAGCCTGGTTCACAGTGCACCTGACTGATCAGGGGCTCCAGCACCCAGCCTGGTTCACAGTGCACCTGACTGATCAGGGACTCCAGCACCCAGCCTGGTTCACAGTGCACCTGACTGATCAGGGGCTCCAGCACCGAGCCTGGTAAACAGTGCACCTGACTGATCAGGGGCTCCAGCACCCAGCCTGGTTCACAGTGCACCTGACTGATCAGGGCTCCAGCACCCAGCCTGGTTCACAGTGCACCTGACTGATCAGGGGCTCCAGCACCCAGCCTGGTTCACAGTGCACCCGACTGATCAGGACTCCAGCACCCAGCCTGGTTCACAGTGCACCTGACTGATCAGGGCTCCAGCACCCAGCCTGGTTCACAGTGCACCTGACTGATCAGGGGCTCCAGCACCCAGCCTGGTTCACAGTGCACCTGACTGATCAGGGCCCAGCACCCAGCCTGGTTCTGCAGTGCACCTGACTGATCAGGGACTCCAGCACCCAGCCTGGTTCACAGTGCACCTGACTGATCAGGGGCTCCAGCACCCAGCCTGGCTCACAGTGAGTGTTGTGTGGAGGGGCTCACCTGTCTGGGTGTAGTGCATCCAGTTGAGGATGACCTCTGGAGCTCGGTACCAGCGCGTCACCACGTAGCCCGTCATCTCACTGTCCGCATGCCGGGCCAGACCAAAGTCCAGGATCTGGAACCAGGGAGGAGGGAGTCAGAGACACGAGCATTTAGGGGTACAGGGGGGGCAGGAGAAACACCAGCGTTCAGGGGAATTCCCCCTCAGGACACCAGTATCCAGCAGGGTTACTCTGGTAAAATAAGCCTTTACTGCATGTCTTCTAAGAAAAATATATATAACAATGCATAAAATTCAAATCAGACAGCACAACACACTCGCAAGCACATACACAGTCAGACAGACTGCTACAAGAACCAGCACTCAGCCCCCATTAAATCTCACACTCAATTATAAACACGGGTTACCTTTAACTCACAGTCCTGGTTGACGGCCAGATTTCCAGGTTTGAGGTCCTGGGAGGAATAGAGGAGTTCAAGATTTTGAGTTAGAATTGAAACCAATAAACAGGAGCGAACTCCAAACTCCTGATCACACTGTACCTGAACCCTCCTACACTTCACCTGATCACACTGTACCTGAACCCTCCTACACTTCACCTGAGCACACTGTACTGTACCTGAACCCTCCTACACTTCACCTGATCACACTGTACCTGAACCCTCCTACACTTCACCTGATCACACTGTACTGTACCTGAACCCTCCTACACTTCACCTGATCACACTGTACCTGAACCCTCCTACACTTCACCTGATCACACTGTACCTGAACCCTCCTACACTTCACCTGATCACACTGTACTGTACCTGAACCCTCCACACTTCACCTGATCACACTGTACCTGAACCCCTCCTACACTTCACCTGATCACACTGTACCTGAACCCTCCTACACTCACCTGATCACACTGTACTGTACCTGAACCCTCCCACACTTCACCTGATCACACTGTACCTGAACCCTCCCACACTTCACCTGATCACACTGTACCTGAACCCTCCTACACTTCACCTGATCACACTGTACCTGAACCCTCCTACACTTCACCTGATCACACTGTACCTGAACCCTCCTACACTTCACCTGATCACACTTCACCTGATCACACTGTACCTGAACCCTCCTACACTTCACCTGAGCACACTGTACCTGAACCCTCCTACACTTCACCTGATCACACTGTACCTGAACCCTCCTACACTTCACCTGATCACACTGTACCTGAACCCTCCTACACTTCACCTGATCACACTGCACTGTACCTGAACCCTCCTACACTTCACCTGATCACACTGTACCTGAACCCTCCTACACTTCACCTGATCACACTGTACTGTACCTGAACCCTCCTACACTTCACCTGATCACACTGTGCCTGAACCCTCCTACACTTCACCTGATCAACTGTACCTGAACCTCCCACACTTCACCTGAGCATACTGTACCTGAACCTCCTACACTTCACCTGATCACACTGTACCTGAACCCTCCTACACTTCACCTGAGCACACTGTACCTGAACCCTCCTACACTTCACCTGATCACACTGTACCTGAACCCTCCTACACTTCACCTGATCACACTGTACCTGAACCCTCCTACACTTCACCTGAGCACACTGTACCTGAACCTCCCACACTTCACCTGAGCACACTGTACCTGAACCCTCCCACACTTCACCTGATCACACTGTACCTGAACCCTCCTACACTTCACCTGATCACACTGTACCTGAACCCTCCTACACTTCACCTGATCACACTTCACCTGATCACACTGTACCTGAACCTCCTACACTTCACCTGATCACACACTCACCTGAACCCTCCCACCTGATCACACTGAACCCTCCTACACTTCACCTGATTCCACTGTACCTGAACCCTCCTACACTTCACCTGATCACACTGTACTGTACCTGAACCCTCCTACACTTCACCTGATCACACTGTACTGTACCTGAACCCTCCTACACTTCACCTGATCACACTGTACTGTACCTGAACCCTCCTACACTTCACCTGATCACACTGTACCTGAACCCTCCCACCTCACCTAGCACTTCTGTACCTGAACCCTCACACTTCACCTGATCACACTGTACCTGAACCCTCCTACACTTCACCTGATCACACTGTACTGTACCTGAACCCTCCTACACTTCACCTGATCACACTGTACCTGAACCCTCCTACACTTCACCTGAGCACACTGTACCTGAACCCTCCTACACTTCACCTGAGCACACTGTACCTGAACCCTCCTACACTTCACCTGAGCACACTGTACCTGAACCCTCCCACACTTCACCTGATCACACTGTACCTGAACCCTCCCACACTTCACACTGATCACACTGTACCTGAACCCTCCCACACTTCACCCTGATCACACTGTACCTGAACCCTCCTACACTTCACCTGATCACACTTCACCTGATCACACTGTGCCTGAACCCTCCTACACTTCACCTGAGCACTGTACCTGAACCCTCCTACACTTCACCTGATCACACTGTACCTGAACCCTCCTACACTTCACCTGAGCACACTGTACCTGAACCCTCCTACACTTCACCTGATCACACTGTACCTGAACCCTCCTACACTTCACCTGATCACACTGTACCTGAACCCTCCTACACTACCACCTGAGCACACTGTACCTGAACCTCCTACACTTCACCTGAGCACACTGTACCTGAACCCTCCTACACACCTCACACTGTACCTGAACCCTCCTACACTTCACCTGTCACACTGTACCTGAACCCTCCTACACTTCACCTGATCACACTTCACCTGATCACACTGTACCTGAACCCTCCTACACTTCACCTGAGCACACTGTACCTGAACCCTCCTACACTTCACCTGATCACACTGTACTGTACCTGAACCCTCCTACACTTCACCTGATCACACTGTACTGTACCTGAACCCTCCTACACTTCTGATCTAATGTATAATAAATACATCAGCGCGTGTGATGAAATGTACCAGCATGCACTGCAGTGCCTCTGGGGAGGGATCGCAGTCCAGGGGATTCACTTTGGGACAGCACCATGAACACAACAGCCTATACACAGGGGCTGACTAAGCCCACAGTCCCATCTGGTTGAATGCAGTGACTGGCAGTCTTATTCCCATGCCTGCATTGCTGTGCTATCTGTGTTTTAAGTGTGGGAATTAAGCCTCCTAATGTGCTTTGTACTTGCTGGGACAGGAGCACGTTTTGTGGCGAGCAGCATCTCGGCGATAGTACTGTGATTCTCAATAGGGTCTTGCCTCATGAAGCTTGCGTGTTTCACACAAGCATGGCTTTACTGTTGGGTGAACTGAAGCTAACGTGTTGGTCTGTGTTGGCACCAGTAGATGGTAATTAAATTAAATTCATTTTCATGATATAACAGCCGCCCTTCTCTCCCCATTGTGTTCTATGGAGGCCAGCTGTTCTGTTATTGCTCAATAAAGCAGGGGCTGAGGTGCCAGCTGTTCTGTTGTGCTCAAAAGCAGAGCTGAGATGCCAGCTGTTCTGTTATTGCTCAATAAATCAGGGCTGAGAGCCAGCTGTTCTGTGCTCAATAAAGCAGGGCTGAGAGGCCAGCTGTTCTGTTATTGCTCAATAAATCAGGGCTGAGAGGCCAGCTGTTTGTTATTGCTCAATAAAGCAGGGCTGAGAGGCCAGCTGTTCTGTTATTACTCAATAAATCAGGGCTGAGAGGCCAGCTGTCTCTTATTGCTCAATAAAGCAGGGCTGAAGGCCAGCTGTTCTGTTATTGCTCAATACAGCAGGGGCTGAGAGGCCAGCTGTTCTGTTATTGCTCAATAAAGCAGGGCTGAGATGCCAGCTGTTCCGTTATTGCTCCAGCCAAAGCAGAGCTGAGATGCCAGCTGTTATGTTATTGCTCAATAAAGCAGGGCTGAGATGCCAGCTGTTCTGTTATTGCTCAATACAGCAGGGCTGAGAGGCCAGCTGTTCTGTTATTGCTCAATAAATCAGGGCTGAGAGGCCAGCTGTTCTGTTATTGCTCAATAAAGCAGGGCTGAGAGGCCAGCTGTTCTGTTATTGCTCAATACAGCAGGGCTGAGAGGCCAGCTGTTCTGTTATTGCTCAATACAGCAGGGCTGAGAGGCCAGCTGTTCTGTTATTGCTCAATACAGCAGGGCTGAGGTGCCAGCTGTTCTGTTATTGCTCAATAAAGCAGGGCTGAGATGCCAGCTGTTCTAAAAGCACTGCTTACTGAGGAAACGCTGGACGAGGACCCGGAGCCCTGCTCTCAGAAACAGAACCCCTTTCACTGGACTGCAGGGATTACTTCCAGACAAGCACAGGTGCAGAACTCACTTTGGTTGGGGTATAGCAGTGATAATGACATTGTTGTGACCAGTTCCTGAGATCCGGTCTCAGGTTTATTGACTCCATTATTACCCCATATCACACACAGCAATGCCATTATCCCTTTTAATTATACACCCAACAGTCATAGAACCTTTAACCAAATATACAAAGTTACATTACTACCATGAAAGGTGGACATTTGGTGTTTTAATGAAATGCTGATTTGCAGAACAAAAAGCTTGCATGCTTTAAAGTGTGAATAAAATGAAAGTGAATCCCTGTACAAGTGTGGACGGAGTGCAGTACCCTGTGAATGATTCCTGATGAGTGATATACTGTGGAAAGAAGAAAGAGAAGAGCAGTGAGCAATTCCAGCCTGTTACACAAACACTGTTGCACATACAGGAGGCGCTGTCTAATAGATACCAGCTCACTCTCACATGCTGCATACAGGAGTGCTGTCTAATAGATACCAGCTCACTCTCACACTGCTGCACATACAGGAGCGCTGTCTAGATACCAGCTCACTCTCACTCTCACACTGCTGCACATACAGGAGGCACTGTCTAACGATACCGCTCACTCTCCTCTCACACTGCTGCACATACAGGAGGCACTGTCTAACAGATACCCGCCTCCTCTCACTCTCACACTGCCACACATATACAGGAGGCTGTCTAATAGCTCACCTCACCCTGCCACTCACTCTCACTCTCACACTGCTGCACATACAGGAGGCACTGCTGTCAGCTCAAAGATTACATACAGGCGCTGTCTAATAGATGCAGCTCACTCTCACACTGCTGCACATACAGGAAGCGCTGATACCAGCTCCTCTCCTCTCACCTCGCTGGGTGATATTGGTCTCTCTCTCTCTCTCTTGCACTATCACCTTGGAGGCCCTTCAGGATCTGATAAATAGGAACTGATGCGTCCTCCGTCAGCCTCTCCACATCCTGCCCAGGTCAGTGCCCATGAGGGCATCACCAGGTAGCTGCAGGAGGAGTGAGAGAGTGTGCATGAAGGCATCACCCAGGTAGCTGCAGGTGAGAGGTGTCTGCGAAGGCATCACCAGGTAGCTGCAGGGAGGAGAGTGAGAGAGTGTGCATGAATGACATCACCAGGTAGCTGCAGAATGAGAGTGAGAGAGCGTGCATGAAGGGCATCACCAGGTAGCTGCAGAGAGTGAGACAGTGAGAGAGTGAGAGAGTGTGCATGTCTTCTGCCTCCTACACTGAAATGCATTAGTCACAGTGGGCTGAGCTGCAGACATTGCAAGGGGAGTAAAGGCAGAGCTACTTGTGACTCTGCTGCTTGACACCACGTGTGCGGTTTGCAAAGAAACAAATCTGGGCTTCATCTGCTAATTCTGAGAGTCACAGACTGTCTCACAGATACGTGCAATACATGTGATATAACCTGGCTGAGAAACCTCTCAATGGCATTGTGTTTGCACTCAATCCAGGCACTGTCTTTTCTAGGTTTTGTATTGGGGGGTAAAGCTGCTGCACTGCTTGTGAGTGGGATCCTGTTCTGCACACGCTCACATCAAGAGCTAACCTCACCTCCCAGCCTCACACAGGAAGTGAACAATGCATTCAACCTCAAGCTCACACACACCGTCAAATTCAGAACATGGAGTGAAACAAGCCCACTGATCACTTGAAACAGCCAACACAATCCAGCAGTCACAGGGCACAAAGAGAACGAAAGCAGTCCCTTTGAAGACCCGTCCAGCAGCCCCAGGCTCTCAAACCTGTTTACAAGGGACGTGTTCACGATTACTGAGGCTGGAGTTACCAGTGCCTGAACACTGCCCTCACTGGACTGCTTCAAAGAACCAGCATTGATCTGAAATCACAGAGCTTCCCATTCCCCCTTGTTTTACACAAGCACAGATTTTGAAAGCAGCCACGCTTCTATAAAGAGTTCAAGGTTTACAAGGAATGCAGGTATTTATTTATACACAGGAAGTCATATATTCATGCATTATTATTAAAGATGAGTGTTGTGTTTTTCTCAGTGAATGTTCATGAATAATAACAATAATATTAAAAAAAGGAGCAGCAACTCACAAGTCCTGGAATCTGTCCAATGAGACGTCCAGGGTGAACACATCCACCAGCCCAATGACCTGAGGGACCAATAGCGAGATGAGAAATGGAGGAGGCGGGCTCATCCTTCAGATCACTGGACCCCTCATACTCAAGGGCAGGGTTACAAATGCTTTACTGAGCTGGCGATGACTTTGCAAAGTAGCACTACAACTGGACCTCCCTTGATTGCATTCCTGCCTGCCTGCCCGTCTCCCTGCCTGCCTGCCCGTCTCCTGCCTGCCCGTCTCCCTGCCTGCCTGCCCGTCTCCCTGCCTGCCTGCCCGCCGTCTCCCCGCCTGCCCCGCCCGCCTCCCCCGCCTGCCCGCCTCCTCCCCGCCTCCCCTGCCCGCCTGCCTCCTGCCCGCCTGCCCGCCCCGTCTGCCTGCCCGCCTGCCTGCCCGCCTCCCGCCCGCCCTGCCCGCCCCCCCTGCCTGCCTCTCCCTGCCTGCCTGCCTGTCTCCTGCCTGCCTGCCCGTCTCCCTGCCTGCCTGCCCGCCTCTTCCCCGCCTGCCTGCCTGCCTGCCCGCCTCCCTGCCTGCCCGCCCTCCTCACCCTGCCTGCCTGCCCCTCTCCCTGCCTGCCTGCCCGCCTTCCTGCCTGCCTGCCCGTCTTCCTGCCTGCCCGCCTGTCCCTGCCTGCCTGCCGTCTCCCCTGCCTGTCTCCCGCCTCCTGCCCGTCTCCCCGCCTGCCTGCCCATCTCCTGCCTGCCTGCCTGCCCGCCTCCCCGCCTGCCTGCCCCTGCCTGCCTGCCTGCCTGTCTCCTGCCTGCCTGCCCGCCTCCCTGCCTGCCTGCCTCCTGCCTGCCTGCCTGCCCTCCCTGCCTGCCTGCCCGCCCCCGCCTGCCTGCCCGCCTCCCGCCTGCCCGCCTGCCTCTCCCTGCTCTGCCCGCCCCGCCTGTCTTCCTGCCTGCCTGCCTGCCCGCCTCCCCTTGCCTGCCTTCCTGCCTGCCTGCCTGCCCGCCTTCCTGCCCGGCCCGCCTCCTGCCCGCCCCCTGCCCCCCGCCCGCCTGCCCGTCTCCCTGCCTGCCTGCCTGCCCGTTTCCCTGCCTGCCTGCCCGTCTCCCTGTCTGCCTGCCCGCCTCCCTGCCTGCCTGCCTGCCCTGCCCGTCTTCCCGCCGCCCGCCCCCGCCCGCCTCCTGCCTGCCTGCCTGCCGTTTTCCCTGCCTGCCTGCCCGTCTCCCTGCCTGCCTGCCTGCCCGTTTCCCTGCCTGCCTGCCCGCCTGCCTGCCTGCCTGCCCGCCTTCCTGCCTGCCTGCCTGCCTGCCCGCCTCCCTGCCTGCCTGCCTGCCTGCCTGCCCGTCTCCCTGCCTGCCTGCCTGCCTGTCTCCCTGCCTGCCTGCCCGCCCCCTCCCAGCCAGCCAGCCAGCACTCCTCCAGTACTGCTCTGCCTGCCCCCTTATTCCCTCAATTAATGGAAGTGGATTTTGGTGATTTTCATTAATAAAGAAGAGTGCATAATGTCCCTCCCCTTACTCCTGCATCCTAAAGCACAGCATGAAAACAAGCTACCTGAAAGCCTTCCCTTGCCTAATCCCCCATGTTAACTGCAATCCTGTTTCTATGTGAAGGACTGTGAAGCCAGTGGCTGGGAGCCTGGGCAATCAGTGAGCATGTTCCTAGCCTCTACGCCCGCCCGACCTGCCCTCCTGCCCAACAGTCTCCGCCTGCCAGCCTCCACAGTTTACCTGCTACCAAGCCTTACAGATGCTGAACGCCCGCCTCTCCTTGATGCCTGCCCTTGTCCCTTCCCCTGCCCGTTGTGGCCTGCCTGCCCGCTCTCCGTCAGCCTGCCCGTCTCAGTGTGCCTCCAGTGATCCGTGTGTGTGTGTGTGTGTGCCCGCCCAGTGTGTCTCTGTGTCTGTGCTGACAGTAGAGAAGGCCTGCCTGTGCTTCCTGAGTCCGCTCACCGCGAGTGTCCCTGCCTGCCCGCCTGCCTGTGTGTGTATCCGTGTGTCCTGCCCGCCTGCCTGCCCGAGAAGGAGACTCACGTTTTGCTCCTGAGTCGCCTGCCTGCTGTGTGAGTGCCCGCCTCAGTGCCTGTCTGCCTGTGTGTGTATCCAGTGTGTCAGCCTGCCAGCCAGCAGAACCCAGACTCACGCCTCGTGCCCCTCCAGTCGCAGCCAACTAATGGAAGTTCCGGTGATCAGTGTGTAATAAGTGTGTGTGCATCAGTGTGTCTGTGTCCACTAGTAGAGAAGCATCCTCAAAGCCAGCAGCCTAAACAAAGCCACCTGTGCCAGTGTCCTGGTGGATTGTATAATGTGTGTGTTAACTGTGTGTAATGGCTGTGTCTGTGCTGATAGTAGAAGGAGACTCACGCTCGTGCTCATGAGTCGAGCTCTCAGCGAGTGTCTCCAGTGGATTCTTCAGTGTGTGTGTGTGTGTGTATCAGTGTGTCTCTGTGTCTGTGCTGACAGTAGAGAAGGAGACTCATCGCTCGTGCTTCCATGAGTCGCAGCCTCTGTGTGAGTGTTCCATGGGATCAGTGTATGTGTATCAGTGTGTCTCTGTGTCTGTGCTGACAGTAGAGAAGGAGACTCACTGCAGCTTCATGAGTCGAGCTCTGTGCAGTGTCTCTGTGGATCAGTGTGTGTGTGTGTGTGTGTGTGCATCAGTGTCTCATGTCTGTGCTGATGTAGAGAAGGGTGACTCTCACGCTCGTGCTTCATGAGCTCTCTGTGGAGTACCCAGTGGATCAGTGTGTGTGTGTGTGTATCAGTGTCTCTGTGTCTGTGCTGACAGTAGAGAAGGAGACCAATGCTCATGAGTCGCAGTTTCGTGCGGCGTTCCAGTGGATCAGTGTGTGTGTGTGTGTGTATCAGTGTGTCTCTGTGTCTGTGCTGACAGCAGAGAAGGAGACTGCTCGTGCTTTCTCCATGAGTCGCAGCTCTGTGTGAGGTTCCAGTGGATCAGTGTGTGTGTGTGTGTGTGTATCAGTGTTTCTTGTGTTTGTGCTGGACAGTAGAAGGAGACTAATGCTCGTGCTTCACTATTATTATTATTATTATTATTATTATTTATTTTCAGTTACATTTTATCCAGGGCTAATTTACAATTGTTACAAGATATCACATTATTTTACACAAGCAATTACCCATTTATACAGTTGCTTTTTACTACAATTTAGGTAAGCACTTGCCTGGCAGCAGCGTCCCTACTGTGAATTGAACCCATAACCCTCCAGTCAAGAGTCCAGAGTCTCAGGCACTACGCCACACTGCTCATGTTGAGTCGCAGCTCTCTGTGTGAGTGTCTCCAGTGGATCAGTGTGTGTGTGTGTATCAGTGTGTCTCTGTGTCTGTGCGATAGTAGAGAAGGAGACCCACGCCTGCAGCTTCATGTTGAGGAGCCGCAGCCTGTGAGTGTCTCCAGGATCAGTGTGTGTGTGTGTGTGTGTATCAGTGTGTTCTGTGTCTGTTCGTGCTGACAGTAGAGAAGGAGACTCACGCTCGTGTTTTATGTGCTTGAGAGCCGCAGCTCTCTGTAGGCTCTCTTTGCAAACAGCTCAGACTGGAAGGGTCGGCTCAGCTTGATTGCCACTTTGATCCAGTCCGCTTGTCTGAGGAGCTGTCAATCACAGAAACACAGCGTCCAACACCCAGAGTGCACAGCAGGCAGCATCTGAGATACACAGACTTCATATTGCCCAGTTTATATACGCCCACCTGGAATGCTACGCTGTATTGTGGTGCTGTACCTTTTACAAGCTCACAGTCTTGCTGCATAGAGCCTGCTAGTTCTTACCTGTGCATAAAATGACAATGAAACACTGAATAAAATGCCATCAGAGGTTATCTGAATTTGTATATCTTATTTTAACACTGCTTGTGTGTGTGTGAGGTGGTGGATCAGTCTGCACTGTGACAGTGTGTGGGAGTGTGAGGTGTGTGTGGGTGGATCAGTCTGCACTGTGGCAGTGTGTGAGAGTGTGGTGTGTGTGTGTGTGTGGGATCAGTCTGCACTGTGGCAGTGTGTGTGTGGTGGATTCAGTCTGCACTGTGGCAGTGTGTGTGG
Source organism: Huso huso (assembly GCA_036884735.1). Classification (NCBI taxonomy): domain Eukaryota; kingdom Metazoa; phylum Chordata; class Actinopteri; order Acipenseriformes; family Acipenseridae; genus Huso; species Huso huso. The sequence goes on from CM072668.1 coordinate 71,064,755, forward strand.
AGTGTGTGAGAGTGGAGTGTGTGTGTGGGGTGATCAGTCTGCACTGTGGCAGTGTGTGTGAGAGTGTGTGTGTGTGTGTGTGTGGGTGGGTGTGGATCAGTTTGCACTGTGGCAGTGGGTGGGTGTCTGTCTGTACTGTGGCAGTGTGTGTGGAGTGTGTGTGTGTGTGGGTGGATTGGGGCCTGGCACTGTGGCAGTGCGAGTGTGTGTGTGTGTGTGTGTGTGTGTGGGTGCACAGTTGGCAGTGGGCAGTGGGGTGGGTGGGTGTGGATCAGTCTGCACTGTGGCAGTGTGTGTGGAGTGTGTGTGAGAGGGAGGTGTGTGTGTGGGTGGATCAGTTTGTGGCAGGTGATCAGTTTGGACTGTGGCAGGGTGTGTGAGGTGGAGGTGAGGTGGGTGGTGGTGGACTGTCTACACTGTGGGGTGTGAGTGTGGGTGTGTGTGGGTGTGGATCAGTTTGCACTGTGGCAGTGGGTGTGTGTGTGAGGAGAGGTGGGTGTGTGATCAGTCTGCACTGTGGCAGTGCACTGTGGCAGTGAGAGTGTGTGTGTGTGTGTGGGTGACTGCCCGCACTGTGGCAGTGTAGGGTGTTTTAAGGTTTAATTTTATTGACAGCTGGAAGAATGCACCCTGCATGTACTGGGCTGCTCAGGGAATCTTTCCTTGTTCGTGCATGTTAGACAAGATCAAGGCATCTTCGGAGGCCACTCAGTGCCGTGTCTGAATAAAGAACACAGAGACAACGCAGAGGAACCCCATTTGCAATGTTTATTATTGTTTTGTTTGGGGTTGAATCACACTTTGCTGTTTCACATCAATCCCACTGCATATCTACAGTTCATAACATGACAAGAAACAAGACCCCATAGCCCCCGCAACGCAGATCTAACCCATGCAACGGCCCCTGCAATGCAGATCTAATATGACAAGAAACATGCACAAGACCCCATGGTCCCCTGCAACGCAAGTAAGATTCAATACGACAAGAAAACATGCACAAGACCCCATGGCCCCTGCAACGTGCAGATCAATGACAAGAAACAGACAAGACCCACAGGTCTAATGTGCAGATGATCTAAGGATTCTGTCTGTAAGGCATGAGGCAGCACTGTGTGGTTTCAATTGAGACAGCCCATAGGTGTAAAAGCATCAT